>JANFCV010000137.1:987500-1322810 GCA_024500475.1 Phthorimaea operculella | reverse complement strand
GTCCGCCTCTTCGCAGGCAGGAGTTCCCTCGCCACGCAGCTTCGGCGCAGCCTCAGCTGCGTGGCTCGTCCACCCCTGCCTGCTCGAGGCACGAAGTCGCGCCACGACCCTCCGCGCCTACGCAAAGTAACCGCTGAGTTTGCCATAGTTCCGTACAATATTTTCCGTAAAGTACAATCTTCTTTGTTCTGTTTGCTTCGGCGCTACGGTTCGCGTCGCTACTTCGTGGCACCTCTTCGCAGGCAGGATCTCCCTCGACACGCAGCTTGGCTTGCAGCCTCAGCTGCGTGATCTCACTCAACCCTGCCCGCTCGAGGCACACGAAATTAGCGCCGACCCTCCGCGCCTACGCAAGTCGACTTCCCATACTAAAATGCAAAGTCCGTATACAGAGTGTTTGAAATTGATTTCACTTTGTATGGGAAGTGTCTCAAATGTTTGCCTTACACGCTTTTGTGCTGAATGGAAACTCCTTATTTTTGAGAAAAACAATAACTGCATTCAAAGATTTTCAAAAATCACTTGCACGCCGGGAGTCGAACCGGTAAAAATCGAAAAAAACACCCTGTATTTTTATGATGCCAATCGAAAGGTCAATGATAAGGATCAAATCGTGCAAACAAACATACCATGGCAAATGATTGTAACTGGGTCAAATTATTAAAATATGTCGAAAAATTTTGACTTATTTAAAATCCTCTATAACACATCCGCCATTTGAAATCTCAACTTTTCCAAATTTTCTGGTAAATTACATCGTATACCTAACGTTTGATGAAAAAACCAGAACGCCTTTATGCATCTGGGAGATCAATTCAGGTCCTTTTAGGTCTACCCAGGGCCAAATTGCCGAAAAAAATTCAAACATTGCAATAAAACTTGGCCGCCATTTGTTTTAACGTAAAAACAAATTTTTTCTTAATCTTTACCAGAATACCTACAAACCACCCATACACAACTTTGGTCCATCTCGACTCGGTCTAGGTGAAAAAGGGCAAAAGAAAATTTTGATTTTTTATTTTTTAATAACTCGGCGGCCATCTTGAATTTCAACTTTTCGGAATTTTCTGGTAAACTACATCATATAGCGCACCTGACAACTAACAGCGATCACTCCAGCGCATGCGCATCTGGTAGAACAATTCGCCTACTTTTTGGTCTCGTTTTGAAAATGCATAATAACTCGGCCGCCATCTTGTTTTTCCAAAATGTTGGAATTTTCTGGATAACTTCAGGCCGAGCCCTAAAAAACGCCCATACATCATTAACCTCTAGCACTCCATCTTGGAGATCAATTCAGGTGAAGTTTTGCACTTTTCACGTTGAAAAAATGGCCGCCATTTGTTTTCCATTATTTACCACCACTACTGTATTTAAAACGTAAAAATCTCGAAAAAGCCGTTTCAACAACTCGATCCGATAAGAAATGAAAAAGTTGTTGCCACTCCCTCGGCCGCCATCTTGAATTTGACAGATGTCAGATTTTTCCTTACTC
Source organism: Phthorimaea operculella (assembly GCA_024500475.1). NCBI lineage: Eukaryota > Metazoa > Arthropoda > Insecta > Lepidoptera > Gelechiidae > Phthorimaea > Phthorimaea operculella. The sequence continues at coordinate 1,321,315 of JANFCV010000137.1, read as the reverse complement.
ACCGGAAACCATAAACTCCCCATACATCAAAATACTCTACAAACACTCCTTCTAGGAGAACAATCATGTCAATGAGTCAATCAATCAATCAATCAATCAATCAATCAATCAGTGGTCGTCGTGCAGTTTTATATATTCTAGACTAGACTAGACTAGACTAGACTAGACTAGACTAGTTGGTTGGGTGGTGCGCGGGCTGCAAGCAGCCCGCGGTGCGTGTGTGCGACAGAGTGTGAGCATAGGTACGGTTTGACTTGACAAAGCGTTTTACCCTACCACTTTTAATTTTCAGAAGGCAAATAAAGTTGTGCAGTAAGTAAAGGGCAGTTGTGCATCATTGTTTTGACTTGTAGGAGCGTTTAACGACACCACTTGATGTTTTCCGAGGGCGAGTTATCTTGAGCAGTTGACTTTTGTAGTTGTTTCCGCTTTGCTTTTGTCACTGACAGCAGTTCCGTAAAGTTTATCCATGACGCAAAGCGTTTTACGAAACCGCTATGAAAAACTGAGAGCAGGTTACCCTCATGCTTTTCGCGCGGTGCATAGTGCGCGGGCTGCACGCAGCCCGCGGTCCGTGTCGGTACTTTTGTTACTCATAAACTGTTTTACTAAACCACTTTTTCATATCAAAGGAAAAATCTACAAACGACCGTACATGTTTCATATAAGGCCAACTAAACTTTGATTGCTTCGGCGCTACGGGTCGCGGCGCTACTCCGTCCGCCTCTTCGCAGGCAGGAGCTCCCTCGCCACGCAGCTTCGGCTTGCAGCCTCAGCTGCGTGGCTCGTCCACCCCTGCCTGCTCGAGGCACACGAAGTCGCGCCACGACCCTCCGCACTTACGCAAAGTAACCGCCCTATGAAGTTGCCATAGTTCCGTACAATATTTTCCGTAAGTACAATCTTCTTTGTTCTGTTTGCTTCGGCGCTACGGTTCGCGTCGCTACTTCGTGGCACCTCTTCGCAGGCAGGATCTCCCTCGACACGCAGCTTCGGCTTGCAGCCTCAGCTGCGTGATCTCGCTCAACCCTGCCCGCTCGATGCACACGAAGTTAGCGCCACGACCCTCCGCGCCTACGCAAGTCGACTTCCCATACTAAAATGCAAAGTCCGTATACAGAGTGTTTGAAATTGATTTCACTTTGTATGGGAAGTGTCTCAAATGTTTGCCTTACGCTTTTGTTCTGAATGGAAACTCCCCTTATTTTTGAGTAAAAACAATAACTGCATTCAAGATTTTCAAAAATCACTTGTACACGCCGGGAGTCGAACCGGTAAAAATCTACAAAAAAACACCCTGTACTTTTATGATGCCAATCGAAAGGGTCAATGATAAGGATCAAATCCTGCAAACAAACATAACATGGCAAATGATTGTAACTGGGTCAAATTATTGAAAATATGTTGAAAAATTTTGACTTGTTTTAAATCCCTATAACACATCCGCCATTTTGAAATCTCAACTTTTCGAATTTTCTGGTAAACTACATCGTATACCTAATGTTTTGGTAGAAAATTTAGAACGCCAGCACATGCGCATCTGGGAGATCAATTCGGGTCCTTTTAGGTCTACCCAGGGCCAAATTGCCGAAAAAATTCAAATATTGCAATAAAACTTGGCCGCCATTTTGTTTTAAGGAAAAAAAAAAATTTCTTCTTAATCTTTACCAGAATACCTACAAACCACCCATACACAACTTTGCTCCATCTCGACTCGGTCTAGGTGAAAAAAGGCAAAAGAAAAATTATTGATTTTTTTATTTTTTTTAATAACTCGGCCGCCATCTTGAATTTCCAACTTTTCGGAATTTTCTGGTAAACTACATCATATACCGCACCCGACACCACAACAGCGATCACGCCAGCGCATGCGCATCTGGTAGAACAATTCGCCTACTTTTGGGTCTAGTTTTTGAAGAAAATTTAAAATTACTCGGCCGCCATCTTGTTTTTTCAAAATGTTGGATTTTTCTGGATAACTTCAGGGCAAGCCCTAAAAACGCCTCATACATCATTAACCTCTAGCACGCCTCCATCTTGGAGATCAATTCGGGTGAAATTTTTGCATTTTTCACTTGTAAAAAAAATGGCCGCCATCTTGTTTTTTCAAAATTTCAGCATCACCATAATCTGTATCACATTGGAGACTTCCGAAAACGCCGTTTCACTCAACTCGATCCGATAAGAAATGAAAAAGTTATCGCCGCATAAATGTACGAAATCACGAATTTGACAGATGTCAGATTTTTCCTAAAGTCACCTCGACCATACGAACAACTCTTCCATACATCAAAATACTCCACCTACACTCCTTCTAGGAGAACAATCGTGTCAATCAGTGAGTGAGTGGTGGTTGTGCAGCTTTATATATACTAGACTAGTTGGTTGGGTGGTGCGCGGGCTGCAAGCAGCCCGCGGTGCGTGTGTGCGACAGAGTGTGAGCATAGGTCGAGTACATTTGGCTTAACAAAGCGTTTGACCTTACCACTTTTAATTTTCAGAAGGCAAACAAAGTTTGGCGGTAAGTAAAAGGCAGTTGTGCATCTTTATTTTGACTTTTAGGAGCGTTTAACGACACCACTTGATGTTTTCCGAGGGCGAGTTATCTTGAGCAGTTGGCTTTTGTAGTTGTTTCCACTTTCCTTTCATTCATGATAGCAGTTTGGTAACATTTATTGTTAACGCAAAGCGTTTTACGAAATCGCTATGAAAATCTGAGAGCAGTTTACCCTCATGCTTTTCGCTCGGTGCATAGTGCGCGGGCTGCACGCAGCCCGCGGTCCGTGTCGGTACTTTTGTAAAGCATAAACTGTTTTACGAAACCACTCTTTCATAATAAAGGAAAAACCTACAAATGTCTTTATTTGGTAAGTAGTGCGCAAGTCTCGTACATGTTCCATACAAGGACAAACTAAACTTTGATTGCTTCGGCGCTACGGTTCGCGTCGCTACTCCGTCCGCCTCTTCGCAGGCAGGAGCTCCCTCGCCACGCAGCTTCGGCTTGCAGCCTCAGCTGCGTGGCTCGTCCACCCCTGCCCGCTCGAGGCGCACGAAGTCGCGCCGCGGCCCTCCGCACCTACGCAAAGTAACCGCCCTATGAATCTGACATAGTTCCGTAGGAGACTTTCAGTAGGTAAGTAAAATCTGCTTTGTTCTGTTTGCTTCGGCGCTACGGTTCGCGCCTACGCAAGTCGACTTCCCATACTAAAATGCAAAGTCCGTATACCGAGTCTTTGAAATGGATTTCACTTTGTAGGGGAAGTGTCCCAAATGTTTGACCCACGCTTTTGTGCTGAATAAAAACTCCCTTTATTTTTGAGTAAAAACAATAACTGCATTCAAACATTTTCAAAAAATCACTTGTACTCGCCGGGAGTCGAACCGGTGAAAATCGAAAAAAAAAACACCCTATATTTTTATGATGCCAATCGAAAATGTCAATAATAAGGATGAAATCGTACAAACAAATATACTATGGCAAATGTATGGAATTGGGTTAAATCACTTCGCAAGTCGACTTCCCATACTAAATCGTTCAGTCAGTATACCGAGTCTTTGAAACAGATTTCACTTTGTATGGGAAGTGTCTCAAATGTTTGACCTACGCTTTTGTGCTGAAAGTAAACTCCCCTTATTTTTGAGTAAAAACAATAACTGCATTCAAAGATTTTCAAAAACTCACTTGTACACACTGGGAGTCGAACCAGTAAAAATCGTAAAAAAAACACCCTGTATTTTTATGATGCTAATCGAAAGGGTCACTGACAAGGATCAAATCGTACGAACAAACATACTATGGCAAATGTATGTAACTGGTTGAAATTAATGAAAATGTGTCAAAAAAAAATGACTTAATTAAAATCACTATAGCACATCCGCCATTTTGAAATCTCAACTTTTCGGAATTTTCTGGTAAACTACATCATATACCTAATGTTTTGGTAGAAAATCCAGAACGCTAGCACATGCGCATCTAGTAGAACAATTCGGGTCCTTTCGGGTCTTCCCGGGGCCAAATTGCCGAAAAAATTTAAACATTGCAATAAATTTTGGCCGCCATCTTGTTTTAACGAAAAAAAATTTTTGTTTTATAATCTCTACCAGCACACCTACAAATCACCCATACACAACTTTGCTCCATCTCGACCCGGTCTTGATGAAAAAGGGCAAAAGAAAAAATTTTGATTTTTTTATTTTTTCTTATAACTCGGCCGCCATCTTGAATTTCCAACTTTTTGGAATTTTCTGGTAAACTACGTCATATAGCGCACCCGACACCATAACAGCGATCACTCCAGCGCATGCGCATCTGGTAGAACAATTCGCCTACTTTTGGGTCTAATTTTGGAGAAAAAAAATTTTTTCTCGGCCGCCATATTGTTTTTCGCAAATGTTGGAATTTTCTGGTAAACTTCAGACCGATCTCTAAAAACCCCCCATACATCATTAACCTCTAGCGCGCCTCCTTCTTGGAGATCAATTCGGGTGAAAAAAACGCACTTTTCACGTAAAAAAAAATCGGCCGCCATCTTGTTTTTTCAAAATTTTATCACCACCACCGTAATTATATGCTAAAAATCTCCCGAAAACGCCACCTCAAACAACATGATCCTATTTGAAATGTAAAAGTTGTTGCCGCTCCCCCGGCCGTCATCTTGAATTTGACAGATGTCAGATTTTTCCTAAAGTGGAATTCACCAACCAACCAACTCTCCCATACATCAAAACACTCCACCAATACTCCTTCTAGGAGAACAATCATGTCAATGAGTGAGTGAGTCAGTGGTCGTTGTGTAGCTTTATATATAGTAGACTAGTTGGTTGGGTGGTGCGCGGGCTGCAAGCAGCCCGCGGTGCGTGTGTGCGACAGAGTGTGAGCATAGGTCGAGTACATTTGGCTTAACAAAGCGTTTGACCTTACTACTTCTAATTTTCAGAAGGCAAATAAAGTTTGGCAGTAAGAAAAGGGCAGTTGTGCATCATTATTTTGACTTGTAGGAGCGTTTAACGACACCACTTGATGTTTTCCGAGGGCGAGTTAACTTGAGCAGTTGGCATTTGTAGTTGTATCCACTTTCCTTTCATTCCTGTTAGCAGTTTGGTAACGTTTATTCATGATGCAAAGCGTTTCAGGAAACCACTATGAAAATCTGAGAGCAGTTACCCTCAAGCTATTCGCGCGTTGCATAGTGCGCGGGCTGCACGCAGCCCGCGGTCCGTGTTGGTACTTTTGTTAACATAAACTGTTTTATGAAACCACTCTTTCATTCTAAAGGAAAACCTACAAATGTTTTGTTTGGTAAGTAGTGCGCAAGTCTCGTACATGTTTCTTACAAAGACAAACTAAACTTTGATTGCTTCGGCGCTACGGTTCGTGTCGCTACTCCGTCCGCCTCTTCGCAGGCAGGAGCTCCCTCGCCACGCAGCTTCGGCTTGCAGCCTCAGCTGCGTGGCTCGTCCACCCCTGCCCGCTCGAGGCGCACGAAGTCGCGCCACGACCCTCCGCACCTACGCAAAGTTACCGCTCTATGAATCTGCCATAGTTTCGTAAAAGACTTTCAGTAGGTAACTAAAACTTTCTTTGTTCTGTTTCTCCCAACTTCCCATACTAAATTGCCCAGTCAGTATACCGAGTCTTTGAAACGGATTTCACTTTGTATGGGAAGTGACCCAAATGTTTGACCCACGCTTTTGTGCTGAAAGGAAACTCCCCTTATTTTTGAGTAAAAACAACAACTGCATTCAAAGATTTTCGAAAAATCACTTGTATACACCGGGAGTCGAACCGGTGAAAATCGAAAAAAAACACCCTGTATTTTTATGATGCCAATCGAAAGGGTCAATGATAAGGATCAAATCGTGGAAACAAACATACTATGGCAAATGTGCGAAACTGGGTCAAATTAATCAAAATGTGTCGAAATTTTTTCACCATATTGAAATACTCATAGCACATCCGCCATCTTGAATTTCCAACATCTTGAAGTTTTCTGGTAAACTACATGGTATACCTAATGTTTCGGTAGAAAAACCGGAACTCCAGCACATGCGCATCTGGTAGAACAATTCGGGTCCTTTCGGTCTGCCGGGCCAAATTGCCGAAAAAATTTAAACATTGCAATAAAACTTGGCCGCCATCTTGTTTTAACGAAAAAAAAATTTTGTTCCATAATCTCTACCAGCACACCTACAAACCACCCATACACAACTTTGCTCCATCTCGACTCGGTTTAGGCAAAAAAGGGCAAATCAAAAAATTTTGATTTTTATTTTTTAATAACTCGGCCGCCATCTTGAATTTCCAACTTTTGGAGTTTTCTGGTAAACTACATCATATAGCGCACCCGACACCACAACAGCGATCACTCTAGCGCATGCGCATCTCGTAGAACAATTCGCCTACTTTTGGGTCTAATTTTTGAGAAAAAATTTTTCTCGGCCGCCATCTTGTTTTTCCAAAATGTTGGAATTTTCTGGATAACTTCAGACCGAGCTCTAAAACACCCCATACATCATTAACCTCTAGCGCGCCTCCTTCCGGGAGATCAATTCGGGTGAAAAAACGCACTTTTCACGTAAAAAAACGGCCGCCATCTTGTTTTTCCAAAATTTTACCACCACCATCGTATTTATATGCTAAAAATCTCCGAAAACGACACCTCAACCAACATGATCCGATGAGAAATGTAAAAGTTGTTGCCGCTCCTCGGCCGCCATCTTGAATTTGACAGATGTCAGATTTTTCTCAAATTTACTTTTTTAGACAGAACAACTCTCCCATACATCAAAACACTCCACCAATGCTCCTTCTAGGAGAACAATCATGTCAATCAGTCAGTGAGTGAGTGGTCGTCGTGCAGCTTTATATATTATAGACTAGTTGGTTGGGTGGTGCGCGGGCTGCAAGCAGCCCGCGGTGCGTGTGTGCGACAGAGTGTGAGCATAGGTCGAGTACATTTGCCTTTACAAAGCGTTTTATGCTACCACTTCTAATTTTCAGAAGGCAAATAAAGTTTGGCAGTAAGTAAAGGGCAGTTGTGCATCATTGTTTTGACTTGTAGGAGCGTTTAACGACACCATTTTATGTTTTCCGAAGGCGAGTTATCTTGAGCAGTTCGTTTTTGTAGTTGTATCCACTTTCCTTTTATACCTAATAGCAGTTTGGTAACATTTATTGTTAACGCAAAGAGTTTTCGAAACCACTATGAAAATCTGACAGCAGTGAGAACAGCATGAAGGTATTCATGCTGTTTGCGCGTTGCATAGTGCGCGGGCTGTACGCAGCCCGCGGTCCGTGTCGGTACTTTTGTGAAGTACATTTACAAGGCTTTACAAGGCGATTTACTCTACCACTTTAAATTTTCAGAAGGCAAATAAAGGTTGGCAGTATGTAAAGGGCAGTTGCGCATTTTTGTTTCGATTTGTAGGAGCGTTTAACGTCACTACTTCAAGTTATCAGAAGGCGAGTTTACTTGAGCAGTTGGCTTTTGTAGTTGGTGCCGCTTTCTTTATTCCTGACAATGTTTATCGATAACGCAAAGCGTTTTACGAAACCGCTATAAAATTCTGAGATTAGTTACCTTTCGTTATGTTATTCGCGTGTTTCATAGTGTGCGAGCTGCATGCAGCCGGTGGTTCATGTCCGTGTTGTTATTGTTTTTCAATAACTGTTTATCAACTTCCTGCCCTTATCTCAATTACTTGAGGTCGGCGCAACACGTTTTGTTGAACACAAAATCGTGTTGCAAAAGGATTTAGCAGAATTTTATGATCGGCCGCCTATCAGACATCAACCCTCCTTGGGAATGCTTTTGTGGTGGATTAACCGCCACCAAACGGTTGGCCCTGGCTGTTTGGGTCGGTTTATCCTTCGGTCGCCTCTTACGACCCCACGGGAAGAATGGGGTGGTGCTATTCTACTCTGCCGGCACCACACCGAAGACACAGACACTTTTCAATAACTAACTCACCTTTATAATTATGAAGTATTAGTCTACATCCATCTATCATCTATATTTGGTATAATAAGTGCTGGGGCAGCAAGATGTCACTGAAAAGGTACCTAACTACCTACTTGTTTTTCACGAAAGCAGTTCTACTTTTTCTATTGCTGTGGCACTACGGGTTATAGCGCTTTCCCCGGGCCTATCTTTGCAGGCAAGAGTTGTCGCTTATTATTAGATTCACATCTGACTGTTAGTGTTAATACCTATATACTTTAAGAATACTGAGAAGACTTATAATGCTAAGATAGAATATAATTAAAACTGAAGAATAGACCAAGGCTCTTTTTAGAATCTGTCCCTTTTGAAGAACCATACCTACCTTTTGCAATGGGAGAAAGAATCTGGTAAGTTTGTTTTTGGTTTCAAACATTAATGTTTTATTGAATGACAACTATGTGTACTTAGGTATGTATAAGGTGTTTACAAATAGGCGCGTCCACACGGTGAGCGGCAAATTGCCGAGGCGAGGTATACGCTCGGGCTTACCCAAGGTCATGCTCGGTCGAGCGCGCGCAGGCCGAGCCGTTTGAGTGCTCGGCTGCCTCGGTTCTAGTTAGTTTATCTAAGCGTCTAAATGGGCCGAACTTGGCTCGCCTGCCAACCGAGCGTATGCCGTGCCTATGGTTTGCCTCGGTAATTTGCCGCGCGTCGTGTGGACGCGCCTATTAACAAATAAAGTTGAAAAGAGGTCAAGGTAGGTACTTAGAAAACTCAAAAACTTTCCTTAAGGAATATGGGTTGAAATTTGAGAAAAAATAATTGAACCTCCCATACAAATTGATTTAATCGGCTGGGTAAATTATAGGAAGTCTTTTTTTTATATTTAGACCCAAGTTCAATAGGAAAAGTTGTTCACTTTTATTAGAACCTTAACCTTATTATATTATTACTGCCTGGTTCTTTGGCCTGGTTCACAAAAGAAGGGGATCCGAAATGGCATTATTATTGTTGACATGTTGCTATGTCATGAAAAAGACGCAAATAATGATTTTGTTCCTTTTTTTGTAACCAGGTAGTATATTTCATATAAAAAATTTACTGCTTAATTTTTTAAGGGGTGAACCAGCTCGTAAACTGAACAATTTTCCCCAGGGACACAGGAAAGGAAAAATTAACTTCACATAGAAATGTACCAATCAAGCAAGAAAATTTTAAGGGAGGATCATTCAGTTTCATGTGCATTGTAGTAATTTTTTTACACTCAACTACCTACTCATGAAAATGATGATTATTTTCCATGGAACATGGATTCGAAATAAATATGAAACATAAAATTGAACCTCCCATACAAAGTTAGCTAATTAATTTACTTAGGGAGTTTCAATTTTTATTTCATATTTCGAAAATGGTTCATGGGAAAAGCTATTCAGTTTCATGAGAACGTTGACCTCTTTTCGTCTTGTAACACCCTTTTTGTTACTCCCTGTATACTGTATAGTGTTAGAAGAAAAAGGTGTGTCTATATCAAAATAGTGTTTCAGGTTTAAGATTTATGATTTGCAAAAACTTTTCCTTCGTCATTTTTGATGGATTTAAACTTAGCAATAGAAACAAAAAATAAATTAAATGAAATATTTATTTTAAAAGTTTATTACTAAATGTATACCTAGTTACAAGGTCTTTTTTATTTATTAAGGATATAAACAGTTGTTACTTAATTAAATAATAGGTAAGTTGTCTTAAATTCAATTATTAGAAACTTTTTTACAAATGTGATCTTCATTTGTTTTCTTTTCCAGGTTGATGTTCTTGATTTCTGAAAAATAAATAATAATTTTATTGAGTAAATAAATTTTAGCCGTTGTCGGTGGCGGTAGAAAGTCATTTCTCATATAAAAGTGTTTAAAATTATTTAGTTTTGGTTTTGCCTAGAAGATATACCGGGAGTAACAGAAAGAGTATAACAAGCCGAAAGGAAGTTAAGGTACTTATGAAACTGAACAACTTTCCCTATGGAACATGAGTCGAAATATGAAAAAAAAATTTGGACCTCGTATAATGTAAATCAATTAGCTGATCGGTAATTTTGTATGGGAGATACAATTTTTTTTCATACCCTTTCCGTTACTCCCGGTATAACAGGTTTAAGTATCTGAATTTTGTTATGTAACGTACCTGTGTTATAATTTGAAGTTTTGAATTATGTTGAACATGTTAGTGAAGAGTGAAGAGTACTTGCTTCGTGTATCGTCTTCACATGTGGGATGTACCAGTTTTTCAGTTCTGAAATTAAAACAAAAAAATGTTAAATTTAAAATAAAATAAACTATACTAAATTATTATTTTACGTGCAGCTTTCCGATCTACCCACGGGCTCAAACGATCAAATTTTAGAATACTATACAGGGTGTTATGGACGGTGTCAGTATTTGTGACGGTATGTTCAGTTTCATGGTCTGAGCACGCCTGCAAAGTTTTCGTTACACCGTCCCTAACACCCCGTATTTATTAATATTACATAAATTCCAATTGTTTAAGCCCTGGAGGTACCGCACTGAGATCGTTTCCGTTTGGTGCGGATCCCAGAGTCAAACGTTTTATGCAAAAAATATTTAATATAAAAATGATTTATAAAACAAAATTATTAAAACAGTACCTTAAACAAGCACTGACGATTGACTCCGGCCTATGACACTGTTGACGATACTGTTTCAATGTTTCGTTTAAGCTAAGAATACATTACCGGTGTACGGAACGCAGTTATTTGAAATTAAAGTCATTTAAAAATATTGTAACAGTTTCGTAGCTACAATACAATATTAGAAAATTGTAAATAAATACATTTGAAAAAAAAATATATATGTTTTAATATGAAAGTAAATGTATGCAGAAAATCAATTTTATTTCATTATTTGTATCAAAGTAAGGGTGTAACTTTCAGCAACAATACTTACAGTGTTCAATAAAAGAATTTAAAGTCTTAAAATATGAGAGTTGGTTGTGTTTGTCTCCATGTGCGCGGAATTAAATTGGGTCTGTTTTGGTCTGAAGCTAGCTACCTTGCCTGCTATAAGGGCTAAGGGCGTTTGCTTGACATCTGTACTACATTCCCTTTTTGCATCACACGCAATAGGATAAAACACGCACGCCAATCATATTTTAAGTAGATCATTGCACTGACCAATAAAAGAGAGTTTTTAAAATAATTGTGTTGCTGAACGTTATCGTATCGTAAAAATGTATATATTGAAATACGTTTTAAACTTTTTATAGTAAATATTTTATTTAATTAATTGTATCGACTTAAAGATATGAATAAGTAAAACTATTAATTTAATGTTAACATATATTTATTTCAAAGATATATTTATATTGAAATAAAAATGTATAAACAAAAAAGGCAATCAGTTGGCAGTACAACTTTTGGAAATGAATATTATGTATTAGGTGAAATATTATGAAAGCTGTAAAATATACACGTCTCCATGTGTAAGGACTTGAATTGGAACACTGCTGACCTGGTCGAAGCTAGCCTGGCTACTATTGGCCGAGGAACATCGCTTGACCTTAAGGGAGTGTATCTTACATCTCATCACATACACGTAGGATAGGCACATAAAATACATCTAACATAATAACTTGAGTTTAAATTTTTGTTTGCAAAAATAAAGTTGAGTTTATAAGACTGATGTATTGCCAACCAAATTATTGAAGTAAGTAAATAAACAGTAAGTAACAGGCGGCAATAAAATGTCATGTTTATTGAACGTTATTGTAAAAATTTATACTTTTTAAACTATTTTCGTATAATCATATATTTATTTCAAAGATATATTTATATTGAAATATAAATGTATAAACAAAAAAGGCAATCAGTTGGCAGTACAATTTTTGGAAATGAATATTATGTATTAGGTGAAATATTATGAAAGCTGTAAAATATACACGTCTCCATGTGTAAGGACTTGAATTGGAACACTGCTGACCTGGTCGAAGCTAGCCTGGCTACTATTGGCCGAGGAAGATCGCTTGACCTTAAGGGAGTGTATCTTACATCTTATCACATACACGTAGGATAGGCACATAAAATACATCTAACATAATGACTTGAGTTTAATTTTTTGTTTGTAAAAATAAAGTTGAGTTTATAAGACTGATGTATTGCCAACCGAATAATTGAAGTAAGTAAATAAACAGTAAGTAACAGGCGGCAATAAAATGTCATGTTCAAAACTTGATTACTTGATAGCATTAATAACAATCAGTAAGTAGAGTGTACTTGTCCCTTTGAAAAGGTGATATATGTGAATAGTTGCTACACAGCTGGCTGTTAGTCGGACTTTTATTACGTTATCCGTAGCGGCGTGTCTTTTGGCTATTTCACTTTTATCGTTTGGTAAAGTACACAATTTAACATTTGATTGAATTTAAAAACTTGCTTTCGGTTTGAGTAATATAAATTGCCATCTGTTTGAACAATTGCTATAGTGACATGAAGCTGCTTTAAATTAGTAATAATCAGCAGCAGTTTTACTTATCTGAATGAATTCATCAGTTTATCACAGTAAGAAGCTCTGTCTTTAGTGGTATGATTTCTGAAACAGAAAGTTAAAGACATGAGTTTTGAAAATGCTCTGGGGTTAGTTAGTTTATTAAATTTCTGATGATAACATTATTTGCCAAAGGTACGCCGTTAATAACACGTTCTCTTCTGACAAGAACCTTAATGTTTTCTTTGTTCCTCACTCGCCCTAGGGCCACATATAATTGGCCATGTGAGAAACAATCAGACCTTAGGTCAATGCCGACGCGTGAGTCTAGCGTCTGACCTTGACTTTTATGTGTAGTTATAGCACTACACAAGCTTAGTGGGAATTGTTTTCTGGACATTTCGATTGGACTGCCTGGTTCGATTGGGCACTTGAAACTAATTCGTGGAATCAAATAAGTTTCCGATTCGTTTGGTTTGCGGACTGTAATGAGTCGCGGTGACACATCCACAACGATAACTTTTGTTCCGTTAACAAGTCTGTCAACAAAACTAAGATTGCGTATTATCATACACACGCATCCCTTTTTGATTTGTAGATCGTGGTCGGGTACGCCTTTGGCTTCAACTCGGTGTAGAGTATCTACACTCAAGTGAAAGTCGTCAGCATGTTCAGGATCTACAGAGTCAACACTGTAGCAGTGTATGACTTCTCCATCCATTTTTTCAAGAATTTGATGGTTTATTCGTTTCATGTTTATGTTGTGTGTTGTTAAGATTGCTCTTTTCGCACAAGAATCAGGGTCTTGTAATATATCATCCGGAAATACGAACGATATCAGGTCCGCCAACTCTGTCACAAAACTTATGTCACGAAGACTTATTAGAGTGACTTCATTGCGCCCCGTTCCTATGGTGAGGTTTTCGCAGAGTCCAGACCCCAAATTCAAAAGAAATTCGGAGTAACCTTCGTCTTCTCTCGTTCTTTGGGCTTCAGTCAAGGAGAATTTTTTCAGACTGTCCCAAATTGGAGAACTGCGAAGAGAAGCCAGGAATATATCATTAGGGCATCTCGCTGTTGTAACTACTGGAGGAATTTGCCGAAAGTCACCGGCTAATATTATTAATTTTCCTCCGAACAATAGAGATGATCCCATCAAGTCTTGTAGCGAACGATCAAGGATATGTATGAGGAACTTATGTGCCATTGGCGCTTCGTCATAAATAATCAACGAAGCGCACCGAATCAATTCGGCACGTTGGGACAAATTTGTCAACCCCCAATATCCTTGATCATCTACAAGATCTAATGGTAAGCGGAACATGCTGTGAGCAGTACAGCCACCTTCATAATTTTGTGCTGCAATTCCGGAACTCGCAGTACAAATGGCTACGCCATTCAAAACACCGCGAACATAAGCAACAAGCAAATTGAGCAATAATGTCTTACCTGTTCCTGCCGGGCCATCCAAGAATAAAGCTTGGTGTTCATTATTGTTTGAATTGTTGTTATTTAGCAAAGTGCAGACGTAATCAAACACTTGTTTTTGCCCTTGCGATAGTAAAGGCACCCAATGTTCTACAAATTGGACCAACCTGTTGCTGTCGTATTCCAACCGTTCTCTACTTAATTCGGTAGTAGAGTCTTCGACTGCAGGGAGGCCGTGATCTTGGAGACGGCTTCCGTATTTACGCAGCAGCCTGTCTATTTCCATTAACGCAGTTTCATAACCACGTTGTGGATCCTGGCTTGAAATTCGTTCTAATATGTCTTCGCTCAGCGCTTGCTTAAATTGATCCCAAAGGATAAGCGCGGGCGCACCATTCGTGATGAGCAAGACAAAGAAGTGTCGCAATCTTTTGCCAGTGTAAAAAGCGGCAGCTTCCTGAAGGCATAGCTCGTATTCTCGTTCGTCATTAGCGATGCCAATCGCTCGAGCTGCCTCTTGAATGTGGTACAATTTGGACCGCCTAGTGCGATCAAATCATTGTAACTTCGGCAAGGGCGAACGCTTAAAAGCATTCGTAAATAGAATTGTTCACCTCTGTTCGGTGTCACCCAGAATAACCGGGCAATTATTTCTCCTCTTTGTCTCTTCTTCACAAAATGAGATCCGAAGTTTATAGGATAATTAGGAATATTTGTATTTGTAACTCTTGACTCTACGATATACTGTTCGTAAAAGTCCTGGTAAGTTAGTTCGTCGAATTCAGCGCCGATAGGGCGTTGGAAATACTTGATTAAATCAGAACTGGATCGTTCAATTGCATCGGATTCATTTCCGGGTTTGAAAAAGACGGACTGTTGCCCTTCAAGATGAACCGCCAATTGTTTCACAGTAGGTTCACGGGCTGTCACATCAAATTCAAACATTCTCCACGCTGCGTCGCAAGCTCCTATATATCGCTTTACGACATATTGTTCGACTTCGTCGTTACGGAGTTCTTCAGGAACAATTGCTACACTCGCTTCATCAGGACCTTTGGTCATGTATTTGAATAAATACTTGATGACTTTGCGAGTAGCAGCAACGTCCAGGTTAATGTGACAATCGTACTTTAAAAGCAGTGCTGCGTTATATGGCACCACCCATCGATCATTTACAGTTATTTCGTGTGAACGATAAGTGATAGTACCCGTATTTGCTTCATTTCTTTTTAGGTGAACAAAGCCTTTGTCGTCTATATGAGTTGTTTCAGCAGCCGGCTTCGGATAATATTTGGAGCATTTTTGTGTTTCATTATTTACGCATGGCAACTCTAAACGATTACCAACTCCGCAAGGTCCGTGAACCATGTGCTTAAGAACGAGATTTCTTAGTCGTCCGTCAGCTTCATTTTCGTCTGGGATTCGTGCTTGGACGAATTTGTCGATTTCAAGGTTAGAACTTGTTAAATCATGATCTACCTTGAAGCATATGTGTGCGTGAGGCAGACCACGTTTTTGAAATTCAATCACATAAAATATATACACCAGTTTACCGAACCATTTCCCGCTGCGTAAATCTTTCAATAACTCGTTGAGTTTTAATTGAAATACGCGAGCACACAGCGCGGCAGGCGGTGTGCAAAATGGTGGCGTGTTTTCTTGGATTTCAGGCCATTTCGGATTACATGTCATAGTTAAAAGTATGTCGGTTTGCCTAGGCGATCCACAATAGCAATTGAATCCATATACTTGCCTTTCATGTATCGAGGGCTACCTGTGAATGTGTTTGGTAAATATATTCTACCAGGTACCACACCACCTTCACCTTGTACTGTCTCGTCGCCAGCAATTGCTGATTGTGCGTTTCTAACTTCTTCGAGAGGAGCCGAGCGAAGTTCAACATTAGTATCACGCTTTTGCATATTAGCAATGTAGCGTAAACGTTCTTCCTCCACTCTACAATACATGTCTACAACCCACTCTTCAGAGAGGCGACCTATTTGCCAAAAGCGATTTTCAGATAGCAAAAGGCACCTGTAATATTTAACTTGTGATAATTTTCCAGGAGCTCTGGCAGCTACACTGTTTTCTCGCGTGTTAATTGTCCAGCCAGAGCCTCCATGTGGATACAATAAAGGATATTGGAAAGTTTCATACAGACTGTTAAAAATGTCTACAGTGTGGGGTCTGCTTTGCCCAACTTTCCATATACAAATGCTACGGGGCTGATATGGCTCCCGTTCTGTGCTAATTATTGCAGCAATCTCATTAGCCCGTGGCATGTCTCCTAAGATATTGCCATGACTGCGTCGAGTAGTATTCTCAAATATGAGATGGGCTTCATCGGATGCTTCTTCGCTAAGCCGTTTGAAGCATGTTATAAATGGGTTTACTCGATTCAAGTAATCATTTACATTGCGTATGATATTTTGGTCAAGACCACGCTCTTCAGCTAAGCGTTCGCGTTCCACATTGTCTTCGATGTATAATCCAATCGGATTATGCCCTATATCATTTCTATGCGACAAATCAAAGACCCTGTGATAAACGCGTCCTTGAATTTTTACAAAACCGATGCCTTGTGCATGTGTCTGGAATCCATGCGAAACGCCAATCGCGCTAAAGGCGAATAAATTATTATACGAACGTGCATTTTTAACAAAATTACGTTCTGAATAAAATTGCTCATCTAGGGCCGGTAAAGGTAAAACATTGTTTCTACCTTGGCCGCAACACCACTGCAATCTGGTTTTTTCTTCTTCAAATAGTTTGGCTCCGCAATGAGCACAACAGAAAATGTTTTGAGCAGTCAAACATGATTTTTTTAAGGAATAAAGGGGGACTTCGTTTAACTCTTCATTAGATCTCTCACCAATTAACAGAGTCCCCGTGCGTAATGCAGGTATCACGTGTCTATTGCCACTGTTGTATCTTGCATGAGACTCATGACGACTGTCGGGATTATTTTCTTGGTATCTGTTAACAGCCTCACGGTTTACTTCCGGGTGGGCAACAGAATAACGGCGAGACGCCTCCAAATGTACGTCAGGATGGTTAGCATTATACCGTCGAGATGCCTCCAAGTGCACGTCAGGGTGGTTAGCATTATACCGTCGAGATGCCTCCAAGTGCACGTCAGGGTGGTTAGCATTATATCGTTGAGATGCCTCCAAGTGCACGTCAGGGTGGTTAGCATTATACCGTCGAGATGCCTCCAAGTGCACGTCAGGGTGGTTAGCATTATACCGTCGAGATGCCTCCAAGTGCACGTCAGGGTGGTTAGCATTATACCGTCGAGATGCCTCCAAGTGCACGTCAGGGTGGTTAGCATTATATCGTTGAGATGCCTCCAAGTGCACGTCAGGATGGTTAGCATTATATCGCCGAGATGCCTCCAAGTGTACATCAGGGTGAGTAGAATTATAGCGGCGCACTGCCTGTTGGTTTACTTCAGGATGTTTTTGATTATATTTTGAAGACGCTTCTAAATGTGCGTTTTCTTTTTGTTTTTTTTGGCCCCTTTTTTGTTTTATAGGCCGTCCGCGTTTAGAAGCAATTACTGCAGAAGCGTCGGTTTCATCTGTTTCAATATTGTCAATTGATGAGTTGTCATTTAAGCTGACATCATCAGTTCTTCTGTGAATGAACATTTCAATAGATGCATTCGTCTGGGAAGAATCATCCGATAAGATATCATCGATATGGTGGTCGATATTTTCTATGGCAGTGTTTGTGGTTTGTTTCTTCTTCCCACGTTTTACTTTTTTGGGTCGACCGGTTGTTTTTGTCGCATTTTTAGTCGCGTCAGTATCAATGTGAATGACGTTCTCGTTATTCACATTCGTTGATTGAATGATATCCCAATTATATGAAATAATTTTAATATTGTGTATACTGTATTGATCATTAAGCTGCACTGTTTTTAATAAAAGGGTAGCTAAAGTGTATGCTCCAGTCACTTTAAATAATTTCGCTGTGTTTAGTCCTTGTTGGGCGCTGGACACATTATGGTCATCAATGTTATGTGAATTAAAAAGATAAAATTCACAATTGTCAGGATTTACAGGAGCTGTGGAATTACTGGAGTTGGGATTACTTGTGTTATTACCACCAGCTTTCCAAAAGCTAGTGGTATAGTCACTCCCAGTAAATAAGAATCCATCGTTTGGAGTATTAAACCGGTCGTCCAATATATCGTTGCATAAAATTTCGTACAACCCTTGGATAGATTTGTTCAATTCAAATTTGGTACGGTTAGCTGGATAGCATCCATTTGTTATCCAACTTGGCTCTGCCACAGTGATTTTATAATTACAAACTTTTAAAGTTTGTGGTAGCTCCTCAGGAAAGAGAAGTCGTGGGGAACGGCCCCCGAGAAAATTTAAATAAGTTTCATTCGCATTTATTAGAATTTGATCTATTTCCGAAGTACTAAGAGAGAAATTTTCTGGATTGATTTGCTTTTTGACACATGCGTACGCAACAGCTGTCGAAGCCATAACGACGCATTGTACAGCATCCGTTTCGCTCTCAACTAAATCTTTTTGATTAAATGTTCCTCTGCCTAAAACTATGTAATTATTAGAGGACTTATTAGCTTGAGGCTGCTGAGGTGTGGCATTACTCTGCTTCGACAACGTTTCACATGCAACCTCGCAGGGCACAGCGTCGACGATCATTTGAGTGTCCTGAAAACCATTAGAGGACTTATCTGTTCGAGACTGCTGAGGCGTGGCACTGCTCTGCTTCGACACCTTTGATGCTCCACACGCGTCCTCGCAAGGCACAGCGTCGACGACCATATGGGTGACCTGAAAATCATCAGAGGCCTTATCTGTTTGATGCTGCTGAAGTGTAGCATTGCTTTGCTCCGACACTTTCGTCGCTCCACAGGCATCCTCACAGGGCATAGCTTCATCAACGACCATATGGGTGTCCTGAAAATCAATACATATTATGAAATGAAGTCGCTTTTTGCTTTTTCTCTATTTGTCTGTCTTGGGATTTGGAATTCTTCCGAAACTACGCAACAAATTTTGATGCGTTTTTTAATAATAAATTGAACATTTTAAGAGAATTGTTTGTATGTATAACACATGCCGGAAAAATGTTTTTTTCCAGCGGGAAAATGAGTTGCAATTGATGAAATCGCTAACGAACTATTAATATTAGTTCTGAATTATTGTGCTATTTTAACATGATTCCATTTGAAGAAGGCTGTATAAGTTTTAAATATGTACCTATGTAAAAAAAAATATTCATATAAACATCGACTACATAAGTACCCCCGAAAGAAGTGGCAGTTGTTCAGGGCTAAAACGCTAGTGACATTACTATTGAACCTTTATTACTTCTCATACATTTGAAGTCGTTATCTATGGAGTAACTGCTTGCGATAAGCACACTGTATAGCTTGTTTATTTATAATTATGTTCTTTGAGTGTTCAACTTAATCGTTTTTTTTTTTATTAATACCATTTCTATCCCTCTATCCCTTTACATTCTTGGTCCAGGCCCATATTTCAATATCATCACTGTGTCGTACATTATTCGGTTGTATAAAACGTTGCCAAGCATTTTTGTGTTATGTATCGACATATCTTGACGGTTCCCGCTTAATATAGTAGGTCAAGAGTAAAGAGAAAAAATGCACTACCTAGAAATTTGTGATTGTCATAAGAATGATCTAAAATAAAGTAAATAGTTAATGGAAAATAATCGTATACCTATCGTTAGCATGACGTTTTATCTTTAGATTGTTTCTTTTTTTAAACTATGACTTAAATTCTTACTACATCATACCTTAGTATTATCGCTTGTAGAGCTGCCTGATTTATCTTGCGATGATAATACAAGGACTCGATCATCTTGCCATATACCTCCAGTGCGTACCACTTGTGCGAACGTTTTAGTCTAAAAAAATAAGAAAGAATTCAAGTAATGGTTTTAAATTTTTAAATAGTTGAAACTCATAAAATAAAATAAACATTGTAACCTAATAACTTTTACTATTATCAACAGTTACGTACGGTTCTTGTTAATTTAACTTAATAAGTAGATACTTACATTATCACCAGACAATTGCGACTCTTGACTTGTCAGTTCCTGACTTGTCAAGAGGAGAATCTGGTGCTGGTAGTTCAGAATCGGCCACTCTTTGTCGTTACGTGGCTTTTTTGGAGGGATCTAAAATATATAAAAGACAATAATAAGTTCATCTTCATTTTTAAGTTAATATTCATGTAATAATCATAAACAAGTTCCTATTTCTATACAGGAAGTTTAAGAAAAAACTATGCTTTTTTAAAATTTTATCGATTTCAATTTATTTGTTTCAGTATGGTACACATAAAAGTATTTATCTCAAAATAGTATATATGAATAAAGTATTGTGCAATAAATCATGAATTCTTCAGTTATATGAAACAAAAAAATACACTTATCAGAAAAATCGAGACACTAACTAAATTTAATATACCTAGTTCATTAGTGAGTACCTATTACGAGGTTTCAAATTCATAATGTCGATTTTCTATATTCAACTTTTTATTTCATAGATTTCATATTTTGTTTAAATATAAAAACGAATGTGACTCGATTTTTTTGATGAGGAGTAGAGTATATGTTCTATTTCTTAGAAGTAGAGTATAATGTTAAACGAATTTAAATTTTTTTTTAAGACATATTATTATAATAAAACACATAGTACAAAAACTTCTTAATTAATTGGGCTTTTTATTGAGTTCAATATACATCCAACTTTATTTCTAGTTGTACCAATATAATTCCTTCTACACCCTCCGTATGAACGGTACAAAGCTTTCTAAATTGTGCTTGACTATATTGCACTGTATTGTAGATTTGAGCAAACTTAAAAGAAAAGTTTTTGCACAATTAAATAAGTAATAGATACGTTTAATATACTTTATTATTCCTATAGAAGGCGTAATTTAAACTTTTTACTTTTCCTAGCATCCCTGTATTGTATACAGGATGTATTGTATACAGGGTGTTAATTTAAATGCGTGCCATAGCTTCTGGGTAGGTTGAGTATCGATGAAAGATGCCGTAAAAAATATTGCAATAAATCCCAGACATTTTTTTTACATTTGATTGAAATGCCTATATCTCAGCCGAAATTCGTTCAATCTCAAAGTTGTTCAGACGTAAGAACTTGTATGGGCACTCTCTAAATAACAATAGTGTCAAAAATTTACTTTTAAAAAATAAAAAGTTTTGACTAAATTCAAATAAAAATAAAACAAAAGAAATATATTTAAATTAACACCCTGTATAGGGATGAACCAAACAATCACGTCATTAGCTCTGCTGAGCGTTTTTATAAATTATGACGTAACTCTATGGTGATTGGAGACGAATTAGGTAATTCATTAAATAACATAACAAAACGAATTAATTAAATAATACACATACATACACACATCATGCCATTATCCTTTGGGGGGTTGGCAGGCTTTAACGGAATTAAAAATACAGGCACAATAGCTACGTATGACTAATATTGAAGGGTCGTTTAAGAAAAATTACGCATACGCACTATAGTGACAGGTTATCTGTTCCATTTCTTATAAAATTGTAGTATACGTATAGGTTTCAATGTAGGTAGGTAGGTATTTTTTATATTTAGAGGCAATAATTTATTTAAATATAGGTAACCTAATTTCGAATAAAATATAATTGGTACATTTTCTGAAAAGAGAAAGAGGAGAAGCCATTTCAAAAATACCTTATATTCTTTGCAAGCATTTCAGTTACGAAAAATACGCTCATTGATTTTGTAAATTTAAAATGGAATAAATAGTTGGGTTCATTAAGGCCTGTAGTGCATTACGCAGAAGATTAAAAAACCTAATTAAAATACAAACCCATTATTCTATTATAAATATTTGACTGCTGATAGAGATGAATGGAAGAAAAAGACATGTTACGCCAACCCCAAATAAATTGGGACAAGGGCAGGCAGATGATGATGTTCTATTATAATTATTACATGAAAGAAATAATTTCGTAATATTTTTTTTAGTCTAGAGTAGGTATGTATCGAAACTTCCTTTGAAAACAGGAAACATAAAAAGGGCATTCCACAGTAAATGCAGTCAATTGATCGTGAATTTGTATGGGAGGTAGATTTATTATCGTTACCAGATGTTGTTTTCAAATAATGAACTTTGAAAAATTGAACAAAGTATATTCGTTTGTTTTTATAAAAATATATGTATGCAAAATGGTCCAAGTGGTCTTTCTCGTGGGTATCGTACCTAAAGAGTGACTAAGAGATTTGAAGGTTGATGAGTACCTATTGCAATTGTAATGTAGGCGTCAGGCTGACAACCTGTCACTATAATGATATACAGTTTTATGAATGATGATACAAAATTTTTGGCAAACGTGGTGTAAATTACCGTTTTTATGGCTAATAAATGCTTTACCTATCCGCAAGGGATATAGGCGTGATATATACTAATAATAATCATGTAGGTACAGTACGCGCGTGAGTTCTTGGCCATCGGGGAATGAGGAGGCGCGCGGGGGCGGCGCGCCCCGCGGTTACCCAACTACCCGCATTCGCCCACAGTCGAGTGATGGGAAAAAAGTGTGTCACAAAGTTGTCGATATTTTGTCGTTGTGTTGTGTTTTGTGTAGAAACCATAAATACTTCTTTAATATTATTCACAAACAGTGAAGTTACAGTTCGAACAAACTATGGCTAAAAAGGCCCCTTTAATAAGCAAATGTCTCGAGACATACATTTTAGTTACTTTGTTTTAAAGAAACCTGCACTTAGTTTTTAAAGACCTACTCAATATTGTAGGAAAAACAACCCATTAACTAATAACTATGAGTAGTCTGAACTGAACTGTTCGGCAACAATTCTCGATATCGACATCAACATGAATTAGTCACAGCACAACCGCATTCCTCAACATGGTCATGAACTCATGCGCGTACTGTATGTATGGAAGTGGCCCAAGGAGTGATGTCTAAAGACAAAATATGAATATCTTGTAGTGAGTAGTATTCGAATCACCTCCATGTATGTTTCGCGTTGCTTTATTGTAGTTTTCAAATTACTCAACTTTTATAGTTCATCATCATCTTCCTGCTCTTATCCCAATTACTTGGGGTCGGCGCAACACGTTTTGTAAAATAAAATCGTGTAGCAAAGGATTTGGCTTAATTTTACGACCGGCCGTCTACCCAGACGTCAACCCTCCTTGGGAATGCTTTAGTGGTGGATGAACCGCCACCATACGGTTGGCCTTGGCTGTTTCGGTCGGGTTTAACCCTCGGTCGCCTCTTACGACCCCCACGGGAAGAGAAGGGGGTGGTGGTATTCTACTCTGCCGGCACCACACGGCAAACTCTGCCGGCACCACACGGCAAACTCTGCCGGCACCACACGGCAAACTCTGCCGGCACCACACGGCAACTCAATTTTTATAGTTGTATTGATAAAATAAAATCCACATGTTCAGAATTCAATTAAAAAAAAAATAGATTGAGTATCTGCAAAATCATACAGAATTATTCTTCACAAACAATTACTCGAAAAACCTTACTTACATCACGCCTATATCCTTTGCAGGGTAGGCAGAGCGTAAACGGCTTGAGAAAACAGCTATTTACACCATGTTTGACAAAAAATTTAAGGGTAAGATATGGGGTGATGTTATTATAAGCCGGCACTACACAGCACTCTCAGCAGGCACTACACAGCACGAGAGGTAAAAATAGGAAAAGCAAATATATTAAAAAAAATAACAACCCGACTGCGGTAAGTTCAAAGTTTTGTTTTGTATTTTAAAACTTATATATAGCCAGTCTCAATTTAACAACACCCCTTCTGTCAAGAGCCGCCCAACGGTTTGAACCAGTGAAAAATAGTTTGTTGTTCATATACATACCTACATAATCTTAAAAAAAAATACAGTCACTACAAGACATTCAAATTTTGTCTTTGGACGTCACAATTTGGGCCAGCCTGTATACTTAATAATATTTAAATATAGATAAGTAGAATCAATTTTACCTCTTCATCAGAGGAGTAAACCGAAGCTAACGTTGGCTTTTGAAGACTCTTTTTCGAAATCTGTAAAAAATCAAAAAACATTTCAGTTAATTGGAATATACATAGTATACGTAGGTACCTAAGTATGCGCGTGAGGTAGTCAACACCCTTCATTTTTCTCAATACATTAAACAGGAAACACCTTCAAAATAAGACTTTACTGAATGGTAATAGAGGGCCTGATACCTCCTTCTTCAAAACGATATTATTCCGTAGAAAATGGTCATAATATAACATGCTGAAAAAAAATATGTGTTGCTATCGAAAAGTAAGAGAATCAAATTCGTTGTAATAAAATATTTTTTACATACATACATACATACATCACGCCTTTATCCCTTGCGGGGTAGGCAGAGCGTCAACGACCGTAAAAGTACGGTCGTTATCGCCACGTCTGACACATATTTGAGGGCCGTTTTAGCTATTGTCGTGTATCGCTATAGTGACAGGTTGTCAGCCTGTCGCCTAAAATTGCAATACACATGATACCCTCGAGTCCTTTAGTCGCTTCTTACGACACCCACAGGAAAGAAATGGGGTGATGCTATTCTAAGCCGGCATCACACGGCCACTTTTTTTTTTCTAGTGGAAATTGTTGATTTAGATGTTGCAACATCGTTTTTCTAGTTTTTATGTCGAAAATAAATACTTGCAAAAATTTAAGTCAATAGTGATTGTGATTGAAGTATTTTATAAGTTATGCCCTCAGAAAAATGACAATCACAAGTACCGGACTATTTATTACACTCGCCTCTTACGACAATCGCTGCGTTGCAAGTTTTAGATTTTTGAATGATCGCACGCGTTGTTTATTTACCTATCAGATTAAGAGAATAAACTACGTGTCTTAACTTGGCATAATGAGGCTTAAATAGAAAGCCCAAATATCTTTAATTACGTGGTATATTGTCGAAAGAGGGATATTACAATTTTGATGCCGGTCGGGCTGTGGTTGTATCGAAAGTGATGATAAGTACGAACAATGAGACGTAGGCAAAGCGCCTACCACTAAATAAACGCAAAGCAAAACTTCTTGAGGACACATTTGATGTGATGATTTTCTCAGGCGCTAAGGGCCTGAACACTACGCTACGCTAGCTCTGCAATTTGCGTTTTCACGTGGACAAAGCGCGTAACGCAGCGTAGGTGGGGCATTCCACGAAAATGTAGATTACGTTACGTCTTGATTTGTAATAAATATTTCCGCTTAAGAAACACAGATTTCGTAAATGTAGAATTGATATACAATTAAAAGCTTCAGGTTTTACTCATTCAGTACCTTTGTATTATATTGTAAGCATAAGTTAGTACCGTATGATGCCAACTTAGAATAGCATCACCCCGTTTCTACCTGAGGGTGTCGTAAAAATAATCATCTCGGAAATAGGCAGTAGCGTTGTCTGTAAATGCGACATCTTGCACTGCGGTTCCCAAACCATTTGCCAAGGGTAGGGAGTACGGCAATACCCCCGGGAGGTCCATGTCCAGCAGTGGACTGTTGTGGCTGTTAAGAATGGATAAGTAAGTACTACCATATTGTAATGTAAGCAAAAAAAGTTGATGTTTTATTGGAATTCCCTAGGTACGCTTTTATCATATCTGTGGGAAAGAAACGGGGCAGTGCTATTCTAATAGGACAGAAAAACGGTTAGCAGTAGGTGCAACCATTAGGTGCGTGCTAGTGAATTCGGTAGAATGTTTTACATACCTCTGCGTATGTAGGTCTTTTACTCGTAAATGTTGAGGTTTGCACCATCTGTAATAAAAAAATAGGTTTATTTAATAATGATTATCAAAGAGAATTCTGGACATATATCAAAAATGTTACACTATTAGAAAACTACAACATCCTTAAGTCATATAGACCTTTCTTTTACCATGGAAAAATGCCTTACTTCCACGGGAAAACGGTAAGGAACGGGTGAACAATTCAGCTGACCTCTAATTAATAATAAATTGGCGTAGGTGTTATACAGGTATAAACATACATACACATATCACGCCTTTATCCCATGTATCACTATTGTGGAAGTTTATCAGCCTGACGCAATTATAATACACACTTCTAGAGTCCGTCACCTCTTACGACACCCGCAGGACAATAATGTGATGATACTCTTCTAAGCCGACATAAGACAGTCATCGAAGTTGACATCATATGGCCAATTATTCCCATGGGAAAACAATAAGTAACGGGTGGAACCGCTAAGCTGATCTCTAGCTAGATAATAATAAATTGACTATACTAAATCTGCAACTCTATACAGGTCATAAAACTTGGTAAAAAACAAATTTAATTTAAAAAGCATGTAATCTGTTATCACTGTTGCTATGCTTTTATTTATAAATTAATAATATGTAAAGGCCAGGTGAGGCCAGGGTTGTGTTTATCACTCCAAGTTTGAAGACCTCGACTGCAGCGAGTTGCAAATTATAAGATTTATGACTATACTATAACTTATAAATTAAAATAGGAAAGAATTTTGTTTGATGTAAGTGATATGACACTTACTTAATTACTGTTACTTATATGTGATTGATGAGTGTATATGAATTATAAATTGCAAAATATGGACTGTGATATGAAAAATGAAAATTTGACTTTTTTATTTAACTTGAAAATGATGACACAATTTAATTTAAAATTTACCTGGTCATCAGCAGCAGTTGTTGTAGCGGTGGTCTTCTCTTTGTGTGTCTCTTTGTTCCCAGGTTTTCGCCCCCTTTTTGTTTTTTTGGGACGGCCGATGTTTTTAGAAGTAGGCTGGAATTATTTAAAAACAGAACATGTCAGAAAAAATAATAATACATAAAGTAAATATCACCGTCACGAAGCTTTTGAAACCAAACATTTTTTTTTTTAGAATAAACAAACAAATGTATTATAAAGCAAAAGCCCACTGCGGGAACTTCAAAGTTGTATTTTGCGATAAAAATCTGCCATCTGAATTTATGAAATTTTGAAATAGCCAGTGTCACTGACGCTGCTAAGACGAATCTAAAGACACTTCACATTTCAAGATCCGCCTAGCCGATTGGGCTGCAACCTTAGAGTATCTATAAGCAAGCTATATAAGCAAGTATCTATAAATAAGCATAGCTTGATTATATATAGGGTAACATTTAATCAAGTACAAATCTCTTGAGGGTGTGATCTACTCACAAAACTGAACAACTTTTGTTTGAAACTTTTCTTCGAGATATGAAAAAAATTTTGGACCTCCCATACAAAAATGCTGTTTGGTTGTTAGAATACAAAATCATGTAGAAACAGAATTTGGCAATGTCACCTGCCAGCCAACCCTCTTCATCATCATCATCTTCCTGCCCTTATCCCAACTTACTTGGGGTTAGTGCAATATGTTTCGTTGAACACAAAAAGGATTTGGCTGAATTTTACGACCGGCCGCCTATCATACGTCAACCCTCTTTGGGAATGCTTTTGTGGTGGATTAACCACCACCATACGGTTGGTCCTGGCTGTTTGGGTCGGGTTTATCCTTCGGTTGCCTCTTACGACTCCCACGGGAAGAGAGGGGTGGTACTATTCTACTCTGCCGGAACCACACGGCGTACAACCCTCTTATGGAATGCTATTGTATCACCGCCACCATGCGGTTGACCATACATATACCACGCCTATATCCCTTGTGGGGTAGGCAGAACGTATGTGATTGTAAATAACGACCATTTATACCATGCCTGCTATAAGTTTGAGAGTTATCCAGAAGACTGTGTTATACTGTAGTGACAGGTTGTCAGCCTGTAGCCTAAAATTGTAATACATATCAACTCTCAAATCCCTTAGTCACTTCTTACTACTTCCATGGAAAGAGAGGTGATGCTATTCTTTTAAACAAAAGTTAAAAAGTTATATGTACTTAGGTACAAACATTTTCAGGGTATGTTCTATCTAGAAAAATACCTAAACAACTTTTATTTGAAACTTTTCTCCATTAAATTAAAATATGTATAAAAGCGGACAAGAGCTTATCAGGCACGCCTACAAAATAGAGTTGCACAGTTAATAACATAATAACAATGGATACCAACCAATATAAAGGTGTTTGTTTTAGGCCCCTCTACACGGTCAAAACAAAAACAACACGAAATTTGGGGAATAAAAATCAGTCAGAATTTTACCAAGTCCCAACTCTCAGTACAAATGTAAGGGAAAACACTTTGAAAATTTTCAATGGATCTAGAACTTTGAGGGCCTATATCTCGGCCTAGGTAAGTCCCAAGTCCAAAATTGCTTAGGACAAAAAGTGTTTGCTTTAGGCCCTTCTACACGATCAAAATGAAAAAAAAACGAATTCCAAAAAAAAAATTGTCGAAAATTTTCAAAGTCCTAACTCTCAGTACAAACATGTAAAACACTTAGAATAATTTCGATGGATCTAGAACTTTGAAGGCCTATATCTTGGCCTAGGTAAGTCCAAGTCCAAAATTGCTTAGGACAAAAAGTGTTTGTTTTAGGCCCTTCTACACGACCAAAATAGGAAAAAAACAATTTTCAAAAAAAACAAAAAATTGTCGAAATTTTTCAAAGTCCTAACTCTCAGTACAATACATGTAAAACACTTAGAATAATTTCGATGGATCTAGAACTTTGAAGGACTATATCTCAGCTTAGGTAGGTTCAAGCCCAAAATTGCTAAGGACAAAAAGTGTTTGCTTTAGGCCCTTCTACTCGATAAAAATGAAAAAAAAACACTAAATTGGAAAAATTAAAAATCTTGAAATTTTTCGTCTTTTTCCCATAGCGCCCGAAGGGGATTATACTCCAACCAACTAACTTTTCAGTTGACCAGTCTTTTCCCCATAGCAGCGCTCCATAGGGTGAATTCCAACCCATACCTACATAACATTGGTACCTACATAGGTACGTACAGGTAGATAGGTTTTAAGAAACAAACACTCACCAAAGTAACGCCATTCCCACCGGCGGCGTCCAAAATAAAATCTCCCAAATTCACCATCTTCTTCTTCTTCTGAAAATTTATAAGATAGACGATTTGTAAAGAATCATATAAAGGGCAAATAACAAAACAAAACACTGAATAAATGTTAATTTTTGTGAGTATAACAATGTATCAACAAGCCAAGAATGAATTGGTTTTTACCAACAAAGTTTTCATATTATGTAAACTAATTGATAGTTTTTTATATTATTATGAATCTACTTACACTCTCCACTTGTTTTTGAGTAGAAATTATCACGAAATAGCACTAATCACAGTTATTTTCGTCCAAACTCGGTTCGGTTCAACCAAAAGCTTGGAAATGAAAAGTTTGGAGGGAAACTGACGAAAAAAGAATGCGATTGTTTTTTTTTTCTGTGCACACCAGCCAGCCAGTGACACTGAAACTAAAGGCATCACACACCAGATGCGGCACGCGTGCGTGTATAACATGCGTGAAACTTTCTATCTATTGACAGCTCTGAATCACACCAGAGGGCATAGTGCGAAGAGGTAGGTAGGAACTGATGTTACCAACAACCACAGCAAAATTCGATGGTTGTCTATGTAAGTAATGAATTACCTACTGTTTGATTCGATTTGTTACGAAATAAAGTCGTCTCGTACTAAGAAAGCGGCAAAATTATGTTTCATTTATCAGAAATGCCAAAACTTGAATGTCATGTCATAGTGGCGAATTTGACAGATGATTCCTCAATCTGAAAAAGTTAATAGCATTACCTATCTAGCTCGGACTCGTGTAACTGTCAGTCCAAAAATCACCCTTGAGTAAACACAAAATAAAAAATATTTTATTAGTGCTACCTACAGACTTTCTGTGTAAAGAAGGAAACGTTGGTACCTCTTGGCTCAGCGCCCTATACCATTCCTGGCGCACTCCGCGGTGTGTAGGTATAGAGTTGCAAGTACATGCGGCGGCCCCCGATGCCGTTCGCATTTCTTCACGAGATTTATTTTATTTTATGAATTCTGTATTAAATATTATAAATATAATAATATTATAAATATTTGCCGTGTGATGCCGGCTTAGAATAGCATCACCCCATTTCTTTCCTGTGGGTGTCGTAAGAAGCGACTAAAGGACTCGAGGGTATCATGTGTATTGCAATTTTAGGCGACAGGCTGACAACCTGTCACTATAGCGATACACGACAATAGCTAAAACGACCCTCAAATATGTGTCAGACGTGGCGATAACGACCGTACTTTTACGGTCGTTGACGCTCTGCCTACCCCGCAAGGGATAAAGGCGTGATATATGTATGTATGTATGTATTAAATAACTCACCTTCCTGCCTCAGTCGTAAATTTTGTATAATAATGCAATTTTGTTTTTCTAATATTTGTGCTTTGATTTTCTTTCTTATGTTTTACTTGGATGTAGAAATGTATTCCAGTACCTACACTTTTCGTAAGTACCTACACATTCATATAAATCTCGAAATTCGCATCCTTCAACGGTGTTCTGCGGCAGATGAACTTTCGCGCGCAGCAATTCGGCTCATTTTTGCTTGCGCGCGTGATCAATAGGCTGGTATCGGTATCCAAAGCAGGCGAGAAGGAAATTGTACTTTATTATCGCGCATAAATATTTATATTTGTTGAATTTCTATAGCGTGCGTCTTCTGTACCTGTACTATTATGTATTCTGTACCTATAGGTACTCTAGAAAGTTTTATGTGAATGTATGAATTTATTCGTTTAGTTCTTAGTAGGTGGCGCTGATGGTGAATCATAAAAATGCTCAATAGCGATTTAATAGCGATTTCCCCTTAGGAGGGATATTAAATTTTTATTAAATATTTTAATGAGTAATTTTCTTAGTTTGTGAAAACATTATCATTTAAGAAAAAAAAAGTAATTTCTAATTTCCTTCTTCGCTGCGTCAGGCAAAAATATGCGCGTACCGGTCCGCGTGCGAAGTACATTTTACTTAAAGCGGTACCTACAGGTAACGGCGGTATAGAACTTCTCACGAAATGGGACATGAAGTCTCCAGGCGGCACCCGACAGAAACCAAGGGCGTAAGGCGTCAAAGTTGAAGCAAATCATAATTCCGCCGGCTGACGACGACACAGACGAATATAACTTCAATACGTACGCGTGCGGTGCGTGGGACGCACGTGACCGCGTCAATGTGCGTTGATTGTTTTGCATTCGGTCTGTGGAAGCCTTTATCAAAATAGTGCAACAAAAATGGCAACACTAATCCAGATTCGACAAAACCAATCTGTCAGGATGCACTCTTTGTGCAACAAAAATTTTGCGACGAAATAAACGCGTCAAGTTTTGTGCGAAAAATAATTGTCGACATTGATGAGGATGCTCGGGGTGAATATTGTTAACGCGAATTCCTGTGTTGCACTTCTCTGTTGTGAATATTGTTAACGCGACGTTTATTACGCAGAAAGAAATAGGCGACATAAAAAATGCACCCTGAGAATCAGTGTTAAAAGTTACTGAAATACTTGTTGCATGCACTCCGAAATTGTGCAACCCGAGAATTCATGCTAGCTGTCATTCGTTTTGTTTTTAAATTTGCTAGATAATCATATTTTAAATTGAGGACTCGAATAGCGTGTCGTTTCTGGCACATCGCCGGCCGCTGCCGCGGCACGCTCGCTCCGCTCGCTCGGCTCGTGCGTTGTGGTCTAAGTTCTAACCTAACCTAACCTAACCTGGCGCTTAAAATGCAGAAAAAATTCGGCTTCAAATAATATGCAGTCTGCAAGTTCACGACACGATTACGTGAAATTCGGTGCTGCATAATATTTGACGCGAAATATTTAGTGCACATTGTCTGTCGTGCATTGTGGCAGCCCATCTGTCACACAAGGCTTAACCTATAAATGAAAATTAATTAATATTTTTGTGTATAAAATTTTGAATGATGAAGTGACTAAATGGGGTGTGGGACACCAAATCGATCAACAACCCGATAGGGCATCGGGTTAAGTGCAAGTTGAAGTATTCCTATCCGTGTGGAGTAAAATACAGCAACTGCAGCAATGATATTATATGTAACTGCAGCTGACGGCTGTCAGCAGTAATTCTGATGTAGGCCAGCGCTACAAGGAAGTTAAAAGGTCATGTGAATGTTCTGTTTTCATTTAGGAAAACCTAAGCAGTTGTTACATGTATCGTTTTGTTTGTTCCAGCTAGGTATGAATTACACTGCTTTGTGACAAGTGAGAGTGTTCCTGGTATTTATATGGGGCTAGTTATAATTTACCTGTCAGCTACAATGGAGTGAGAAACAGTCACTGCAGTTAGCTAAACTGTCAACGGAGCATTTCATTTATATAAGGTGCTATGTTTTCATTATGACTATCAGTTCACTGAGTTGCTTATTGTAGCAAGATAAAAATAATTATTAAAATGAAGTAATGTGAATATTAAGCCAGGTATTCATTGGGGACAAAATATCTGATACTTTGTACAATAGACAATGTATATAGATAATGTCCCCAATATGTACATTTTTTTTGGGAACTTTGTTCGGGGACATTGTTCAAAACATATTCTCATTGGGAACATTTGTTGAGAACTTTGTGTACAAAATTCTGGCATTTGGCCCCAATGAATACCCGCCTTTAATCTTTTCTTTTAGCTTGTAATGGGTATGAAATATGTTTGTGTTATTTCTTACAGATATCTGTAGGTACCTATACAAAGTTATAACAATTTTGTAAAGAATTATAAGAATTGTTTTCACATAATTGTATTAAATAGACAAAGTGTAAAGAACAGCCCTCTGAATAGGTACTAATTTCGTGCATTCAGACCATGAAACAGAAAAAAATTTAATAAAAATTATTCAGAATATGACTAATAATTTTTGATTTCCCATAATGAATAGGTATAGTCAGTTGATAATGATTTAGATTATGTATATATTTGTTGTTTCTCCTGAAATATTTTTCTTAAGGAAAATTTTTTAACATTACAAAACAAAATATCTAAAATAGCTATTAGCTAGGTACCATCAATATTTCAAATACCTACTGTTGACAGTACCTAATCTTTGTAGTTCAATTCAGTCAATGTGGCGCTGACAGCCGATGTGGCGCAGTGGTTAGTATGCCTGCCTGCCACGCAAAAGTTCCGGGTTCAATTCCTGGTGGGGTCACTCACAAAGTTGATAAATATATCACTTTGTGAATTTGTTCCCAGTCTGGTTAGGACATTGCAGGCTGAACCACCTGATTGTCCGCAAGTAAGATGGTTCCGTGCTTCGGATGGGCACGTTAAGCCGTTGGTCCTGGTTGCTGTCTATGATGGCGGTTGTTACACAACCATGTCAGAGGCCTGCTAGGTACTTGCAGTAGGCGGTTGAAAAACTCTGACACCAGGGTTCATCGGGCCGTCGAACGACTCGGTGTCCCACACGAAAAGAAGAATTCAGTCAGGTTATAAAATAAAGATAACTATAGATTGGCCCATGATTCTAGCTGGAAAATCAACAGACAATGGAACTTTGTTTAGTTGGGTAATTGCTTATCTCCTTAGATCGGGTTACATTTAATTATTACATTTAATTAAGTACAAATCTCTTAAAGATGTGGTCTACTCACAAAACTAAACAACTTTTGTTAGAAACTTTTCTTCGAAAATAGAAAATACATTTTGGACCTCCCATACAAAACTGAAAAATTGTATCACTTAGTATGGGAGGTCCTTTTTTTCATAAGGCCTTTGCCTTGCAGTGGGATCTTTCAAGCTAATTGTAATATTATATCAGGCTAATCTGTTCATGTAATATTATATTCATGTTAATAGGTAAAGGGTAATAATAATGATGATAAATAATTAAGAATAGAAATATCTTTTCCAGTTATTTATTGTTGAGTTATGAATAAAATATACCAACATATTGTTCACTTGTTTTTTTCATTATCTTTAGATTTCAATGTGCACTTAGGTGTCTGTAAACAAATAATTCCATCCAAAAACTTCCTACTTACCACATACTATTAGAACCTTGATAGATAATGAAAAAGCTGGCTGTTGAAATACCTATCTCATCAGGTATCACAATAGGCTAAATTTAAGAAACAAAGTAAACAAGTCGAAAGACCTGTTAGAGCCTTGGTTAGAGCCAATCCTGTCGAAAGATGATGGCAGACCGCTCCAAATAAGTAAGCGCAGCGCGTCTGACCCAAGTTTGTTTTAAATAATTTATCAAAGGTAAACTTTCATTCAGCCACAGACGGTCGTTTTCCCGCGCGCTGTTGTGACTTTACAGAGAAATTGGAAAATTAATCGTACGCAACAGAAGTAAGGGCGATAATGGCTGGCGGCGGCAAATAACGTTTGGTCACCAGGCGAACTTGGCGCCGCCGGTCATGCGACCATTGTCGCCCTTACCCCTGTTACGTACGATTCATTTTCCGATTTCTCTGTTAAAGTAAAGGAAAAACGGCCGTCTGTACCTATGCTGCGGCACTTGGACATAATTATCAAAAAATATCGATTATTTTCAACTTTCGGTAGGATCGGCTTTGGCAGATCTGACTCTTTCGGCTTGTTTACGTGTCGGGTATCGTTCTAAAGTTGGCCTATTGTGGTACCTGATGAGTTAGGCATTTCTGCAGCCGGCTCTCCTACTATACCTAAGTTAGTAACTGTTACATTATTATTATAACAGTAAATACAATATTAGGTACTACACACTGAACTCATCAAGGGTGGTCTTAGGTACTTAATTAATGTTAGCACTGCAAATAGTACTTACTTATAATACACTTTATTTCTTGCCAGAAAAAGTTACAACTTATAACAAAAATACAAAATGCATGATATAACAAAAACATTGTTTATTAAGTATTGATGGTAAGCAGCATCTTAATTTCTTAACACTTTGTTGATGTGATGTTATGAAAGCTAGCTGGAGTGGGGAAAGACTGATGGCACCTTTCTGCGTACTAAAGTGCAAGTTCTCATCTTCTATGGAGTTACTGAAACAAGTTTCAGAAATATATAAGCGGACAAAATGAAACTGACAAACAACAATTATAAAAGTGGTAATATTTAATTTATTATTTAATTAATAATTTTAGTAGGCTGTCCACATTACTCATATTGCTTTGCAGTCCTGTCTACGCGCATCTCAGATCAAATATGTGTTATAAAATAGTAATTGGACAACATCTTGTATATTTTCATTTTATATTTAATTGTTATAGGTAAGGATTTGACCTACCTGATGTTTGACTTCATCTGGGCTCAAGTTAACCCTTTATAAAAGTTTCTGTTCATCCATAATGGCCAGGCATCAATAAGATTGCTCCAAACCATAGTCGAGATACTATGCGAGATACCTATTTCATAATTTGGAACAAGGCTGAAAAAGAAATGTTCAATTATGTAGTTTTTGCTATAAAATTTTCTTTTGTTTGTACAACTAACTATCACTCATAACAATGAAACAATTTGAGTCAATAGGTATGGATTTGGGTATTTAGTTGTGCTCTCTGAAACAAAGAGATTCCAACAGTAGCTAACAGGCTCAGATAATGGTGGAAGGTACTGTTTAGGTACCTATCTATATGGGTTCGTTTTCTATATACATTTGGGTTTTTAATTATTAGAATATCTAAGAAAGCTAATTGATTGTTTTGTTCTGTTCCATTGTGAATTTTTAAAAAGGATGATGATTAGAATTTAAATGATTCAGGAAAGCGGTAACTTTATCTTGTGAAAGAATGGTGAAGATGTTGTTTACGTACCTCTTATGCATCTTTAACACAGCCGGAGCATGCACCAGAGCTCGATCCTCAAGGCCTCCATTATGGTGTCAGCTACCAAGGGGAACACCGGAGAGCCCATGGCCACGACGTCAACTTGCATACCTGTAGAACTCATCATTCCACAAAAGGTAACCAGATGGAGAACAGTCAGATTTTCATTTCTGTGTAAGGTCTTCAACGCATCGAGTTCTTGTCGGGTAAATGTCCTGACAAATAGTTTGAATCCTCCATAAGTAGTTTATTTTTAAAGATACATTCAACTACGCCGCAGATCACTTCTTCCATTGGTATTCGTGTTGGGTTTTCTAATACTTTAATTGTTTAGGGATCTTTATTTGATTAGTCGTTTGTTTTGGTTTTGATCATTTTTTTTTTTAGTTTCGTCCATTCTGGACAGGCGAAGGTCTTCAGACCATACTGCCTCGTCTTTAGTAAGTACTTTTCTGGGTATTTTTTTTATAATGTACGTCTTCAGTGTTTGTCGAATCAGTGTGTTTTATAAAATTATACGTCTTCAGTGTTTTGTCCATTCAGTATGTTTTATATGTAATTCGTCTTCAGTGTTTTGTCCATTCAGTGAATTTTAAAAGTAGTACGTCTTCAGTATATTGTCAATTCAGTGTATTTTATAAGTTGTACATGTTCAGTATATTGTCCATTCAGTGTATTTTTTCCAAACTTCGTCTTTCCATTGTTTTCATTAAAATATTTTTTTTTATGTTTTTTCTTTTGTTTTAGCTTTTTTGGTTTTGATCATGTTTTGACAGATTGAGGAGCCACTACAGTGTACGACATTGTATTTGTACAGTTAAAAACAGTCCGATAGAGTACTGTACGACATAATAAAGCGCGACATGGTGAATGGAATGGAATAAAAATAATGTCGCCTATTACCCCGTACAGTCCAGCAAAAAAGAGTAGAAATTAAATAAAATGGAACTAAAAAATTTTTATACTGAACTGCACTCACCACTCATAGCCAATGTTGCCATTTAATTTTGAAATTTCATACAAAGTGGCGCCCTCATTTTTTGTCTACTCTTTTTTGCTGCACTGTACTTTAGTCTGTATAGTTTTATAATGATTATGATATGTTAATATAGGTACCTATACATGTATATACGGCAAGGCTTAATTTGGCATCGATAGACTGCCCTATGAATTGATCATAGTAAATAGTTACGTAGAAGATAGAAGACTTTTAGTATGTAGAGAGAAGAAGTAGGAATTTCCTTTGATCTGTTTGCTTCGGCGCTGCGGATCGCGTCGCTACTTCGTGGCACCTCTTCGCTGGCAGGAGCTCCCTTGCCACGCAGCTTCGGCTTGCAGCCTCAGCTGCGTGGCTCGTCCACCCCTGCCCGCTCGAGGCACACGAAGTCGCGCCACGACCCTCCGCACCTACGCAAAGTAACCGCCCTATGAATCTGCTAGACTTCAGTAGGTAAGTAAAATCTTCTTTGTTCTGTTTGCTTCGGCGCTACGGTTCGCCTCGCTACTTCGTGGCACCTCTTCGCAGGCAGGATCTCCCTCGACACGCAGCTTCGGCTTGCAGCCTCAGCTGCGTGATCTCGCTCAACCCTGCCCGCTCGAGGCACACGAAGTTAGCGTCGCGACCCTCCGCGCCTACGCAAGTCGACTTCCCATACTAAAATGCAAAGTCCGTATACAGAGTGTTTGAAATTGATTTCACTTTGTATGGGAAGTGTCTCAAATGTTTGCCTTACGCTTTTGTGCTGAATGAAAACTTCCCATATTTTTGAGTAAAAACAATAACTACATTCAAAGATTTTCAAAAAATCACTTGTACACGCCGGGAGTCGAACCGGTAAAAATCGACAAAAAAACACCCTGTATTTTTATGATGCCAATCGAAAGGGTCAATGATATAGATCAAATCGTGCAAACAAACATACCATGGCAAATGATTGTAACTGGGTCAAATTATTGAAAATATGTCGAAAAATTTTGACTTCTTCAAAATCTCTATAACACATCCGCCATTTTGAAATCTTAACTTTTCGGAATTTTCTGGTAAACTACATCGTATACCTAATGTTTTGGTACAAAACTTAGAACGCCAGCACGTGCGCATCTGGGAGATCAATTCGGGTCCTTTTAGGTCTACCCAGGGCCAAATTGCCGAAAAAATTCAAACATTGGAATAAAACTTGGCCGCCATTTTGTTTTAACGAAAAAAAAGTTTTTTTTCTTAATCTTCACCAGAATACCTACAAACCACCCATACACAACTTTGGTCCATCTCGACTCGGTCTAGGTGAAAAAGGGCAAAAGAAAATTTTTTGATTTTTTTATTTTTTTTAATAACTCGGCGGCCATCTTGAATTTCCAACTTTTCGGAATTTTCTGGTAAACTACATCATATAGCGCACCTGACAACCTAACAGCGATCACTCCAGCGCATGCGCATCTGGTAGAACAATTCGCCTACTTTTGGGTCTCGTTTTTGAAGAAAATGCATAATAACTCGGCCGCCATCTTGTTTTTCCAAAATGTTGGAATTTTCTGGATAACTTCAGACCGAGCCCTAAAAACGCCCAATACATCATTAACCTCTAGCACGCCTCCATCTTGGAGATCAATTCGGGTGAAGTTTTTGCACTTTTCACGTTAAAAAAAAATGGCCGCCATTTTGTTTTTCCAAAATTTTACCACCACTACTGTATTTAAAACGTAAAAATCTCCCGAAAAAGCCGTTTCAACCAACTCGATCCGATAAGAAATGAAAAAGTTGTTGCCACTCCCTCGGCCGCCATCTTGAATTTGACAGATGTCAGATTTTTCCCTTACTCACCGGAAAAAACCATAAAACTCCCCCATACATCAAAATACTCTACAAACACTCCTTCTAGGAGAACAATCATGTCAATGAGTCAATCAATCAATCAATCAATCAATCAATCAATCAGTGGTCGTCGTGCAGTTTTATATATTCTAGACTAGACTAGACTAGATAGATAGATAGACTAGACTAGATAGACTAGAATAGACTAGATAGATAGACTAGACTAGACTAGTTGGTTGGGTGGTGCGCGGGCTGCAAGCAGCCCGCGGTGCGTGTGTGCGACAGAGTGTGAGCATAGGTCGAGTACATTTGGCTTAGCAAGGCGATTTACCCTACCACTTAAAATTTTCAGAAGGCAAATAAAGTTTGGCAGTAAGTAAAGGGCAGTTGTGCATCTTAGGTTAGACTTTGTGGAGCGTTTTACGTCACCACTTGATTCTGTCCGAGGGCGAGTTTACTTGAGCAGTTGGCTTTTGTAGTTGTTTCCGCTTTCCCTTTATCCCTGATAGCAGTTCGGTAACGTTTATCGATAACGCAAAGCGTTTTACGAAACCGCTATGAAAAACTGAGAGCAGTTACCCTCATGCTGTTTGCACGTTGCATAGTGCGCGGGCTGCATGCAGCCCGCGGTCCGTGTCGGTACTTTAGTAAAGCATAAACTGTTTTACGAAACCACTCTTTCATACTAAAGAAAAAACCTACAAATGTCTTTATTTGGTAAGTAGTGCGCAAGTCTCGTACATGTTTCATACAAGGACAAACTAAACTTGTATTGCTTCGGCGCTACGGGTCGCGGCGCTACTCCGTCCGCCTCTTCGCAGGCAGGAGCTCCCTCGCCACGCAGCTTCGGCTTGCAGCCTCAGCTGCGTGGCTCGTCCACCCCCTGCCTGCTCGAGGCACACGAAGTCGCGCCACGATCCTCCGCACCTACGCAAAGTAACCGCTCTATGAATCTGCCATAGTTCCGTAGAAGACTTTTAGTAGGTAAGTAAACTCTACTTTGTTTTGTTTGCTTCGGCGCTACGGTTCGCGTCGCTAACTCCGTGTACCTCTTCGCAGGCAAGAGCTCCCTCGCCACGCAGCTTCGGCTTGCAGCCTCAGCTGCGTGTCTCACTCACCCTTGCCCGCTCGAGGCACACGAACTTAGCGCCGCGACCCTCCGCACCTTCGCAAGTCGACTTCCCATAGTAAATGGGAAAGTGATTTCACTTTGTTTGGGAAGTGTCCCAAATATTTGATCCTCGCTTTTGTGCTGAAAGATAACTCCCCTTATTTTTGAGTAAAAACAATAACTGCATTCAAAGATTTTCAAAAACTGACTTGTACACGCCGGGAGTCGAACCAGTGAAATTCGAAAAAAAAACACCCTCTATTTTTATGATGCTAATCGATAAGGTCAATGATAAGGATCATTTCGTGTAAACAAACATACTATCTAAAATGTATGGAACTGGATTAAATCACTTCGCAAGTCGACTTCCCATACAAAATCACCCAGTCAGTATACCGAGTCTTTGAAACGGATTTCACTTTGTATGGGAAGTGTCCCAAAAGTTTGACCTACGCTTTTGTGCTGCAAGAAAACTTACCTTATTTTTGTGTAAAAACAACAACTGCATTCAAAGATTTTCCGGAAATCACTTGTACCCGCCGGGAATCGAACCGGAGCAAATTGAAAAAATTAACACCCTGTATTTTTATGATGCCAATCGAAAGGGTCACTGACAAGGATCATTTCGTGCAAACAAACATACTATGGCAAATCACTCTAAATAATTTTAAAAAGCGGGACAAAAATCGGTAAAAAAAACTTTTACTTGAAATCCATCTAGCAGATCCGCCATTTTGAAAATCCAACTTTTCGGAATTTTCTGGTAAATTACGACATATATGTCACCTTGTAGCATAAAACTGGTCACTCTAGCGCGTGCGCATCTGGGAGAACAATTCGGGTACTTTTGGGTCTAATTTTCGAGAAAAAAAATTCTATTTCGGCCGCCATCTTGTTTTTCCAAAATGTTGGACTTTTCTGGATAACTACAAGGGTAGGGCTAAATGACCCCACACATGACAATCCCCCAGCACGCCTCCTTCCGGGAGATCAATTCGGGTGAAAAAAACGCAATTTTCACTTAAAAAAAAATCGGCCGCCATCTTGTTTTTTCAAAATTTCACCACCACCAACGTATTTATATGCTAAAAATCTCCCGAAAACGCCACCTCAAACAACATGATCCCATTTGAAATGTAAAAGTTGTTGCCGCTCCCCCGGCCGCCATCTTGAATTTGACAGATGTCAGATTTTTCCTGAAGTGGAATTTACCAACCATCCAACTCTTCCATACATCAAAACACTCCACCAATACTCCTTCTAGGAGAACAATCATGTCAATGAGTGAGTCAGTCAGTGGTCGTTGTGTAGCTTTATATATAGTAGAGTAGAAGAGTAGAAGAGTAGATAGAATAGAATAGAAATGTGTGGTGACATACGCCGTAATAGCCATTACGATAATTATCACTAGGATGTCCATTTTTTTTTTGGCGATTGCGTTGGTTATGCTTAATAGAAATATGGGATAAAATATAGATATTTAAAAAAGAATCAGTGATCCTTGTAGATCTCATTACGCCGATTCCGAATATGTATATAACTCAAATCGCCCAAAAATGTCGATTGCGTTGCTTATGCTTATGAGGGCAGCATGTCCAACCATATGTCTTTGCCAACCATATATCTAAAGGTGGCTACATACATAGCTATAGCGCACGATATCGGTCTATATGTCGCAGTACGATGGTAGAAACAGGTTTTTGGCCAAAAGCCGGCATAGAGCAAAATCGTAGACTTTCTTCGGCCATCGTCCTAAGCTGATCTAGGTTTTTGGCAAAAACT
Source organism: Phthorimaea operculella (assembly GCA_024500475.1). Taxonomy (NCBI): domain Eukaryota; kingdom Metazoa; phylum Arthropoda; class Insecta; order Lepidoptera; family Gelechiidae; genus Phthorimaea; species Phthorimaea operculella. The sequence goes on along the minus strand of JANFCV010000137.1, from coordinate 1,279,931 downwards.
TTGATACCAGGGTCCATCGGGTCGTTCGGCAACTTGGTGTACCACTCGAAGACGAAGTAGTTCCCTTGAAATGCAAAAAAAGCCATAATACTAAACGAATCTAGGTTTTTGGCCAAAATCCTAGGTTGTTGGCCAAAAACCTAGATCAGCTTAGGACGATGGCCATAGGAAGTCTACGATTTTGCAATATGCCGGCTTTACCTAGGTTTTTGGCCAAAAAACAGATTCTGCCATCGTACTGCGACATATATATGCTGGATTGCCACCTCAGTCGCCTTTTTTATTCCTTTCGAAGATAATTTTTGGCTATAACAATAAAACATATGAAAGTGGAATCATAAATAAATTCCATAATTAATAATCCAATAATTCCACCAATTGTAAGTATGATATCGTCGTCTCGTCTGAGAACTACCATCGATATAATATGGCAGTGTTGTGATATGAAACGATATCGCTACGTATGCGGGCACCTTAACAAACTCTACCTAGTAACGAAGGCCAAAGGAAGTCTACGATTTTGCCATATGCCGGCTTTTGGCCAAAAAACTAGGATTTTGGCCAAAAACCTAATTCTGCCATCGTACTAACTGCGACATGTTCGCACTTTCGGTAAGATCCATTTTGTATTTACCTCATTTGACTTGTAACTTCTGTTATGAATAAGTAATTTTATTGTATTCATTGTATCCATACACGAGACCCCAGTATCGAGCTTTGTACAACTTTCTGACTGACATCTAGCTGGTGGGATAGCTTTCTAAGTTTCAGCCTCGTTGGCCATGACGTCATGACTGGTAAGACGCACTGATCGAATCGAGTCTTGTGGAATTGAGGCAAGGGTGATTTCAGCACATGACGCAACTACCCAAATGTTGCCCAGCGCATTGCATTGTTCTGATCATTCCAGTCTCTTCCCCAACTGCAATGTTTTCCCTAGTCATAAGAACTTCTGGAAAATTCAAAATCTTCGACAGAGACTGGCTCGGGGATGACGTACGGTTATTTGGTTCTTCTATTACTCTCTTAACTTGTTTGCAGCGATTTTAATGTTCTTTGAAGATACCTGTAAAAACATTTTTTAAATTGTTTTATTAGTTTATTCCCAAGAGGTTAATTCTAAGAAGGGTTCAGACTTACGCGGGCTCTACGCGTAGTGTGCGCAAGTTGACGCGTATTAGAATAGAATAGAATGGTACATTCTAAGTACAAAGTCACACCACAGCCTACGTGATGACCACCGCAGCTCACGTGAGCGACCGGCACCGGCTGATGTAGGCTGCGCGGGACGGAAGACTTTGTATTAACTCGCGGTGGACACGGGTAGTGGTGTGGACACGGGTAGTGGTACTAGGCTGAACTTGCAAGTATCGAAAACAGCGACGCATTATGTTATGTATGACCGTCTAGTGCAATTTTGGAAAGTATACTTAAGTAAATACAATTGTTGCTTCATGGTAAATGCAAGACCATTACAAAATGGAAAATAAGATAGATCAAGCAGAAGACTGCGATTACATCTGAAGAAAACACCGCTTGCACTGCGCTTAGCAATAGTGGTAAGTATGGCAACTACCCTTCAATCGAGCCTGTGTCCAACAGTGGACTATTTTAGCTGCTGAAGAACAAGAAGACATTTTATAATGAAAGGGAACTAGAAACAACATTTTGTTTACTTACATCTCAAACGAATTTTTCTTTGCATATTTACCTACAAGTACCTATTTAGGAACACATTTTAATTATATTTTTTTATAAATGAATTACTTTTATAATTGCCTTGCATGATTTGTATGATATTTGAGTAAATTTGTTTAATTCAACGAATTATAGGTTTAATTTTATTCCTGCGTTTTATTCTATTATCTTCACCGTTTGACATTGTCAAAAATTATCAACAATATGAAATTATAGAAAAGTGTGTTTGTTTGTTTATTTATCTTTTCTGCTCCTACACGTCTTCGTAAAAGTGCAATTTTATGTTGTTTAGGTACTATTTTTGAGTGTAGTTATTGAAAAACTGAAGAGCGATATAGTTATTATCACGGAAAAACATCTAACAAACGTTAAAGAAATCCAAAAAACAGAGAGACGGTGTCTCACAACTCGATAATAATGTGCTACAAGATAGGAGAAGAAAATAAAACTGGAAAAACATCGCTGGAGATTCTGATTAAACGTTCTCATATCTTACCTTAAATTAGTCCTTGTACTTTTCGTCAAAAAAGGTTATAACGAGATAGAACATGATCGCGACTAAAAATTAATTAAAATTTTATCAAAATAAGGCGAAGACAACAAACAATAGCGACTAAATTGACTAGAAATCGAGAAGAACTAAAAAATTACAAGACCTTGACATCTATCCTCTTCTAACTCTGTTTGACAGAAAGCCACAGCAGACTAACTAAAAGTAAGTTAAGAGAATGTGTATCCCAAATTGTTAGCATTGTACCGTATATTATAATTTCCTCCGTAATACTTTATGCTAACCTAACTACCTGATAACACGTAGGTAAGTAATAAAAGTTTGTAGTTGCAAATGTTGCAATGTAAGCATTAATCAAATTACCTAATCTTTGGCGTCACAGAACTTGGAAAGAATATTGGCGCGATCACACAAATCATGATCGTTGTGTTGCTGGCAGAGTAAGAATAGCACCGACTTCTCGCTTTTCGTGGAGGTCGTAAGACGCGGTGGAGGACCTAACCTGACCTAAGCAGGGTCCTGGAGCAGAACAACTCCACGCTTAAAACCAAAACGGGGACTCTGCCAGGGCGCGTGGTACAGAGATCTAAAGCACACTCCTTTAGCCGAAATTTTTTTCGGTTGCCTTTTCCTGTATGTCCGACGCAACGTCAGAGCATCACAGCCCACAGCCACACACTAGATTAAGACCACCTACGACAGATTAAGACCAATGATAATAAAAGGTAGGGTAAAGCCGCGGATAACCGCTAGTCTACATATGAATATACGAAAGTTTGAATAAAATCTCAATCAATTGGTAAATCTCTCTTCAAGGCAAAATAAAAGTTAAAATTGTCTGTGGTTACATATCTTGCCTTCCCTTCTAGCAGTTTTGTCGAGGGGGGAAGTGACCATATTCAGGTTAAATACGCTCCTCGACACGGCAAAAGGGTTTTCAGAGCCCTGGTCGTAAAACGTTTTTAGAGTCAATAACCTACAGGAACAATTGCAATGAAATAAAACTTTTAAATAGGATAAGCGGGAGGCCCATGTCCAGCAGTGGACTGTTGTGGCTGTTAAGGTAAATGTAAATAGGATAAGCCACAGTGGCGATAAAACTCTATCCTATGAGTCACGAGGACAACCACAGAACTAAGTGAGATAAATTGTTGTCTTAATCAATATTCGTAGATGGTTCATAGGTTGCTGTTTTCTGGTATCAGTTACACAAAATTTTACATGTACATTGCCTAGTCAGATAGTCACAATTTGATCAGGGTAATAAGCAGTTCAACCGGCCGAGCAATAAACATCGAACTGTTTCGGTAGACTTGTGAAATGAAGTTTATTGTATCGCCGTCTACTACTCACCTATTTGCTGTTTTTTTCACGTTTTAATTAAAGAGCAGAAAACAAAGAATGCCAACTTGACCTGTATTGCTTTTGTTTCTGGAAAAAATGCCATTAAGCAATCACAAACAACCGCGAGTATTATATTACTGGTGTTCTGTTTGATTCATTAATATTATGTATTATTAAATCCATTAAAGAAGGGGCAATGTTGTATTACCATCTCCACACTTTCAACAACTAACCACACCTCTCAGATCAGAGATCCATTATGTTAGGACTAGAACCGATATATCTTAGTAACAATCCTTTGGTACGATTTAGAAACTACGGATCGGTACGATTTCAAGAACAAGCTACATTTTACAAAAAATATTTTTCATTTCAAAACCTCATATGATTGCGTATAACCAAGGAACAATCTGATTAAATTGCAATTTTTAATAGCTTGCCGTTCTTTCGTAAAACCTTAGGTTCTACACCTAAAAAACAGTAACGGGGTCAACTGAAACCTGTTTTATTTTATTGAATTTATAGTTTCATTTGTAGTACTGTCAAAAACGGTCATAGTTTTTTGGGTGTTGTGAACTATCATTTAATGTTGCCAAAGTAAATAAAAACGTACGTTTAGTGGAAAATGTGTGGGTGGTACGATTAATCTACTGGTACAATATGTCCAACTCTCCCCTAACTTTTACTGATTTTTATGAAAAATAGTAAATATGAAAAACCCCGCTGATAAAAGGCAGAATAAATAATGAATGCTCGTAAAGGGGCAGTTTCAATGACGTCACTTCCGTTCATTAGGTTCTACTAGGTTCCGTTGCACAAACTGCAGTATCCGCTCTAGGGCGGCGGGCAGGCGAGCTTTCACATGCTAATCCCGCCGCGACACTGACACGCTGTTTATTAACTCACTCCAAGCTTTTAAACACTTTGTCTAGCCCCAAGTAAACTTTTACTCGTTTTTCATATAATCTTTAAGAAACACCAGTAAATATGTTCATGCTTAATGATAAAGGGCGCCACACACCGGGCCGCACGGCGTAGTGACGGCATGATCAAGCGAATAGAGATGAAGTTGTATCGTATGGAATCGTGTAAGAGGCCGCACACAGCGACACAAGCGTAGCACGTCTCATACAATCCCATACGAAACAACGTCATCTCTACGCACGTAACGTCACGCAAACGGGTCCGGTGTGTAGCGCCCTTTAAAAGGCAGTATAAATAAGTGCTTTTATAGGGACAGTTCGAATGACGTCACTTCCGTCGGTCGAAGTACAGTATCCGGTCTACGGCGTCGGGCAAGTGAGCTTTCACATGCTAATCTGTTTATTGACTTTCTTCAAACTGAAACAATTTCTTTGGTGACAGGTCAACTTCTACTCGTTTTTCATATGCAATCTTAATAAAACCAGTAAATATCTCTGAGGAACTATTTAAGTGACACTATAGGGTATAGGGACAGTTTGAATGACGTCACTTCCGTTGCGCAAACTGCAGTATCCGGTGTACCGGCAACCGCCTGGGTTGCCTACTGTTGCCTCCTCGCGCCGGTGCACCCGGCCGTTCCGGGTGGCGAGGGGCAGAGGTCTCCTTGCGAGGGGCTTCACCAGCCTGGACGTCCACTCGCCTGCTTTCGGCCTCGAGGAACGACTTCAGATCCTCGTAGGTCGGGAGGTGGTCCGAGGACTTGCCCCCATGGAGCTGCTCGAATCGAGCGACCATTTCGCTCGGCAGGCGGCGAAGCACTGTGTGGACCAAGATATAACCGTAGCCCGCCACTGGCAAACCCTGTCGCTCTAGTGCGCTGACCGCGACACTGACTGGGTGGAAGATTTTCTCGCGGAGGTCCGTACCTCGCGTTATGGTTGGTATTGACAGCCACTGGTCTAACAGCCTGTCTACAATCAGGCGCTTGTTCCGATACCGGTCGGTAAGGATCTTCCACGCCACCTCATAATTGCTATCCGAGACCGCCAAATGCGTCAGCAATTCATGAGTCTGGACATCAGCTGAGCCATCTTGTACGCTGGCATTATGTCCGTCCGTGTGTGGACCACGCTGCTATACAGGTCCTCAAACGCCGGCCAGTCGGCGTAATCGCCTGCAAAGACTGGAACCGTAACAGGCGGAAGAGGCACCTGTAATCCTTGACCCACTTTGCCACGGAATGGCTTTTCCTTTCCGTCACGTCGCCTAGTTATATCCGCAGCTGCCTGCTCAATGTCCTGTGCCAGCTCCAAGCACTGGCTTACATCGCCCTCGACCATCTCCCGATCTTCAGGGTTAGGAGTTTCCTCAAGGAGCATGAGGCACTCTGTGAGGTGTTCCGACACAACCCGAACCCGTTCATCTACCTGTAGTGCACTTTTCAAGAGCGCGTCCTCCCGGTCCTCGCGGCCGATCATTGCCGCTGTGGTAGTAAACCACCTTAATTCTGTCTTTATAGCAGCCTTATACCTGGCGATCGAGGGAGCCATGGTACCAACTTTTACACACTCGACTTAATAAAAACGAAAACCAATAAACAAATACCACAAAATAAATGTTAGTTGACTGGCCTAGACCTTATCGATAAGGTACCGTTCACTAGGCAAACAATATAGTCACAAGAAAAAACGAAACAATATTTTCCAAAATTAATAAAATATGTGGGTAGTATAAAAAACACGCTTAATACTAAATTACGGTTAACTATGTTGCAATAAAGCAACCACGCTCTGCTACCAAAAAATGTTTGATTCCGAAGCTGATCTTAGCGCAGTGGAAGCAAATTAAGTTATCTTAAAATCTAAAACTAAATGGTCGATCAGCCTCGGAACAACATTTGACTACGATTCGTAGTGCTCCTTACTAGCACTACGAATCTCATTAAATTTATTTTATTTAGCTAAATAAAATAAATTTAATGAGAAAATTTTCGTTCCGGAAAATTTCCGGCCGAGAAATTTTAGGCCCTTAATTTCCTACCAGGTGATTAATATTTTACTGCACTACTGCAGCTCATATCTAAAGTAAATGTATCAAAGTTCCGGTTGTACTAAAGGTCATCAGGGTGGTGACCTCCACGTAATGTTGCTAAATCACTGCAATTAACGTACTTATACAGAACCTAACAGCGAATTGCTTACCGTGCGAATTATGACGCCGTTTCTTTGTGAGTCTAGGTATGACAGGAATCAGGTATCAGGATATTTGAGGAGCACAGGAATAGAGAGTAACCTAAACTCACGGCACTGGAACATCCGCTTGATCTCGAAATCCTTTACTCCAATATTCACTATAGTTCACAGTTCGACATCAAATATAGATATCATTTAATGTTTTTTTATTTAATGTTTTTAACACACAAATAACAAAAGATTTCTCCACTATTCACTATGATTTGCGACAGCAAAAGCGTTTGCTGTACAAGACGCTTACGCGTTTCTCCCCGCATGAGAAATCCACCGAACAATTGGTAATTGTATAGGCTTAACTTCCACACTGGACAGGGAACTCTTCCCTGATGGAAAAAGCACACACGAAATAATAAAGACACCAAACTACATTAAAATATGTGCCTAACACCGGTCGCGCGAGTGACAAAAAGTGAGGTTATATCGCCGACGGCCGCGTGATTATCGAACGAACTGTACGAACAAAGGAAAAAATGGCGTCGGTCGACTAGCTGGCGTCAGTCGCGCGGTCCGTCAGACGAAATGGCGCGAAACAACAAAACGCGCGTATGGTACGAAACTAAACATTAAGTATGAAAATATTTAACTGATAATATTTATGTTAACTGGTGGGTATCATTCACTCCTATAATGTTCTCTATTTGTTCTACTGCTTTATTATTATTTTTTGTTAACGTCTATCGAAAACAAATGTCTATTGTTTTCATATCAAAGGATGACAGGCCAGAGATAAAAACAAAGTCAAAGAGGTCACAAAATTCTCGATCACGATACTAACGTCAAGGAATGAAGTGACACAACCGTCACAACCTTGATAGGACATAGACAAGATAGACCGTGTTTCGTACGAGATCTGTCTTTGCTGAACAAAAATATGCCAATCAAACTAGACACTTGGGTGCTTTGGGGAGGTACAGTTAGATACAAGCTTTGAGTATACGGGGTAAAATTTTACTAGTGACCGATAGCGAAAACTCAGAACTGGCTGGTGATAAGGAACAACTTTCCCCGAGGAACATAGGTCAAAATACGAAAAAAAAATTTGGACCTCCCATACAAAATTGCCAATCAGCTGATTTGTTACTATGGGAGGTCAAATTATTTTTTCGTATTTCGACCTATGTTCCTTGGGGAAAGCTGTTCCTTATCACCAGCCTGTTCTGAGTTTTGGCTATTGGTCACTAGTAAAATTTCACCGTATACAGGATATAAAAAAATCAACTGCAAATATTTTAAGGGGTGAATCAGCTCATGAAACTGAACAACTTTCCCCAAGGAACATAGGTCGAAATATGAAAAAAAAAAAAATTGTGACAGCACTACTGAACCTCTATACATTTGACGTCTGTATCTAGGGAGCAAGTGCTTACGCTTTGACAGTACGCCGTGGGGCTAATATATCTACTCTTATAAAAGCGATACAAGCTGTAACCGTAAAGGTGCAAGTTTGTAATATGCGGCCAATCGAAACCGCACACGATATCATATTATTTGGCAATTTACCATCTTACACCTAAACAAATACTTCGATCTTTTTACATACAGTTCTCGGCGTTCAAAGAATATCCGACAAACGAGTTTCTGGGCTGAGTAACACTTCTCTAAATTGACTTCTAATAACATTACGAAATTATATATGCAAAGTTTAGTAGGGCTGTTGATATAGTAGGTAGTAGATAGATACGTAGGTAGGTATACAGTGTGTTACTGGCAAGTGGAAATTTTTTTGAACACTTTATTTTAGGCACTTTTAAGAACATCTTTTGCTACGGGTCATCAACGAAATCACGACAAAAGTCTGCTGTTCCATAAAAAAACCTAATACCTACCTCAAAATGTATGAAACAGCCTATTAAGTTTACAGTTTTATTAATAGTGCTTGAAAAGCGCTGAATCTAGAACCTAGTAGAACTTGATCAATATACGAAAGTACTTTCCCTCAAGATTAGGTTACGTGGGTACGGATAGGTAGGTACATATTGGAAGGTGAAGTCATATAATTAAGTTTTCAATGGAGTCAAATTGCGGTTTAGGGGTAAACGCTGGGCTGTAGGGGAGGGCTGGGCTGTGTACCTGCGGGTTAAGTTATTTAGGATCCCAGAGATTGTGTTCTCTAGAAATTTCGATTGAAATTCAATTTACTGTTTCTAAGATAGGTAATCATATACCTGCCGGCATCGTATGTGCTTTACATGCTGTTTCTCACAACTCTGCAAATCAAACAATAGGCTGGTAAAATATCGTAAATCCATGCGGTACGTGTGTGAGCTTAGGACGTCAGAGTTTGTGTAATCTGGTTTCGATTGAAATTAAATTTAGAAGGCTCTAATAATATTTCAAAGATAGGTAGGTACTATGTCCTTGTACCTACGTAATTTTGTTTTCTTATTTGATGTTGGTTTTAAGTTTATGATACGAGTATTAGGTATAGGTAGCATGTGGGTGTCGAGACGTGAGCACAAAATGTTTTACTTGTTTCCAAAAATAAAGTTTTAGAAAGTTTTCTGTGGACTGACTAATCGATCTGCTGGGTCTTTTTCACAGTCTTTTTCATCACTACATCACCATCAAATCAATATGTGGCGTTATCTACGCTCGCGCACTCAAAGAGGTGAACACAGTGTGTTTTTCGTGAAAACGACGTATCTTTTGTTTCCTGTTTGTATACTACAGCTTCTTCAAATCGGAATGTTTCAGGATCATATAATGGAGACATTAAAAACGTTTTTCACGCCCCATACGTGCCTAATGACATGTCTATGCTGACGCTACGTCTACATCGGGACCGATAGGAAAGCAAATCGTTTGGACATAAGTGGGACAAAAGCATTGTTGTTGAAGGAAACTGTGAGAATTTTTGATGCATACTTCATCTTAGCAACAGTTGATGACGAAAAATCGAATGTAACCGACTAATAAGACAGTGTTGCTAGCAGCACTCTACGTAAAAACAACGTGCCTACTGTTTTCTCTCTCTCTTCGTGTCGTTCAACGACCCGATGAACCCTGGTGTCAGAGTTTTTCAACCGCCTAATGCAAGTAGCAGGCCTACTGTTAAAACGGATAAATCCACAAGTTGTCAAATACAGTATCCACAGCATTGTACTATCGCCAACTTAGACTGGCTGTTGCATAGAAATATTGCAGAAAACCTGTCTGAGTTGATCACTTAAATTGGTAGGTGAATTTTCTGAGTACCTATAAGTTTACCGTTACCCATGAATGTATCGTTTTATACTGTTGTTGTTTTTCATACAAATACTAGAAAATAACCTTACCAACTGAACATTTTCTTTGTTGACTCGACTTAAATAGACACGATATCTATAAATCCCAGCCATCAACACCGGCTAAACTCATTGGCGATGCGAAGAGGACCATTTCCAAATCTTAATTCGAGAAGGCAGGGGTCTTATTATTTGTTGACTTATGTAAATTGTCGGGGAAATACTCAATAAGCTGTGTTTAATGCGGTGTACGGTTTTATCTATCCGAGCCAGCCGGAGGGTTGTAGCTGGGTGGAGTTGAGGTGAGATATACTGGGAATAACTTGAAAATATAAGTGGTTCGGCAGTACAGATGCCGAAGGTCACAGGATCAAATACTGATTGCGGTGGAAAAAAAAATTGCAAGTTTTCCAAAAAAGTGGTACCTACTTAGGCGTTTCTCACACCAATCGCATATTTGTCCGGTGGCTTGCGGATGTGATTGTTTGAGCAAAGGAATTAACGATATCTCATACTGAAACAAGGTACTATGAGCGTGACAAATGTCAACGCAATAAAATTGCGTCTGCCAAAAGTTGTCATTTGTATGGCAGGTAGCTGACTTGAACCGCAATATTTCCCAGTGTATATGCTATTCGTATTAATAGGAAAATTTAGATGGTTCGGCTAGGTTTAGGTAGGTAATTCTCAAAAAGCTTATAATAACGAACTTGGTCTACTTCTCTCAAGCCAATTACACATCTCGTCTAGAGTACCTAACCTACTTTTTCAATGGACTCCTCCAAAAATGCTTTTAGCAATATTTGGTCGAGTTTTCTTGATTTCTTCTTGAACCCGGACCTAAAAACTAAGATCGTTCGCGGTTTTGCAACATGAAGCAAAACTTTAGTCGCAAGATCCGGTTTTGCAGAAAAATAAAGGTCACAACACACCACCGGGTCGTACGACGTTATATCGTATGGGATCGTATGAGGTATCTCATACAATCCCATACAATACAACGTCATCTCGCGCATACGGGCCCGGTGTGTTGCACCCTTAAATTATTCTTTCATCACAATATGTAAGTACATAGCTGAACTAAATAAGTTTGTTTTCAAATTGAATTTTTATTCATTTGAAATTAGAATGTTCCCTTGAACGCATTTCGGCCATCTTCCCTAGATGACGACAATAAATTACTTTAGAGACGTTTCTCCGATTTAATTAAATTTACTTTGTCATCCATCGGGATGCTAATGCGGTTTCTATAGACGGAAACGTAATTTACTTGTTTGATTTTGAAAGTCTTATTACGTGGAAAAATTACATTAAAGAACCAAGCAAGTTTGGGTAGTTTACTTAACAAATACGTCAAGCAGAAAGAAAATAATAATAACTTTATCTAAACAATTCCATTAGCATATACAGAGAGTTACAAAAAGGGTATAACAAGTTAACACGTTCCCTGCTGAAAACGCGCCAGGTAGGTGGAGCGTACCGTGACGACCATACTGCCGCACCCGCCTGGCGTTCCAGTAACGACTGTACGGCGCACTCGCAGCGCGAGTGCTCGCAAATATACGCCAGTGCGCATGCACTCGCCAAGCGCGTTTCACCACACCACTTTAACTAGAAAAAGCTGCATGTCGAGCTGGGATTGGGAGCCAATCAATATAGTTTGTTAATAAAATATTTAATCGCTCAAATTAGTACGTGTAAGTACAAACTCCAGCATTTCCCCGCGGACTTGACCAGATCGTTTGTTCATCTCCACTTTGTATGAAATTTCAAAATTAAATGGCGACATTGACTATGATTGGCAACAATTTAGTACGAAATATTTTTAGTTCCATTTTATTTAATTTCTACTCTTTTTTGCTGCACTGTAGTATCATCTATGATAATGAATGGGCCTCAGGCACAGTACATACATCGCCTCGCTTTGGGCTCAGCAGTAAAGAAACTTCATACAAACGCTCATAAGACACGCACACATACGCACGTCACACCGACACGGAATCTCGCATATTCTCGCGGCACAACCAGTCGAGGTTGCTCTGGAAACATGTCAGAGGATTCTGCAACCACGTCAGAGGACTCTGAATTCATGTCAGAGGTCATTTTTACCATATCAGAGGTCATTACAACCATGTCAGAGGTCTCTGCAACCATGTCAGAGGCCTCTGCAACCATGTTGGAGGACTCTGTATTCATATCAGAGGCCTCTGCAACTATATCAGGGGACTCTGCCATCAAAATAAAGGCCTCTGAACCATGTCAGAGTTCATTGCAACCACGTCAGTGGTCTCTGGAACCATGTCAGAACTCATTGCAAACACGTCAGAGGTCTCTGCAATTATGTCAGAGTACTCTGCAACCATGTCAAAGGTCATTGCAACCATGTCAGAGGACTCTGCAACCATGCCAGAGGACGCTGCAACCATTTCATAGGTCATTACAACCGTGTCAGAGGACTCTGCAATCATGTCAGAGGACGCTGCAACCATGTTAGAGGACTCTGCAACCATGTCAGAGGACTCTGCAACCATGTCAGAGGTCATTGCAACCATGTCAGAGGCCTCTGCAACCATGTCAGAGGCCTCTGCAACCTTGTCAGAGGTCATTGTAGCCATATAAGAGACTCTGCAACCATGTCAACGGTTTCTGGAACCATGTCAGAGGATTCTGCAATCACGTCAGAGAACTCCGAATTCATGTCAGAAGTCATTCTAACCATGTTAGAGGTCAGTACAACCGTGCCAGAGGACTCTGCAATCATGTCAGAGGACGCTGCAATCATGTCAGAGGACTCTGCAACCATGTCAGATGTCATTGCAACCATGTCAGAGGACTCTGCAACCATGTCAGAGGTAATTGCAACCATGTCAGAGGTCTCTGCAACTATGTCAGAGGACCCTGCAACCATGTCAGAGGTCATTACAAACATGTCAGAGAACGCTGCAACCATGTCAGAGGACTCTGCAACCATGTTAGAGGTCATTGCAACCATATCAGAGCACTCTGCTGCTGATAGGCTAACTCCATCCCTACTTTGCGCTACAGTATTATTGTAAAAGAAATACACTGTATGAACCAATACAATGTTTTTGCTTTACAAAGCCACAATATTTATGATGTATGTTCATCACGCAGAAGCAGATTACTGTATTTTAATTAAATTTCTGTTTATTTAATGTCATTTTGTGTAAAATTGGAATGGCTAGTAAGGTATTACCAATATCCATTAGTTCAAGTCATAAAAAGTTCAAATGTTTTAAGTTATTCATAAAAAGCAAATTTCAATAAAAGACGTTTGTACACATACAGTGTTTTTTGGTTTACGCGCTAGTGCATATTTTTTATTTTATTCTCATTGTTATATAATTTGAGACCAGAACTTACGTTTTTTGGCTTGCCTGCCTGCAGATATTGAAAGGTAATTGACTGATTTAAAATTAGGTTTTCATCCAAAATATTGAATCAAAAATAGGTACATTTTTATTCATCTAGCTACCTACAAGTACCTATTACAAAATTTCAAACTTAGTGGGTTTCGAGGGCAATAAATAAATCTAGGTAGGTTTTATTTTAATCAGCTTTAAACCAAAAAAATATAGTACCTATCCGAAAGTGACAACCCTTACTGACAAGACAACTGGCTGTAGGTAGGTACTCATTTCCAGAAACGGGCCGAGTCTCTTTACTGTACTCAGGTGCCTCAGGTTTATTACCTTGCTTGACCATCTTGCCTTTGATCACTTCAGCCTGGCATATCCCTATTATACCTACTCATTCCAGATTTATCCTTGGGTAGGCTAAACGTAACTATAACTTTATAATAATGTATTATGGTATGGTACACACTGCAGATTGACTGGGCAATGTAGGTAAAGGCGCCCGGTAGGTGCGCCGCACTGGTGTAATACAAGTTGACTCGCCTGGTAGGTGCGCCCGCACAGCTGTAGCAAAATCTTGATTTAGACGCGACGGCCGTGCGGGCGCACCTACAAGGTGCGATTCGTCAGCACGGCGGGCTTTGTACTAAAAATCGCTCAGCAGCGAACGTGTTAAAAGGAGGTCAACATACTCATGAAACAGAACAACTTTCCCCATAAAATATGGGTCGAAATATGATAAAAACCTCCCATGGTAAATCAATCAGCTGATCAGCGATTTTATTCTCCCGGTATAGGTGGCTCATTGGTTTGATACCTAGTTACCGATTTAGCAACTATGTTTAGATCCAAATAAATCTAAATAAAAGATATCGCTTGTCAAACTTTAGAATTATTAAATAAAGTTTTGGCTCAATATTAAGTTTCTGCAATATTGTTTACAATAAAGGATTTTGGTATCTTATCAGCTCGCTTCTCATTTTGTGATCAATTTAGGTTGAACCGCTTAATTAACCAACAAATTGTTACAAAACTGATAAGAAAACGAGAACTAATACAGAGTTTTAATCTAAGAAAGTCAGCTGACTATTTAAAATAAGGGTATATTTTATTATTCTAAGTAAGCTCAAATATTTAACGGGCTCATTTGATATTCAAAAGCCGTAAGCTGTTGGCCGAATTAAATCTCATCTTGGAGCAATTTTGTACCGTAAACTCTCCTGTTAAGAAAACATCAAAATGGTCGACGTTCCTTCTATAAATGAAAGGCTTGCATAAGAATTATGCTAAAAATACGTACACATTCTGGAAAAACATTTTTGTGTTTCCAGTTTTCCGACTTTTAGCTTCACCATTCATTCTTACGGCGTAGCAAGATGCTACGATGACGTCATCGTAGCATCTTCATCGTAGAGGATTGCTACGTAGATATCCTCTACGAACTTTGTATGTGACAGACAACGATTGGAGAGCGTACAATAAATGCGTACTTAGGTACGTACATTGGTCAAACCTAAATAGTTGACCGCATGAAGGAACACATCACAGCTGTAAAAAAAACGATATATCGGTCGTACTCAGACGAAATAATATTTCTTCTCATTCCTTTGCTAAGCCTAGAACCAACTAAGTAACAAACTGACCTTATTAAGCCTGTGAACTACCCAGGTGCGCCGCTGTCTGCGACATTTGCCGGCAGGACGACTGCTCCTAGTTAAACGATCCTAGTGTTATTGTTACTGCCACTTAGAACTGGAGTTTACAGATAGCACAAAGAACTAACCGAAGTTTGAAAACACAATGTGTGGTCAACAACAGTGGCGAAGATTACCCATAAACCTTGGTACCCTTATTTTCCAAGCGTCGCGACGACGACGCGCGTCAACGACGCCGTCAAATTTAGACGCCGTCGTTGTTTGACAGAGTCGTTGTCGCTGCGGTCTTGTAGAAAAACCCGACCGCAAACCATACAAACTCTAAGCTTCTCATCGCGCTGTCAACGTGACGGCGTCGTGGCGCGCTGCAACAACGCCGACGCTCGGTCTTTCTGGTTCCCCATACAAACCAGTCATTTGACAGCGACAAAGACGCGCGTCAAAGACACGCTTGGTTTTTAAGCCTACCATCCTGAACCACACTGTGGATACATGTCAACTTAAGCAGCAGCATTCCTTGCAAACACATCTGTAATATTTGTATTACCTAATAAGTAAATATTTTTATTTTCTAAAGAAAGATTTGATTAATTAGGCGTAAATGGATTTACTCTAGGGACTTCATCATAGGTTCAAATATTTCTTAAAATAAAATGAAGGACAAAGATTAAATTTAGCAGAGAAAATTACCATACGCCCGGGGGAAACTTTGTAGAATTAGGGTTGAGAGCCCGATCAATTGTTTAACAAGTCCCCTAAATTGAGCTGGAGTTTTGGGTTGATAAAATTATAGAACGATTACCGTAAAAGCCATTTGTAATAGAGTTACTTAACTTTGACCTATAAATAATCTTGGCGAGAAATACACGCAACGTTCAATTGTGCGTCATTCATTTTATTCTCAACCCTACCATAATACTATTACGGATTATGTCAAATGGCATCGCATAACGCTGCGTCGATGGATGCGTCTGTCAAACCGTTTGACATGAACCGTATTTGTATACGAACAAGGTAGAAAATGGAACAAACGATGCACAAACGGACGTTTCGTTGTTTTGCGCCTAAAACTCCACAAAACGCTACTGCCCTTTACCTGGATAAATATCCCTGTTGCTTTTTACGACACCCACGGGTAGAATTGGGGTGATGCTAATAGAGGATCGTGAAATCACTATAAGTTGACCTCTTAAATGAGCAAGTATTTAAAATATATTACAAAAATCTGCCGGTACGATAGCACACAATGGCTATCCTTTCATAAAATATTATCTCAACGGAACAGGAGTTTCATTGTTTACCTGCAATACACTCATTGGCGTCGAGTCTGCGCAAACAAAAAATAAAGTAAAGTAAATATCATAGACCATTCATTTAAAGAACGCATAGCAAGTGGAGGTGGATAGGTCAAACTTTTTATAGACAGGAGGCTAATTCTGCAACCATCGTTCGAATGGAACTCAAGCGGTTATAGGAGAAGAAGACCTTTCAGACCACACATGGCGACGCTCTTTGGACAGCGAGGGAGCAAGCCAAATCCATAACGCAAGACAGAGGAAGATGGAAGTTTGTTCAAGCCCTTTGTACGAGCGGGATACCATAGCATCAAAGAAGATAATTCATTTATAGACTTTTCTTTTTAGAAAGAGGTGGTTGCGAAGCAGTAACCGTATAATTATAAACCAGTTTGTTTAGTAGGTATACAAAGTGGACCCATAATGTCGTAGCGGTTGCAGGCAGTTATTGGAAGAAGTCAGTTCATAAATTGCACTCTTTGATAGCTCTTGAGTGAGATATAGTTAGTATTTTTAAGTATGGCCGTTTGGACATGCCGTAATTGACAGATTTCTAGCTCATACTGGGAGACATATCAACATTGATAATATACCTTATGTCATTAACATGATATATAGCATTAACATGGTTTTGACAATCTATTGGGAATTTAAACACTCACAGTGCTATATTATTCTCATAAATGAAAATAAGAAATTGAAAAAATGGCCATGCATCGACCGGGGATCGACCGGTGCATCGATAACTCAGTGGCAGAGCGGTGGGGCGTTAACCCATGCGGCCCGGGTTCAATCCCCGTTCGATGCACGAATTTTTTTACAATTAATATTTTAATTTATGATTTTGACAGCTGTCAAATATGGCCTATTCAGGCAACCGTATGTAGAAGTAGACTTCACTTAAATTATTGTTTGAAACGGGATTATTACCGTGATTATATCTACAAAGTTAATTGCAGCTGTGGGAGTTCGTACATTGGTCAGACCAAAAGAACAATAGTTGACCGCATGAAGGAACATATCAGAGCTGTAAAAAACAACGATGCCCAGAAGTCAGCCATAGCGGAACACCTAAACCAAGCGGAAACTAATCACTGGATTGAACTACATAACCCGCAAGTACTGTCAACGGAACGTCACTATATACCTCGTTTAGTGCGAGAAGCCATCGAAATCACAAAATATAAAAACTTTAATCGTGAAGATGGTTTCAAGCTGTCCAGTGCGTGGAATCCAGTATTAAACGTATACAACCGCAAAAAACACTCGACTTCTAACTCGCGAAGTGATACTGTTAGTGTGGTGTGTCGTGATCGTGACAAAATAGTGAGTGACAATAGTAGTGATTCGAGTAACCGTGTAGAACGCAGTCGACGAATCCGAAAGAGGGTAGACAGATATGTTTGCCCTTAGAAAGATGACATCACTCGCCGAGCTAGTCTACTTGTGACCATGAGGCGTGCAACCGCCTCGAAATATCGAGGTAAACAAAAATATAATCACGGTAATAATCCCGTTTCAAACAATAATTTAAGTGAAGTAGTCTTCATCAAGCAGTGGCTAAATACCTTAATTAATTTATTAATTTTTCAACGTAAGTATGCCGTGTCTGTAAGTACTAGATCTTTGTTCGATAAATAAAAACTAGTGCGGAGTACCGAGGCGGTCTCGAGCCGCCATTGTCAATATCGCTTTAAGCTTGGAACTGGCCAAGTGGAACTTTCAACTTAATATACAAATCGGTATTTCAATTGTTCATAATATGTTTTGTATTGTGTGTGTAAGCAATAAAGTGTTCATCTAGCAATAACCGTATAAATAATTATAAACCAGTTTGTTTAGTATACAAAGTGGACACACAATGTCGTAACGGTTGGATTGGATGTAGTCAGTTCATAATTGCAATTTTTTATTGCTCTTGAGCGAGACATGGTTAGCAATTCTTCCAGGAGTGGTCTTCGTCAATTCGTTATTTTATTTTTTACGTATTTTTGTTCTGTTTGTAAATACTAGGTCTTTGTTTGACTATTTAACTTTCAACTTAATGGACATATCGGTATCTCAATTCTTCGTAATATGTTTTGTATCGTGAATGTAAGCAATAAAGTGTTTAACTATCTTAAAAAACAGCATTGTTTAGGTGCCGTTTTTAACATGAAACGGCGGTTTGAAAAGTTTGAATTTGTGATGTGATAAGTACAGTGAAATAAATTTAACAGGGTTCTAGAGCATTCTTTCTGAAGTCATACTTGTTATAGTTGAGACGACCACTTGCTGCATTCGTCACCGTATGACAGTTGTATGGCACTTCTTTAGCGCTATAAAACTGATATACGGCGGCGAATGCAGCCAGTGGCCGTCTCAAATATAATAAGAATTTTTACCTATAATAGGTATGAGAGAAAAGTACTGTTACTAATCTCAACATTTAAGTACAGATAGGTTAGGTATATATTACCTATGTTTATGTAGAACCTACTTACTTGGCGTAGGTAGAGATCGAATGCATCCAATTAAATGCCAGCCTACTCGGTAATCTGCAGACTTCATAAAAATTAACATTATAATCATTTCTATTGTCTATCGATAAATCGATCGTTGCTTCACCCTTTTTTGCGAGTTTTTTATAAACTAACAACGCCATCATCTACAAAACCGAGGAATTTCAGTCAACCAGTTACTTATTAATTTTATACTACAGTGTACAGATGTAAATCAACCGGTTTAAAACGTTTAAAACCAAATTTCGCGGTTTAAAACCTGAAATCAACCGTTTTCAACCGTTTAAAACTCGCCTACAAAAAAAAAAAAAGTTCTGTGTTTTACATACACATACATACATACACAAATCACGCCTTTATCCCTTGCGGGGTAGGCAGAGCGTAAACAGCCGTAGGTACCTACAATACAGCCGCTATCGCCACGTCTGACTAATATTTCAGGGCCGTTGTAGAAAAATCGTGCCGAAATGCAAAAAAAAATTTTGCCGAGTAGGTACTTAGGTATGAATTTTTGTATGGAACATCCAAATTATTAATATAACCCTGTATATACAAAATTCGGTGTTTCCAACGATTTTACACTGACTTGCTCATCATAGGTTACCTACGCTCGGGCCTCGGAGCGACAAACTAGGTAATAAACCCGCAAAATCACATCATTAATCCATTTCAGTGATCCTTACCTTTGTAATATTACGAAAATGTATTAAAATCAATAAAACATTGTTATCAACCATCCGCCGTTTTAAACCGAAAAAAACGGTTGTTTATGATTTAAAACGGTTTTTTTCGTTTAAAACAATTTGGTTGAATTGGTTTTAAACCGGGCTTACATCTATACTACAGTGCTAAAACAACTAGCTAAATGTTTAACTACCAAACAAGTTTACAGCGGTTGCCGTAACAACAGACCACTTCCATTCTCCAATAAAGCGAAGCATCAGAAATTTAATTGGATCAAAGACAAGCAAAAAGTTCCCTTAGAGCAGATAATGCGAAAGTTTGTATTTGCACGAAACGGTATCTAAGAGCAAAACCACACGTAATTATCCGAAGAGAAAGGGTAATATAAAGTTAGCGGCTTTCAACATGTTGAAGCGTTCAGCAAACTGCGGTCGTGTGGGTTGTTCTAACGAGGGCTACGTCAATGTTCCACTAGGCTCTGTGGGGTCTGCTACTACTTCTTGCAGTAGGGGGTTGAAAAATCTCTGACACCAGGGTTTATCGGGTCATTGCACGACTTGGTGTCCTACTCGAAGAAGACATGCAACATCTGTTTGTGCGTCATTCATTAGATTCTCCACACTGCCTTCATACGAATACGGTTTATGTCAAACGCCATGGACGTATAAAAGGGCGGACAGAATGCCAGTTATGTCAAAACTGAATAACCGTAATGGCGGCGGATAAACTTGTGTGAGTGAATTAGGATTGCCATGTTAGGATTTTTTTTAACCAATAAATTAATACGATAATATTGAATTGTTCTATTTACGACTTACATCCCATATGTTGAGTAAGTTTTTATAATACGTTCTTTTGCTTTGAGAAATTCTTGTCTCGTTTTCTAATTTTAAGATGTGGTGAAACCGAATTTTTTGAACCCACTCACCCAATAATTACCTATACTTTAGGCAAATTTATAACGTGAATAATGGCAACACCAGCCCTCAGTTGGAGGCTAATTTTAATAATTTAAAACATGAAATTGAGTGATCAAATTATTAATTTACCTGTGAAACGGGATTCCCGAACTTTTATTCCTTTGATCTCTGCTGTTTTTTCAAATTATTACAACGCACGACATGATGTTTTGTTTTTGTTTATTTTGCAAAGATCGGTAGGGTAGGCTGACGTTTGCGTTCAGAATGGCTGGGTTTGGTGTGAATGTGTGCGTGCATTCTTGTACGTACAGCCAACTGGCTGACTTGGGGCTACACAGAGGTTTTATTAGCGCGACTCTGTCCGCCCTTTTATACGTCCATGGTCAAACGCGCAACTCTGCGTCGATGGATGCGTATGTCAAAAAAGGCTTGACATCTCGTTTTCGTCATCCAGTCGCTACCAGCCACCTTCTTTAAGCCATTATCGATTCATCTGGCATCATCGGTTTTCGGAACTCATTGTTTTATAGCATTTATCTACATGGAATACCTACGTAGACCCAGTGACGTCACGACACGAGGAACAGTAAGTATTTTAGGAACGCTGGAGAATGTTCCCTCGACCATGTTCAGAATTTTTGCGATTGTCACTTCTTACAAAGCAAGGATTGCTACTGTCAAATATCTCAGAGTATACATAAAACAGCAAAATCTGGTACAAGAACGTCTTATAATTCTGAGCAAATTTTAATCCAAGAAATATGAAGTTCGTGGTAACCATCTTCTTAGTTGTCTTGAGTTCCCCTGATATTCCAGTTATTGCGTCAAAATCGACGCTAGTACTAATTCAATTCATAATTCATAATTCAATAA
Organism: Phthorimaea operculella; assembly: GCA_024500475.1. Taxonomy (NCBI): domain Eukaryota; kingdom Metazoa; phylum Arthropoda; class Insecta; order Lepidoptera; family Gelechiidae; genus Phthorimaea; species Phthorimaea operculella. The sequence goes on along the minus strand of JANFCV010000137.1, from coordinate 1,258,673 downwards.
TTTATTTCTTAGTAGGAATTTACAAGATTCTCTTTAAGAAAGTCACATTCTAATTCAAACTTAAAAAAGAGAAAATTTCTAATGCAAAAATTTTCTCTTTTTTATTACAATTTGTGTTCCTACTCTATACGCGGCTCGGGCGGGATAAAAAAATAAAAATAAAGGCACTGCCTCGGGGCTGGCCAGGCTAACCACACAGCATGTAACTTTATGCCTCAGTAAATGACAAGTAAATGGTGAGCTATTTGAGTGAGCCATTTGTGCAAGCACCCCGAGCGCCGCACGTCGGCTTCCTAATTTGGACCACGGGGGAAGAACCGGTTTGTTCCCGCCGCGAACTTTGATGTGAACTCAGCGCTCCGTAACACTTATCGCATGTGGAATGGGAGTGATTTGAATAACTTACCTACGAAAATCTAATGAAAGTTCGCCCTGCAAGCTCTCCGCGTGTTTGTGTTGGGAAACAACGGAGCGCGGAGTGTTTGGATTGAAACCAAAACTCTTCGGAATTTTCCGGTTCAGACGTTGCCCTATTATGATAAAGTTTGTTTCAGATCGTGTTTATTAATTTTTAACCGACAATAAAAACGAAAGAGATCCTCAATCCATCGCGATTTTTTATTTTCATTTGTTTGACACTGATTTCCAAGATCTTTAAACACCTATCTCTTTGCCTATCTCCTTAAATTTTCGGAATTGTATGAAGTTGAATATGACATACAAGAATATTAGGCCAAAAATTAGCTGAAACTTTCATATTTCACGGAACTCCAAAACTTTATTGACGTCTTTACATAAAAGAAATCATACACTGAACTCAATATATTAATTTAATTAGTTTCACTACGCATGCATATTTATCTCAATTGAAAAGCTGCTTAGAACTACGTAATCCATCTGCATAGCTTCACTGTATTATTAATGAATATTTCATATTCCATATTCCAACTAGCTCATAGGGTAATCAGACACGCAGTCAAGTAGGGTAATGAACACATTAGTGAGGTATAAACTGCTATAAACCGGTATAAACTAGTATGAACCAGTGTATACGGTGCTTAGTGAGAGCATCCATGCATGAAATAGCTAAGGTATCTCAAACGGACTATCTACTACAGACGGTTAAACAGACTTGATTAGATGGATTTTTATGAACTATTGTTTGATTACATGAAAGGTACACTTCGACAGTGTAATGTCATAAATAACGTCTATGTCTTTCGTAGATCCAACAGGGACTTCCAAAAGTATTGTGGTTGTCACATGGACCGCAAAACAATGCGGTATTTTGCCGGTTTGGTTTATATGATAAAAGAAGTTGTTTATTATTAAAACACCAAAACATGACATGATGAAGAATTTGCTTGTAAGTTGTCATTTACTGACAGTAAAAAACCGTATGTCAGACGCTGCCGTCAACGCACCGTCAGCAATTTGCATTTCTTTGACGCTGCGATAGCGCAGTGCAAAAATAACGTCACAACCAACGTTACCTATATGTGTAAAGAGCCCTAACCAACCAAGGTTTCACTAAAAGTATATCCAGGTAAATACGGGTAAAACAATGAAGTATGACAAGTGGTCCTTCATAGCACACGTCTCAGGCTCTTGGTACAATGCACTCGCGCTGGGGAATATATTTGTCTGGTCACATTTGCCACTTGCACGACAAAGTAAGTATTGGCTGGCGCCAATCCAGAGAGCCGGCTGCCACAAAATAGAGAATTTACAGAAGGCCAGCTCGCCCCTTCTTTCGATCACTTATGCCTACTCTTTAGGGGTTGCTACTTTTACTTTCTGATTTTTTAATGAAGTTACCTGTCGTTTGTAAGTATGAATTAGATATATGCAATTGATAAACTCCTAAATTACCTGGCCGATATGAAATATTTTTAACCATATGGTAGTAGGTACCTACCTGAGTAGAAAGTCATATTTCTAATAGGAAATAAGTAGGTGCCCACCTAAATCTCCACCTGAACTTCTACGTACGTACCTAAAACGCTAAAGTACATATTACGAATGAAAAATAAGATTTTTAAAAAGAAATCCGTCCATTTCTAGTGTTTTGAAGTAGGTATCTATTTATTTATCAAATAAAAGAGTTCCTACCTACTTTTCATTATTTCTGTGGTGTTATTACGCCCAAACACATCACAAAAATATTTATCTTTACTCGCCATTCCATCCGCCCGCACCGAACGCGCCGTTCTCACTCAACCATTATCCGGTTCGACACGGTTCCACAGAGCGCGTAAACGACGCGTGTGGATGTCTGAGTGAGTATAGCCGCGTTTGCTCGAAGCCGACTCTCTGGATTGCGCTAGCCAATACTTACTTTGTGCGGCTGCTAAGTCGAACCGGTTCAACCCAGTAGCGAGCGAGTGTCAACAGCGCTCGGTGCGGGCGGACGGTAAAATTTATGACTCGCAAGTACCAATATTTTTGTATAGTGTTTGATATGATGTAAGTAATGTACCTAAGTATATTTAACCCAGACGTACAGCATTACAAATATTCAGAAATAAATTTTAGCAACCATAGAGTTTAGATATAAATGCTCGAGAATAGGGGCGAGCTGTCCTTCTGTAAATTCTCTATTTTATGCTCGCGCGACTCGCGCCGCTCGTGGCGCTTGTGTCGTCAAGTACCTACTTTCCTCTCCGCCCTTCCACTTCAAAGTGAAAATTCTGTTGCGTTTTTATTTCTGCCTCTTCTTGGTTCACAATAGAGTTTGTCTGCCAACTATGTTACCTTGGTACACGAGGTTTTAACAAAAGCTTCAAATTGTAACGTCAAGATTTATTAAGTGAAAGTGTTTTTGGCTGAAATTCAACAAAATAATGGTCTCTTTCTAAGGTGGTACCGACCTATTAAATAATTTATTTACTTGGATAATAAACTCATAAAGATTGAAAATATCCACGGCGGCTTCAATTATTGGCTTCAAAGACAAATAAATTAAAAATTTAGACGTGGAAATCGATATGAGATTAGCGTGGTATTTTTAACAACCCAAATATTTATCTTCTTCCTGCCCTTATTCTAATTACTTTGGGTAGGCGCAACATGTTTTGTCAGAACAAATCATGTCACAAAAGGATTTGGCTTAATTTTACGACCGGTCGCCTGCATGAAGTCAAGTCCGGTCAACCTTCTTTGGGAATGCTATCGTAGGTGGTATCACCGCCTGGTATTATAATTGTTGTCAAAAAGAATTAGTTAAGAATAACACAAAGTTCTTACCTATTACAATAATGAATAGTGAATCGCGGTAGTGGCCAGTGGCGCTACCAAAACAGCAGAACGGCCACAAAATACATCTTCTTTTTCTGATGAAAATGGCTGGATTCTCATTTTTTTTCTATGAAAAGCTTTTTTTCGGAGACTGTGTGTGTAATCTAATCCCTGCTTAGCTGACCAAGATCGTGACTTAAGATTAGTGATCCTTCGTGGTCGCGTAATCCCGTATGCTTAAGAGATCAACTCACCAGCGCAGACCTACGGAATTCCGATTCATTTAGGCTTAAGGGACAACGTTTCCAAAACTAGCGTCACTTACAAATAAAAAATTCACTTACAAATTACGGAAGTCATCGCGACACAAGATCATGAATTGAGTAAATATACCTACATAATGACAATAAATTGTTGTAAAATATATTAAGAGGCAAAATATTTTTGAAATTGTAAGTTACAGCAGAAAGATGTGATCACATTACAATGCAATACCTCTACAATAGTACCTTGATAATTACCTACACCTTTGCAATATGTATTTATTTATTCACAATCAGCAGTTTTGGCTAACCTAACTCTTGGATTTCCAATTCATAACTTTTGTTATATCTTTTTGGTAAGTTTTTGTCGTCAATTGATACTCCGGTTTCCGAAAAAGCTGCGCATGCTGTTTCATCAGGGTCTTGTTTTTTGGTTTTGAGGGCGCCACTTCTCAGCATTAGCCTTAGCCCCTCATTAGCCACCCAATATGTTCCGAATCACGCCGTCTTTGATCTTTGGGATGTTGGTGACACTTTAATCAAAACTGTGATTACATTTTGGCAGGCGATTAGTTTAGACATCCTGACTAGTACCTAATAGTTTGCTTAAACATGATCTTGCGTAGTTTAGAACCTTTTAAGTACTTCACGATTAATTTGCTCATTTCAATCTCCAATATATGTTTTAGAGCGCGACACCAAGTCGTCCACCGATCTGATGAACCCATTTCCAGTCATAGCCTCCTGAGATCCCGCGTCTTACATAGGTATATGACATAAGATTTAATTGAGTGCTTTGGAAATAAATTTGTAATTAAATCAACAAACTAGAGCATAAAAATGAAGCAAATTTCAGCGATAATCAAATAATGGAACTACCTGAATATTTATAGAAACATTTTTTAACTTTAAAATAAATTTTAATTTTTGAATTTACTAATCATAAAAATAGCAAACAGGCGCTGGGCTCCAGGAGGATAGGGTGGTGCAATAATACAAAAAGAAGTAAAATAAACAAAACATTTGTAACTATACTGTTAAAACGAGACCGAGTTGATTCCTTACCTACAAGGGCAACTCAAGTCTAGATGCTGCTTATAGAACATGGTATTGTACTAATGCATTGTACCGAGAGTCTGAGAGGCGCGACACTGCCATGAGCTATGAAAGGACCCTTGTCATTGCCACCCCCACTAAGACAAAAGTACCGTGATAGACTAAGAGGCACTTGTACATATATTTTTGTACATTCATCAACCAGGCTATGCAAATCAGTATTTTTGAAAACTTGCAAAATTTTCCACCACCATGGAGGATTTGAACCAGCAAACCAGGTTGTAAACAAGTAAATTTATACATAGCACGGGAATTGTTGTCGGTTTGTGCTATGTGCTTGTTATGTATAACAATGTGCTAACATTTAAACCGTGTTTTAAAATTTAGCATTCAAATCGGCAAAATGGATTCGTAGATTGGTAAGTATCTAGAAAATTTTAATAAGCAGCAAATTGACATCAAACCACAAACAGTAAACAAAAACTTTCACAAAGTTGCAGGAGCAAAACACAAATTGATATTCTGTTTTGAGTACTAGATAAACATTGAGTTTGATAAACTAAACATAATCCAAACAAAAGTTTAAAAAATATATTCAATCTAAACCGGCTTAAAATGGAAAAGCAAAATTTTTGTGTGTTCACAAAGTTAGATTACAAATCCCGGGTCACTGGAGGTCAAACAATATTTTAGACATAGCGATATGTTAACAGTGGAAATAGTTTTGTTTGCTTTTATATCGTAAAATTTTGTTACCATATTTGTAAACAAAATATGGCAGCCGATTTTACTGGTGAAGAGAGTTTGTTTAAATTCCACCGGTTTGGTTTTTAAAACATAATCAATCACATAAACTCTGCATCTTACAGTGTTCTGTGATAAAATATGTCATAAAATGGCAGTCAAATTACATGGAATGATAACTTCTTTTTCACCTAGGTAATCGTAAATTCGAGCTCATGCCCGATCGAGCCAATGTATCTCGGCATAAAAACAGTCCAAAATGCGAATTATCAAACCCATTCTGAGCTTGACTGTACAAAAGATGTACTTACCTACTTACAGGCTTCTACCTACCTTCATACCTTGTGTTGTGTATATCGAGAACATGTTGAAACAGACTCGTAGCACACTGTACGAAGTTCTCCTTGTTTGGAGACAGAAACTTTACACTCAGCCAATTGCTGGCAATACGAAGGTACGTGATATGAGGAAAACAGTCTGTTTTGTTTTTGTTTCCGAATTTGTCTTACAGAAGAAAGTTTTTTATAGAATAAGTCAAAAAGGAACAAATTGCGATAATATTAAGGTAAATATTAAACTTTAATAATTTACTTGTGTCCCGACGTTTCAACACAGTTTCATGTGGTGTGGTCCTTCGCAAAATGTATAGGTACTATCCTATAATGTAGCAGCACCGTTTTCTTAATTTGTGATGTAACCGAAACACACGCAACGTCGGTTTGTGCGTCGTTTGTTCGATTTTCCACCTTATTTTTATACGAATACGGCTTATGTCAAACGATTTGACAGACAACGCAGCGTTGTGCGATGCCGTTTGACATAAACCGTATTCATATGCAGGTAGGGTGGAGAATCGAATGAACGACGCACAAACCGACGTTGCGTGTGTTCCCCGCCGGGCCAAATCGTTCTCCTATCACCCAAAGGAGACTGATGAGGGGTTAAGGTTAAATGCTGAAAAGTTGACAGGTTGTTCAGTTTCATGGTCTGCATGCACCATATCAATATTCGTTCGTAGGGCTTTCCTGTACACCAAGTAGAATTTACCAGTAAGAATAAAATAAGTAGTTTCAACATAAACTTGTAAAATAAGTGTGAATTTATCACCCTTTCATAGAAATGGGACAGGAAGTTTATATTTACAGCTGCCTTGGAAAATAAAATACTTCCTGAGCGGAGATGTCACAATTCCACGTTTCTTCATAAAACTTGTGGAGACAAACTCGCCATACGCTACACGCTAGGGTTAGGTCATAGCGCTCCAAAAAATTGAAGCCCTCCTTGCGTTTACTGACTATTATCCATTTATCCATGTTCTGACACAGTAAAAATGAAACAACTTAGCCGGTGCTAAAACTTGGCTAAAACGCTTTCCAAATTTAGGTAGATGTAAGTTTTGGAATAGCAAATGGTTTAGCCAAGATTAAAATCCGCGTAAAATTTAGGATTTAGGCTTAGCCTTAGCTTTAGCCGATTGGCGCCAGAATTAGGCCCAATGTATTGGAATTTTTAATGCACTCACAGCGCAATATTATTCTCATAAATTGAAAATGAGAAAATTTAAAAGTTCACTAGCGTCTTTAACCCGGGACTGTGGATTAAAATTAGTTACATTGGAATAAGAGAGTGTGGCTTTCTAACAAGTTAAAAGTAGCTTTGTACAGTACTTTGTTGGACATATTTTTGTGTTCTCAAACCGCAGAGTGATTTGACAATATCTTATAAAGTCTCATTCAAGTCTCATTCATTCATTACAACATAACGCGTGTGATCACGTGCATAAATACGAGCTGTATACGCAGCTGGTAGTGTGCTCTTCTCTTACAGTTATATTCGCAAGTTGACAAATGGAGGTGTAAAGCACAATGTGAATTGTGTTTCACTTATTCTTTAAAGCTGAAAAGAGATAGTTTTGGAGCGTTCCGGAACTATCTTCCGCTGCAGGTCTCGAAAGAAGAGCAATTTATTTAATGGAGCAGATAGTTGTTTCTCCACGATTTTCACAGCACATGAGTGGTTCCCACGGCTCTGCGGCTTGCGAGTGGTCTTGTAAATTGGAGTTTATAATTTGAAATGAATTTTCTGGAGCTGCAAATATGAGTACCTACATAACATTATTCCCTTCTGTAGAATGTTTTAGCTGTAATAAAAAGGAACTCATAGTTAGTTAATATTATGCGACGCAGAAACTTGTGTTGAAACAAAAAATTGCGTTATTTTTGGAAATGGAAATTCGTAGCATGCGTTAACCCTGCGCTAAAAAAGGGTTTCGCCTTGATGCAACTTCTTCGACACCACTATCGCTGTTTTGTTTATTATGAAAAAAAGAAGTTAGTATCATTATCTTCATGCCCTTATCCCAAACCAGTTGGGGTCGGCGCAACATGTTTTGTTAGTCTATTGGGATTGTAATGCACTCACAGTGCTATATTATTCTCACAAGTGAAAATAAGAAATAGATAAAATGACATGCATCGACCGGGGATCGAAGCGGTGGGGCGTTTACCCATGCGGCCCGGGTTCGATCCCCGGTCGATGCATGTCATTTTATCTATTTCTTATTTTCACATGTTTTGTTAGAGCAAAACATCATGTAGCAAAATAATTTGGTAATGTTTTATGATCGGCCGCCTGCCTGACGTCAACCCTCTTTGGGAATGCTATCGAAGGTGGTATTACCGCCACCATGTAGCTAAACACCGTCGTCTTTTACGAAACAGCCTGAGTGGACTAGGGGTGGCAGTATTCTTGGCTGCTAACACACAGCAAATATTGTATAATAGAATCAAAGACAGACTATCAATAATCATACAGTGCACGTCACGACCCTGCTATCTATCGTCGACTTAGCAGTGAGACGTCGGCAACCGGTTCATAGCTGGCCTACAAATGCAAAATTTGTATTCGCGCCAGTTTGCAGACTGCAGTAGAGTGAGCTAGCAGTAGGTCTTATCTGTTTTCTACTGAACTTGGGATATAAAAGTGTAGGGTTATTGATTTCTTTAACGGGTCTTATCGTGATAGTTTTTTAGGTAAATTTGCGATTTATCTGGAAATCCGACGTAATATTTTATTAAGACGATATGTTGGTAGCAGAAGATCTAGTCGCCCATCGCCCTGATGACAACAACTTGCTACTACTTCAGTCTGCCCGCGACCATGACTGATGAAACTCAGTCGAAACGTCGGGTTTCCAGGTAAATCGACAAGTTACCTGAAAAAACGCGATAAGACCCGTTAAAGTAACTATAATGTGTGAAAGTAATCGCGAGTGCTTAAAAAGTTATGTAGTGTGATTGGTCGGCGCCAAAGGTGATTTACCTATCCAGTTAAGAATCTTACATAAGGGCTAAAATGTTTGGTGTGTTCCATCATCAAAATGATAGTTGCTGACTGAAATTCAGGCCTGACTTGTTATTTATCTTGTACTCCGAACTATATTTAAATGTACGACCTAAAAAGCAAAATTAATAACAAATATCTTAAGACCCCTTGTGACCTGACTGAGACTGAACATTGTGTACTCACTGCAAATGTACTGATTTAAACCTGTACGGTTAAGGCGCAAACTCCACCAAAAAGACGAAGGGCATAGGACGTAAGAATGACAGTTGACAGACAAGTGATCGTCAAATATTTTTCTTAGTTTTTGACGCTAGCTGTCATAGATGCGACGCTTTGGCGACGCTTGTGTGTGCCTTTGTCAATACTTTTTCGTACATTTTGTATGGAAACGTCGCGATGTCAAACGTCAAGCGTCATGCCCTACGTCCTATGTCCTATCCTTGTCCTCTCTGTGGAGTTTGGGGCTAACATGCGCACTGTACAAAGACTTATCTCGCGCACGAGAAGACAAAGATGTGTCAAATCGTATGAAAATCAAAACAAGTGAAGACTTTTGACACAAGGGTATAGAGAAAATCTATGTCGCGGGTATATGGGTTATCAAGGAGTCTTCAAAGCGACAGTCGATGCGTTTATGTTTCACCTAGGGTAAAGTACGGATAGATGCGCCGTTGGGATAGTTGCGCAGGTTTCGAAAACACTATGTTCTAGTGAATTTCAGCAGTATTGCTTATTAAAACATAGTAGTCTTCCTCCTGAAAGCCCAAGTACCACGTTAATTATTGGAGTAATTGCACGATTTACGCCAGTTTAAGCAAAAATCTTCGGTAGCGTGGTCAAATCGGGCATCGAAATTATTTTAGCACATTTTGTTTCTCGGGTATCTTTTCTCACGATTGTAGAATCGCTCACATTTTTATTTCCTCATATGCACTACTTTATACAGTATGTGCCCATTTCTCAATTATTCCAAAATATCAAATCATTATTTTTTAATTAAATGCGCAACTATCCGTACCAAAAAGGATATTTGCGCAGGTTTTTTGGACGGATAGTTGCGCTTTGGGGGATAGTTGCGCAGATTATTATTTTTGTTTATTTTAGTATGTTGCAGATGGATAAAATGCTTCTTAATTACAGTCTAGATATGGACGTTGTTTAACATACATTTTTATACTACCTACGCGTTGATACAATTTTTTTACTGATATAATGTCTTAGCACTCAATAACTTTAGAAATAGTAATAATATTAAGGTTCGGAGGCCTATTCGATTTTTAAAATAAGTATTTAATCAAATTAATTTCAAATTGGTTTGATTTAAATAAAGTACAAATTTCATAGTAAGTCACATAGGGAATCTTCAAAGCGCAAGTATCCCCCTATGATTTTTTAGTGCTGCGCAACTATCCGTGCGGGTGCGCGACTATCCCTTTTTCAAGAGGTCAAATAAAACTGGATTTACAACAAAACAATAAAAATTAAATTCATGAATTAGGGCTTTAATAAAAGATTGAAAAGCAATTCTTTAATCTGTAAAGATAATTTTGTAAATAAGTTCTTAATTATTGAGTTATAGAGCATTTTCCAAAAGGTGCGCATCTATCCGTACTTTACCCTACTGCTCTTATCTCTACTGCAAGCAGACCAGACACCGGTGGAATATTAACCGAAACAGGAGAAATAATGTGGAATAAACCGCCGCAGTGGGACGTGCATGAAGAACGCAACGTTGTCATGCAGCTGCTGTGCAAGTGCAGTCGGGTTGAGAACATTTTCTTTTCGAGAATTTTCGCCACTGTGTTGGTTGGTCTCTTAAACGGAGATAACGCACACCGCATGGGTTTGAGATATGTGTTGCTGGATTACTGTAAAAGGCCATTTTGCTTAGAAAGTGCCGCGGCGACAATGTCATTCATTACATACAAAATTTTACAGTGTCTGAGGGAATGACATTAAGTCATCGCGGCGCTAACTAAGCGAATGGACTTTACTGCCTGTTATGGGATCGTAATTTGTTTAGAGGCTGTATTAAACTACAATAGGTATCGAAATCATATCGTCGTCAGCAACATGCAGTCGAAAAAGAGTCGAAATTACTAGGTACTAATAGGTAAATTAATTTAAGACGAAAACAGGGTCGGTTCTGTTTGACGATCTTTTACCTACCTAATTATTTTTACATACAATTTGATATTGTAATGTAAAATGATGAAAGACTTACTCGTAACACGGTTCTAAAAAATTCAAAGATTTAATAAGTAGGTAGTTATGGTATGACTACTTGGGCGGAAAATCATTGAAGTCATTATAATCAAGCTTCATATGAGCAATTTCTGTCAAACGTCTGCGTTCAACTTTTAGATACACCTTAAGGCTTAAAGTGTGCTCTTATATGTATTATACCTAACGCGAAACAATTTCAATTATCCCAAGTTCAACAAGTGTATCAAGTCAGCTTTAAATTTCATCACGTTAGTTCAAGAGCAAACTATGTATTATATTTGCCCCTTAACGTCCCATCTGGGCGACGAGACAATCCTCGTAAACCTACATATGTCGTCAAACTATCAAGCTCAAAGAAGGATCACACATGCGCCACGCGATTTTGCGGAATCATGCCTGTCTGTATTTATTGACAAATGGAGTGGTACGAAATCACAAAGAAAGACACATAATGATTGAATACGACGCCGCAACGCCGTGTATGCGAACGCTGTCATCTCATCAAATTGCATGGGAATAATAAAAAGCAAGTAATGAATCTATAAATGGACAGCAAAGTTCTTTGTGAATATAACATACTGCACTACTGCTATCGCCAATCCGCTTACCAATCGTGATGAAAATAAAAAATACCCTCCTAATAGGTAGAAGCCCATTCTAGCAGTTGACTGTGGGAATCCGATGTTGAAGTAAATGGCAGCCTGCGGGACACCTGCACTGCGATGCGTTGGTGCGAGCTAGAGTATAATATAGAGTTTCTACGGTAAATCATTTAACACTTTTTTTCATCAATAAAACCGGGCCAGCAAACCACCGCCAAATTTAGCGTCGTGTGTGAGACCACCTCAAGCTCAAATTGTGTCATCACGACTGCGCTAATATTTTATGAGTCTCCTAATAGCTCCGTCTCTATGAGCCGTTTGTACTGTCGCTGACGTAATGGGTTCACCAGATTTCAGAGTCTTTCCTTTCTGAATTCGATATTTGGAGCTATTCCTTTTGACCCAGTGGAAAAAAAGCAAAAATCGTGGGTTCAAATCCCAGAAGAGCGGGTTCTAGTCACAATGTTTTGTTGCAAGAGACGGGCATGAGAAGACACGATTTATTAGCCATAGTTTACGATGACATTCACATAAGGCGCTTTACATACATAACATAATGCCCTTTTGTGCGTTATTTTTGCGCAGCGCTATCAGTTGCGTTTGAAAAATATGATTTTCCACCTTATTTTCATAAAAATACGGTTAATGTGAAACGGTTTGACGGACGCTTCCGTTAGCGCAAAAATATCGCACAACGCTGCGTAGATTGAAACATTTGTCAAATAATTTGACATAAACTTTATTTGTATGAGAATAAGTTTGAAATTCTTATTGTTCCAACACATGCGTTACGCAGAGCTAAATAACGTGGAAACGGATGTTACATATATAAAGCGCCCAACTAACTACCTGCCTAAACGTGCAAATATCTGTTCATAACGCATTGTGATGTTCATAACGTAATATTAGCGTAACAACACATAAAGCAATTTATTGACTGGAGCGCGTCAGTTAGTAACCGTATTTTGTATCAGACAATACCCCTGGGCGATGAATTTCATCTGCCGGCGAGTGTACCACATTAACATCTCCTATTACGTTGTTGTTACTATGTTAGGTACATTGTGTATCTTAGAAAACTTGTATACAAGTTATTCAAGGGCATCAAACGTGTACCTATGTTACGGATATGACATGATTTTTCAGCAAAATATCAAGTTTTCGTACAAAACTGTTTCACTTCAGCCCATCGTTTCACTAGACTAGACTAGACACCGTCTGTCTGTCTGTCTGTATGCCACGCCCTTATAACTCTGTCACTTTTAAAGCTATCGACATCTTTAGTGTGATGATAGATCGTGTTGACCCAAATTTTGAAATATTGAGAAAAAAACATTTTAAATGTTTTTTTTCTCAATATTTCCCATACAAATGAAAGTCGGGCAAAACATTTTTTTTCCAGTAATATTGAGTAAGGTATGTTGAATAGGTCTTTTAAAACTAAGGGGAGGTTTGTTCGAAAAAAGTTACTGAAATGTTTCTGTCTCCAGATATTTGCTTTTAAAAGGGCCGTTTTTGAGCCATACTTTGTTCCAGCTGTACTTAACTCCTAAAGTATAATATAAACGCTAAAAATTTGAAAAAAAAAAATGTGGAGAATACTTCCTAACCTGAAATTACCATGAAAACTATAATAGATACTGTACCACTAAAGTTAAAAGATAAATATAAGTTTTTCTGTTTGCGGTTGGTCACCATACAGCTGCAAACAAACCAGCAACAAAATTAACTTTGTAACGCTGAATAACCTGATATTTAAACGTTGACTACGAAACCCTATTTGTGGGCGTGTCTATTTATGCAATAAATATCTAAGAACTAAATTCATAAAAAACGTATAGTTATTGAAAACCGCTGAAAACCAATAAAACAATCAATCAGCAATATAAATTCTGCGGCTTGTCAGAGAATTTGTTTAATTATCGGCATATTACCACCGTCGACGCCGCAGCGACGACATAATTTCAATTTTAATTAAATTCAAGGGTGGCAACATTGCCGCAACGTAATTTGAAGATTAAATTAATGAGAATGCAATAAAGTTTTAATGAATTTACGATATTTTAATACCCCGGTATGGATCGCAGCTTGTTTATCATTTCGGTAAGGTAAATATAATTTATGGACTTAAGCTGTCGATGCATGTAATGTGGGACGCCGAGTTGACGAAAGAAAACTTAATCTTAAAGTTACTAGCAAGTACCTACTCTTGTTCTTAGATTTATTTCGTCGAGAATAAACGTGTAAATAATACTCTGTGATGATGATCCATAAAATCTCTCAAACCCATCGAGCTGAGTAGTACCTATTGACATACCTGTATTTGTTTTAGCGGCATATGTTAGATCGTTTGAATATGACATCTCCTAGGCGGTCATATTAAAAAATGCCGCTATTATTTAACTTGTCGCTACTCGTGCCTTTGGTGGGTAATTCTTAACCAATACTGTGACATATTCATCCCATAGGTATTGTCGCCACGTCTTAAAAGAGATTAATGCGTCAATAGGTATGTGAGGAGCTAAATAAATAGCTGTTTCAGGCACAGCACTGACAGCTCTGTTGGGCAAAGTGGCGGTTCGATTGCCGGCTTTGTTCTACCCACTGCACGGTTTTTGAGCGTGACTGTGAAGCGAAATTGCTTATAAAGGCGATTTTCACACTCACCACATGATTTTACGGTTTTTTTGCCGGATCTGGTTTATTGACGAAAGGTGTTTGTTCATAGAGTAAACGGATATTATGGCATAAGTCACTGCTTCAAAAGAGCGCCTGTCATTATTAGCCATTTGTGAGGTGACTGTCACTAGCCGGAATTTTAAGTCCGATGCGCTGTATTAACTTATTTGTCACTATTCGTAGGTGTGCTACACAAGCTTATAGGTAGTATATGTATGATCGATAATACAGAATTAGTATGTAGTCAAAAGATAATATATCTCGTCAGTGCACAGAGGCATTCATCCAAGGTCTCTATCTATCTCATCTATCTACCTATCACGAAATTTTGTGAATGGGGGTTTTTGGGGGCGATAAATCGACGGATAGGTTACATTTTCAAAAAATCGTTACTTTACTGCTCTTTCGCGCATTTTTAACACCACCTTTATCTGTTGAAAAAGCGATGAATCTCGGTCAACAAGGTACGTCTTGTCATTAATGCTTCAATATGTGAGCAGCTAAATAAATAGCTGTTTCAGGCACAGCACTGACAGCTCTGTTGGGCAAAGTGGCGGTTCGGTTGCCGGCTTTGTTCTACCCACTGCACGGTTTTTGAGCGTGACTGTGGAGCGAAATTGCTTATAAAGGCGAGTTTCACACTTACCGCGTGATTTTACGGTGTTTTGCCTGATCCGTTTTTTTCGCCAAAGGAGTTTACAAAATCCCACATATAAACCGGATATCATGGCACTCATCATCAAATTGCGGTTGTGACATTTGACAATTTGTAAGATATATCCATGTTTATAATAAATATGGCACGTTAGTTGCTGCCTATCAGTGGCGAAGGGTTATATTTGAATGAGGGTAAGCCGGAGCAAGTAGATTGTTGTAAGAGTATCGATTTGTAATTTCTAAAAGGGAAGCCGATGGGAATCGGCATGTATGGACCCTTCGCCACTGCTGCCTATAATAATAAATTAGACGTCAGTCTGTGCCCAACTACATCAGAGACTTGCTGGTAGTAGTAGCCGGCTGATAACTGACACTGGAGTTCATTGGATCGTGCGTTGACTCGGCGTCTCACACGACTAAAGCAGAAGAAGATTTATAATGGTAGATGTCACAAAACGCAATATAGTTCGGGGCGTGTGCAATTCACCATAATCGGAAATAGTGCGACCCCGCTGGCCTCAATTCCATAAGCTCGAATCCGCTTCCGACTTTATTTTGACTGCGGATTTTGCAACCTTTTTCGGAATTACTTTTGCTTCCACTTTTAATAGCCGGATACCGTAAAATTCTTTCCATGAAACGAAACAATTCAATACCGACGGAAATGGGTTGAGCGTTCCTGCGTATTATTCGGCTGTAGATCAAAGATTTTCATTTTCAAATAATTTCAATTTCAGTTGAAAATACGTCGGTAAATACACCTATGGCGCTTACTAAGAATATCCGAGACTGGTTGAAGGTGGAAAGCACGGAAATACTAATAGCATGACTAGTGAGTGATACATCGACATATGGACAGATGGTCGCCGACCTCCGGGATGGAGATGGCACCTAAAGAAGAAGAAGAAATACACTTAAAGTACAAAAAAGTTATCTGAAAACATTTAAAAAGGTATACACTGCACAAGATATCGAAATCGAACAAAATTCTTCAAAGAGCATTAGTCGAAATGTTAAGAAACTGTGATGATTCAATATCAAATTATATATTAATTATGAGTATGTAGATACATAAAACGACATAATATTATTATTTCTTATTCTGATCTTACCCTATATTCATAATGCGGCTACCTTACACGGCGGTCTTCACCCAAATTGGCTCTATGAAAAATGGAAGGGTGAAAAAAAGATCCAGGCCACGAGTGTAATTTAGTAGAGAGTATAACGGGAAGGTAAATGGTTATCATCCGTAATGTCGACACCAGAGACGTCGTCACCCATCTCCTGTGAAGATGAATTGCCTCCTGAGCTCAAGTGTCTCGTTTCCCTCACAACTCGGTCGTTTTAGAAAAGAAAATGTTGGTATTGTTGGCAGGTAAAGTCAATATTTTTGCAGCTGGTCATGAAGGATACAACCCGGTCAATACAAACAAGTAATATTTTGACCTTTAGCTGTATCTACGTACTTTCATAAAATCCATTATTTTCGGCTTTCATATGACTGCGCAAATACAAGATCTTGATTTTCTTTGGAAAAGTAAATAACGTAACAATTTTCCTCAACCTTTTATTATATTCGATTTCATTTTAGTCGATCGACCGGAAGAGTACGTTGATAACGCTCTTTCATCGCAGAAAAATAGGTACATAATATGGAGTAAAAACAAATATTTGATGTGTTTTCCGTTAAAACTTACAAGGTCATGCTGTTTTGTGACTAATGTATTTAACAAGCTAGTCTAACAGTGGGCTTATATAGGCATTAGTAGATAGATGGATTGTCACTCTACCGCGGAAAGTTAAGGTGCAAATTCAACATAAATTTTGTGATGGCGTATCCCTCAAATATCATATGCAAACAGTTCAAAACTCCACGACTGAAAGATCGACTATAAAATCAGTAGTGGAGGAGCTAGCGATCTCTGGTAAATAGATAGTTATCAAGCAAGCAACTGAAGTCATTATGAGCAAGTATACCTAACGTGATAAGAAATAGGAGCTCCTAGCGCTACGCTGCCGTCGAGCTCGTCTGCAACTTTGGAAAATAATATTGAGCATTACTTTGCGATCCCATTTTGGAAGATTTTTGTTATGATTTTGCGGTATATATCTCTGATGTATGCATCGGTTTTTGATGAATACAGATAATAAAATTGTAAATATACTTATCATGACAAACGACGCCGCAGCAACTCACGGCTGGCAAATTTCATTTTTTGCTAGCTGGTTATCAAAAACCACTAGATTATTAGACACAGAATCACTTCTAGGTTGTGTGCATTCTTGGTAGTTAGTAATAAGTAGTTGCCAAGCAAGCAACTGATGTCATTAGATACAAGTATGCAAGCAAGTATAACGTGATAAGAAATGGGAGCTCCTACCGCTCCGCCGTCGTCGTGCTCTTCTCGTCAAGACTTTATTTTAGATAACTTGGAAAATCATATTGAGCCTTATTTGCGCACCTATTTTAGAAGATTTTTGTTTCGTTTTTATTAAATATTGCGTAGGTAACGCGATTCCAACCAATATGCCTTGAAACCTGCCGAGAGACACATGCAGAATATTTTACAGAATATGAAAGAAATCAATACAGGCACGACCTTTAGTGATGAAATAAAAATTATATTGAAATGCATTCGAAACTGCTGCTTGGTAGGCTTGTCAACTATTGTTGCTAATCTTCGAGATATCAATGCAGTTTTTTGAAAATAAAACCTAAATGAACGTGTTTCTTTGTCTGTCTGTCTATCGTGGAAATCACAAACTCCTCCTAAAGTATGCAACGGATTTTGATGCGGTTTTTTGTAAAAGATAAGTAATTCAAGGTTTATATGTATAACACATATCGGGAAAATGCTTTTTTCTGCCGGAAAATGAGTTACAGTGGGTGAAACCGCCGACGGGCCGCTAGTATTATAATACAACAAAGCAAACCCATTGCCAATAAATCACGTGCAACTGTATGTAATACACAGGATACCCTTTCTAATACAAGCCACAATCCACTGCACACACTATATCAAAACCAGAACATGCATTATCTGGCTTCATAGTGCATAGCCCGGACCGACATATTGTTCCAATTGTCCATAATAATCCGCTTCAAACTGATTCATAGGCAGTCAGGTGGTAATCCTATACATGGAGGAACTGGCCGCGTGGTTCCAGGTAACATCAATTCTAACAACAGATTTATTAAAAAACAAAAACCTGACTGCGATTATTTCATAGTTATAATCTAACATTTTGAATTTATGAAATTTGAATATATCCATTGTTACACGAGCTGCTGAGACGAGTCTAAGAAGGCTCTAGAGAAGAGACGAAAGATGTTCATAATCACGATGCTTGAAAGCGTTTTCTTATCAAATGTATGAAGCAGAAAATAAAAAGCTACAAACGTTAGCGTGAGACACGCGTCGCATCGATGACGGACGGCCGACTATTACTTGTCTGACAGATGTCATCCCACGCGTCACGTCAGTAGAGCTTGTGCATTACGACCCCTCATAGGTTTCTTTTTGAAATAATGTCAAGATCCGCCCAGGGCTGAAGGCCGTGAAAAAGAAATTAATGTCCACATTCATACATACATGCTCTAGATAGAAAAACATAACCCTTCTTCTAAGTCAGTAAGTTAATATTGGAAATTATTTGTGTATAGTTCAGTTGCCAAATACCTGGTATGAAATATGAGAACGGAAGTGATTCGAAGTTACGTGCGGTCTAATTGAACTGGTGACTAGAGACACGCGTTCGAAAGCGAAGACAATACAGGGAGTAACAGAAAGGGTATAACAAACCGAAAGAAGGTACTCATGAAACTGAACAACTTTCCTTATAGAACATGGGTCGAAAAAACAAAAAAATATATATTTGCTGATCGGCAATTTTGTATTGGAGCTGCAAATTTTTTTTTCATATTTCGTTCGACCCATGTTCCTATATACCCTTTCTGTTACTTCCGGTCTACTGGGTAAAATTTTGCTAGTGACCGATAGCAAAAACTCAGAATCAGCTAGCGACAAGGACCAACCTTCCTCAAGGAACTAGGTCATAATGTGAAAAAAGAAATTCGATCCCCCGTACAAAATGGCCGTTTACCTGATTTGAGTTACGTTTAAAAGCAATGAGGTGCAAAAATAGTAGAGTAAACGCAGGAATATACTTTTCTCTAAACACATTTTTCTAAATGCAAAGAATTTCCTAGTGCCAGAAGAAGCTTGAAATAGGTTAGAGGAAACTAAATAGTTTTTTAATGTTTAAATGTGTGATGTTAAAACGAAGTAAATAGCGTTTATGTTTGTAAATTTTCTCCTTCTGTGCTGGGTTACCTGGAAGAGATCGCTTAAAGCGATAAGGCCGCCTTTGCTTGTATTATATTGTTTGTTTTGATTTTGTTTTTG
This sequence comes from Phthorimaea operculella, assembly GCA_024500475.1. NCBI lineage: Eukaryota > Metazoa > Arthropoda > Insecta > Lepidoptera > Gelechiidae > Phthorimaea > Phthorimaea operculella. The sequence continues at coordinate 1,239,455 of JANFCV010000137.1, read as the reverse complement.
TATCTATGTTTTAATGTGAGCAATAAAGTGTTTCTGTCTGTCTGTCTGTCTGTCTGTCTCATCGGAATGTTTTTTGCCAAAAAAAGATATGAAAGGAGAAAAATAAGAAATAATCTCTTATTCCATCGGGAAAACGTAAAACAGCAGGCGAAACCACTAAGCGACACAATAACTATCTTTCAAATCTTTGGTAAAAACTGTCTGCGAAGAGCGCTACATTTCAAATTCATCCTGTATAATAGATTTTTCACCGGTACAGTCAGACTATTAACTGGTTGATTGAAATTTCTCAGTTTATCAACAGATGACGTAGAATAGAACCGCGGTAGCCCAGTTGGTTAGGGCGTCGGCAGTACTGATGCCGAAAGTCGCAGGTTCAAATCCTGCCTGCGGTGAAAATTTTGCAAGTTTTCTAAAAATTGTTTACCTAACACGAGAATTGTTTTAAAATTTGGTATTCAATTTATCGCGGGTTTTCATCGCTTTGACTACATTCAATCTGTAAAGAATGAATTAGTCGCTGGGAATTAGTTGCAAAACTATCCCGGTAGATGGAGCCCATCCACGCCATAGTGGACAAGATAATTATACTTGCTTAATTTTGCGGGCTCCATTAGAACCGCGGTAGCCCAGTTGGTTAGGGCGTCGGCAGTACTGATGCCGAAGGTCGCAGGTTCAAATCCTGCCTGCGGTGAAAATTTTGGAAGTTTTCCAAAAATTGTTTACCAAACACGAGAAGTGTTCTAAAATTTGGTATTCATGATTAGGTATGCATAAAGGGTGTTCCTGTCGATATCTATTTGAGACACTTTTGCCTGTCGACTGTACACTTGGTGTTGTTTATGAATAATCCACTTGTTTGTGACGCGATCGAGCGAGCGCAGTTTTTACCGTGTCACGATACAGAATTTCCATTTTGATACAAAAATATAGTGAACACCTAACATCTAGTGAAACTACAATGTTGAAAGTTTAAAATATTTTGTAACCATTTGTTGTTGAAGTGTGCTTAAGAATAATGAAAATTCTCTCTATTTCAGTTCTTTAATCTCATGGAACTGAGTAGCTTCATGAATGGCGACCAAGGTAACGAAATTATTTATAGTTTAGTTCAAAACTTAAAAAAATATGGAATTATTTATATCTTAGTTCATACTTGTAAAAATATTAGTGTCATACTTTGGAGGTTACGCTCAATTTGACGTCGGTCCCGATTTCTGCCTATAATAATTTGATAACCTTGATGACAGTCGGTGTTCAATCACGTCAGAAGGCATAAAGGCGGTTCAAAAAGTCTGGAACCAGGATTTATCATGTAATTTGTTCCCTAAGATGCAATGATGATAAGACGACCACCTGAGTTACACCAGTATATTCTCATCAAGACTTCCAATCATACGAATGTACATACCATTGAGAATTCCAACTTATTGAAAAGACCCACAAGAACACTTGTAAGACAGTATTGCACGCTGCTCGTTTGAAGTCGTAAAACTTTACATGTGGAACAAAATGGCGATACATTTTCTTGGGTGGATACTTCCCCACTTCGAAGCAGCTACCGAGATTTAAGGCAAATATTACTCTTGTGCGACCGGGAAGAGGCAAGCGAGATAATATAGGAGCAGGCTGCACTTCAAGTAATCTCATTGCTTTTTGAATTCATAAGTCAATTAGTAGAGCAAAATACTAAGGTAAGATTAATATTAGTTTATTTTAGTATTATTTTGTAACATATTGCCTACATGGAGCAATAATATAAATAGGGATACCGTCGTTTTGCATATTGTTGAAGTTCCTAATATAGTTTGGCATAACACGGTTCGCATAAAATTCTTTGTCATACTATTTGTTCGGCATATTTTTTTTATATCATACGCATTTATAGTCATACTATTCGCTTGTCCTATTTTCTTTTAGACTAATTTTGAGTCGCATAATTGTTATCTGTCATATTGATCAGTGAGAATAATATTTTTATGGAAGACGTTAGATTCAAACACATTTTTATTAATAATGTTCATTTACTCTTGCTGTAAATTAGACGCGTAACGCGTACATAAATAGGGGCGGGTGCGAGCGAAGCGAGCACGAGAGTTCGGGGCACCCCGAATCGGTTAGGTTAGGTTCAGCAGGCTATGACGGAAGCGAGCACAGCGAGCGTAGCGAGCTGGCTTGCTTCCGTCATGCCTGCGGGTTAGGTTGACATTTATGCATGCCTGCTCGCTCGTGCTTCTTGCCTGCATGCGTGTATACTTGCTGCTTTATTGCTTGTATGCATGCTGCTCGCTTGCTTGAATGCATGACGGAGAAGAGAGCGCGCAGCCCCCCACAGTAAAAAAAAACTATTACCTATTTTCGGTAGGTTAGGTTGTGTTACGTTGACATGTATGCTTGCCTGCACGCTGCAGGGTATTCCTGTTTTTCGTAGAATAGTTTTGAATATTATACGGTATAATTATTATGCGTTTTTATAATTATGGCAATGAATAATATGCCTATTTATCTTTATGCTTATTGACATTATGACTCTGTAATTTATGCCAAAACGGTTATGCGTATTGAAGTTATGACTTGAATTCATTATGACTAGTGATCGTATGCCTAATAAAAATATGACTTAAAATTTTATGCAACCCGACCCCAATCCTATAAATAGATACATATTGCCTACACTAAAAATTCCCACTGTTTTGAAAATAATATTCTACTCATAGAGATATAGCTAACAAAAGCCCGCATAGTCTAGGAGCTTATCCGCTCGGAGTAGAGTATCCACTTACCCTCTCTCTACATGGTTTATCCATTGCCATGTTAACAAATACATCAGTTATATTTATTTGCTACTTGTTAATATCCCTAATAAGTTGGCTTGCTTCGTTAAATTAACTGTATTATATCCTGTTTGTAAAATTTGTCTTAGTATATTAATTTTTAAAACTTAGTGGTCAAAAATATCAATTGTTGTCTTTGCTAACATCTTTTTGCTAAAATGTTTTAGAGATTACTTTTCTTAAACGTACTAATTAAAGAAGGAGGAAAGAAGTCAAGTAATGTTAGGGCCTTGTTTTTCTATAAAAGTGATCATCACACGAACCGCAAGCTGTTCCGGTGTTTTACCGGAACTGTGTTTTGAAAAAAGATTTGAAGATCATTACAGATTGTCATTTGTATAGTGCCCATCACGAACTGCAATATAGTCCATATTATCTTGACTCTACTAGATATGTTTGCCTTTTGATTACCAACAACAACAATGGCAAAACTAAACAATAAACAAACTCAACACTATATTATCGAACTCATTGTTGAAATGACGCTTCAGTTCACAAACAAAACAGACCAATAGCAAGGGGCTGCGAAATTGATATTTCTATTATGAACTAGCAGCCCGCCACGCGTATGCACCCTCTAATAATTGTTTTAGCGTAAGGATAAAGACGTATTTCCGGGGTATATGACATATAAAGTTTCCTAATGATCTACTCTACATATGAATAAAATATCGAATCATAATCCGCGTTGAGATACGGACCCGGTTGTTGTCTTTCACTACTTATACGGCGGCATACGGTGGTTACTACGCAACCATATCAGAGTCCTGCTACTTCAATAAGTCTTTGTGCGACTCGGTGAATTACTGTAAAAAATAATAATATGTCCATGAATGACAGACAGACAAAGAAACGCAAAGAGCCACTTCATTTTATACTATGTATCGATTTGCAAGTTGAAGCAGTGGGGCAAATACGGAAGGGACGAGATATGGTAATGTTGAGGCCGGTTCTATATAGATCAGCTCAGCCGAAAGTAATTTGAGCACAATCCATTATATTATTTCAGTCGATACTAATATTGGAAGAGAGATATGTTTGTTTTTTGCTGTTTCTCGTTATTTGTTGTTATTTTTCTTGAATGGATCTTGCAAAGGCACTTATATTTAGTTCCGTCGCTATATTAAAAATTGTATGAATAGACAGATCTAATAAAGTCTGTTACCTTACACACCATCAACCAAAGTTTGCGCGAAGCCACAAAAACAGCAAAATGGAGATGCATCGCGATGAAATCCAAGCAAGATCCGACCAACTCCTGACAACGACCACTCTGTCAAGAGAGAATGACTGAAAAGAATAAAATGAATATGGCAAAATAAGCGCGAAGTTTTTGAAGTCATATAAAATCATCTAAAATTCAACTGAACTCAAACTGAACTATGACAGCTAAATATAGGTGATTAAGTACCACAGCAAAGTGTTCAACGCGGTCATCATTTTATCCTGCAATTTCACACATGTCAGCAAGAAATTGGTAAACAAAAATTTTTCCTCGACAAAATTATGCACCTATTCTATTCCCGCGTAAAACCCTATTAAGTTGCAGATAAAACCACAAAGCGGAAAGCTAGTTATGTCTATAAATTTGGTATTCAGGAAGCGTAGTTTCTTGCTCGCAAGTCGCAATATACATGCATCTGCTAACGGTAAGATTATACAGCCCAAATCGTTCCGAAGTGATCTTTAAATTTTAAGGTGCAGTAAAGTTTGGTGAAAGATATGCTTTCTAGCCCTGTCAATATCGACATAAAAATAAATAAACATTGCAAACGCGCATGTAACTACGATTTTTTATATGTTGTAAGGTCCCTTGAGAGTAGTTAATACCCAAGTTTGCAACACTGAAAACCTTGTGCTGCCTCCACGGTGCTCAATAAACTGCGAAATTTTGGCCCATATTGCAGTTTTTTATAAAAAATCTACCATAACGAAGATTTTTCAAGTACGTTTCATAGAACTTTATTAAAGATAACTAAATTTGCTACAATTTCAGCGAAACCTGAGCACACTATGTCTTTTGGTTGCAAAGATACAGCAAGTCAAAGATGGGCAATTCTTCCGCAGTGCTAAGAAAGCTGTGAAATGACAGAATTTCCAATTAACAGTTACATTATTTTTTTCAAAAAATCATATTATGCTGTCCGACTTGCACTTAGGTAGTTTTTAGGGTTCCGTACCCAATAGGGTAAAAAACGGGACCCTATTACTAAGACTTCGCTGTCTGTTCGTCCATCCGTCTGTCACCAGGCTGTATCTCATGAATCGTAATAGCTACAGAGTTGAAATTTTCGCAGATGATGCATATCAAAATCTGTTCAGTAGTTTTTTCGCGTGTATCTCATGAACCGTGATAGCAAGAGAGTTGAAATTTTCATAGGTGATGTATTTCTGTTGCCGCTATTACAAAAAATACTAAAAACCAGAATACAATAAATAGTAAGGGGGCTCCCATACAAGAAACGTGTTTTTTTTGTTGGTTTTTGTAAATAATGTTTCGGAGGCTGTTTCTCATGAACCGTGACAGTTACATCTTTTAAATTTTCACAGATGATGTATGTTTATTGCCGCTATAACAACAAATACAAAAAAACTGGCCAAGTGCGAGTCGTACTCGCGCATAAAGGATTCCGTAACATCATTTATAAAAATGACAGAAATATCATATCTGTTGCCCGACTCGCACTTGACTAGTTTTTGTTATTAGTTGTAATAGTGGTAATAGACATACATCATCTGTGAAAATTTCAACCATCTAATCATCTAATTATCTTAATATTTATTGTATTCTGGTTTTTAGTATTTGTTGTTATAGCAGCAATAGACATACATCACCTGTAAAAATTTCAACTCTCTAACTATCACGGTTCATGAGATACACGTGCAAAAACTTCTGAACAAATTTTGATTTGGCGTTGACATTGGCAGCACAGGGTTTTCAGTGTTGCAAACTTGGGTGTTAACTACTCTCAAGGGACCTAACAATATATAACAAAATCGTAGTTACATGCGCGTTTGCAATGTTTGATGTCGATATTGACCGGGCTATTCTCATCGATCTGTAATTTAGTTTTAACAGTTTTCCATAACTTTGATACAGTCGGATCAATGAATGTCTTGGAATATAATATCTCTGTACGTAGGTATTTCTTGGAAATTGAACGAAAATTTTGTTTTGCTGTCATATTTTACGCTTTTTACAAAAATAAAAATGTTTGTACTAAAATGGCAGTAGGTACCTATATAGGATAATGAAAAGCTTTTAATACCTATCACAGGCAGATTTTGGCCTGATTATTATCTTACTCACACTGTATTTACATTTTTGAGTAGCGTATAACATAATTTTTAATTAGTAATTTAAAACAAAAGTTTTTAAAGGTATCAACATAATAAAACCATTTAATGGTATCTCATAGCAGTTTCGCTATAATTATTCTGCCTTATTTCTGTTCTGTTCCCCGGCAACTGCGGGACAATTAGCCGGGAGTGTAATTGTGTAAGACCGTGACATCGTGATGAACACACCGCATTTATATCTCCAAGTCATATTTAAGTAACCGAAGAAGATACGAGACGAGTTATGCAGTTACACAGAGATTGCAGAAAATATAACAGTAGAGGACTTTCCTACACTTCTTCTACTATTTAATCGAAAAGCCCTTGTCTTCTGCCTTCTCCTTCACTTCTCTGTAGGACGTGGCCGTTATTTTCTCCTTTATTTGATCTAAATACCTATAAGGTCTTCCTCTCCCCCCTTCTTCCTTCAATGTTATCCATGCCGTAATAGGTATGTCCTACAAATTCCCCTTCTATATGTCGGTTGCATTTAGTATTTGCGGTCAGTAAAAATAAAAGAAAATTCGCTATGTTGTCGAAAGACATTCATAATTCTGCCACAAACTTGATATTATAGCTAGAACTCTTCATTTTCTAATTTACTGATCTATAGTACAACATCGATCGAGACGTTATCCAAAACGAAGTAAATTCCTGTATCACTCACCTGTTTTTAATAAAATTTGGAAACAAATAGCATTATGGTAATAAGGTTCGCACTCCATTAGTCTAACAACATCTGTGACACCTGTTACAGGGTTCACTTTCACTTTACTTCTTTAGTATTCCAAAGCGCTGCGTAATACATAATACGTACAGGGTGTTTCAGAAAAGGAGAATATCATTTAAGCCCCCAACCTTATAAGGCTTGGATAAGAATCTCACATGCATTCAGGGTGGAACAACCCACTTTCCCGTAAACGCGAAGATCAACATCTCAAACTGAACAACTTTCCCTATAAACCAAAGTTTCTAGACTAAAAAAATTAGGACCTCCTATAGAAAATTACTCGCCCAGCAGCTTTTTTGTACGGGAAGCCCTATTTTTTTAGGTTTTGTCCTTCGGTCCTTAGGGTAAGTTGTTAATTTGAGAAAGTAACTGGTAATCTGTGGTTAATGGAGTTGGTTACATAACTACCTATTATAAGCTTATAATTAGTTTAGTAATGTTTGTTATGTTACTGTTAATTAACCCAAATAAAGTGAAAAAAAAAAAAGTGGGTTATTCGGTACCTCCCTGTTTAGTTAGCCCAGATTTATAACTTTTACCCACGACGGAACGGAGACGGTATATGCGTTTGTAAATACTAGATATTATGGGATAAATTTTTATTGTGACCACTTGCACAGAAAAATATTTTTCCATGATAAGAAAAGATTAAGTTAATATCCTATTCACATTATTCATTTTCATAAAAGAATGTCTAATTACAAGAAACATCCAATTTATTACACTTTGGTGGTTCTACTAATACATATTTTTTGAGATATCTTGCTCAATACGTGATTTATGAAACTACCTTGAAAGATACACCATGTATGTACTGTATTAAGACGATACCTGTACAAACGATATACTGAACCAATTTGCAGGGGATTGGGTTGAAGAAGATTTGATATTCAGATCTCGTACGAGAATTTTTGTACCGAAGTTCCCTCTGATTCCCTCTGATTATATGGCTGTGAAAAACATACGGGTTCTCTTTGACGTAATGAAGTGTGACATATGTAAAAATGTTAAAATCTTTTATCTTTATCTAGAAGCGTGTTGAAGAAATTACATAGGGTCAAGTGGGGTAAAAATGAGACACCTGATATTTTGGGTAAAAATAAGACACTTGAAAATCTCAATTAAAAATAATCATTAATTTGTTTCTTTTCATACAAAAACAAGCCTTAGTGTTTGTACAAGAAGGTACAAAATTTATATTACAATATCTGATTATTATGTATAAATTTTATTAGATTTCATTTTTGCTTGCAATTTTTGGCGCGAAAACTTTCGTTTAGGGTCAACAAACTTTTGATCTTGTATCTCGCCCACGCGTCATGCGCGCGCTACCTACCGTCCGGCGCTCGCGGCTGGGATGATACCAGGGGGGTTTCACTCCGCGGTTTAGGTATTAACCGCCCGGGCGCCCCTTGAAGGGGCTAATCTCGGTCGGTTGTCGCGCGCGAGATTCACCGCGCGTATGTACGTACGGACGTACGTATACCTACGGATTATTTCAAAATTTTCGGAAGTGTTGTTTTGTGTTCCGAAACTGGATTAAAAACTAAAAATGGCTAGCCATGGACCTCACAAATACTGCAGTGTAGATATTGTGTAAGAACAATATGAAAAAGAACCCGGAAATAAGATTTTCGTTATTCCGAAGGAGATATGGAAAGGTCCTTCTAAAATTGTATTTTGATAATTTTCACCTACTTGTTGCTATTTCTAACATTGTTCAGAGTATAGATACCTACTTCTGGGTACCGACCGCGCAGACCAGACTGAGAACAAATTCATACAGTGATAAATAGATAGGTAGGTCGGTAGGACGGTATCAAGTTTGTGCGAGCTTCACTTTCTATCGTCTCTTAAGATAAGTAGGTAGGTAGGTAGGTACTTACTATATAGGGTTACATTTAATTAAGTACAAATCTCTTGAGGGTGTGATCTACTCACAAAACTGAACAACTTTTGTTTAAAACTTTTCTTCGAAATATGAGACCTCCCATACAAAAATGTTGAAAAAGTGTGTCACTTAGTACGGGAGGTCCAATTTTTTTTTTCATATTTCGATGAATAGTTTCTAACAAAAGTTGTTCAGTTTTGTGAGTAGATTACACCCTCAAGGGATTTGTACTTAATTAAATGTAACCGTAATAAGATGAAATTTTACTAGTGACCGTTAGCGAAAACTCAGAACTGGCTAGTGATAAGGAACAACTTTCCCCAAGGAACATAGGCCGAAAACTGAAAAATTTTTTTGGCCCTCCAATTCAAACTGTCGATCAACTGATTTCAGTTACTATGGGAGGTCCAAAATTATTTTTCGTATTTCGATCTATGTTCCTTGGGGAAAGTTGTTCCTTATCATAAGTCGATTCTGAATTTTTGCTATCGGTCACTAGTAAAGTTTCACCCTTTATTATACAGGGTTATTTTTTAGTCAGTGCGCAAACTTATATCATGATATCAGAATCGTTAATAGAACATTTTACGCGAATAAAAAAAATAATTTTTTTTAAATTATTTTTTTTAAATTATTTTTTTGCTTTTGTCCGCCTCATAAAAAAGAAATCATGGACACACTACTTTTCAATCGGGGGTGCGTGAAACTGGCAACGGCGCTCGCGCAGCGCACCCTTCAGTCAGTTTCAGTTCTCGATTTGACCCCGTCGCGGGCGGGCGCGCACGCACCTTCGTTTCGTGACACTACATTCCCCGCCTGTGATCCCGAAATGATTTCGCGATGTCATGTTACTGCCGGCCGGGTCGCCTGACCTGACCCCTTGTGAATTTTTTGTGGGGTGAAGTGAAACGGTGTTCAATGAGGAGCCGCAAAGTCGGCAGGACCTTCAAAACAAAATCATTAGAGCTTTTGAAGAGCTCTAAAGTGAAGATTACCGGCAAGTCTTGGAACACGTCGAAGAAAATGAACAAAAACGTGCCAGACTGTCTTCAGCAGGTAGGACTGGATTATGAGCAACTGCTCTAGTACTCAAATCATCTTTCTAAAGGCTCAGCTACACAAGACCGGCGCGCGATAGCCGCGTTCTGGCCATACGAGTTTTTGTATGAATGCCCGATCAAATTACACCCTGTTAATTTGTATGAGTAGACCGTTTTTAGTCTTTATTCCTAAATAACCTCTCAAGGTTAGTTCACATTGACGTAGTAGCAACATTTTAGTGACCTAATCAAGTTTGACTGTCATACTTTTTTGAATTTTTCACTACTTTCTCATTAATGCACAAAATTGCTGTTTACTTTACTTTAAATGCAGATGTACTGTAAGGATAATTCGGTTAAAATCATCGAAGGGCAGGCACGCGCAAAACGAAGCTACCGCATAGCATCAGTGTACATAAAGCTTTACTGCAGCGCGGCGCGGGCGGCGGCGGCGGCGGCGCCGGCGCCAGATGACCCGCGGGCGCCACCATGTCTGGCGTTGTAAGACGCGGTGACTAACCGCGACGTTGCCAAACCGTCACAACCTCTGTAGTAGTTAGGTTGTGTAGGCATTTTATGTACTATCAGCAACGGCTCCAGTTGCCACTGAAGTCTTTACTGGTTATTCAGAATGTTAGAAAAACCTTTGAATGTTGATCTTTGAAAATGGGTATCATAATCTTAACTGATTTAACTGTTGTAACTTTATTCTTGTTAACTGTAAGAAAAATCATTCTTAAGTTGATCACGTAGATGGTTGGTTACTCGTGGTGCTACTGATAGTACAAACCCGAGTTACCATTAAGGATTTAACATTTACAGGTAGGTAAAGTAGCATCACTCCATATCAGGCCGCGAGGTTCGTAAAACGTAATGAACACCAGAGTTCTCTTTTGATACAATAAATACCCTGCACTGCGCTCGCCAGTCCAACCTGGTGACAATTGTGTCACTTCAGTTTGGTAAGGAATAAATTGCAAGCTAAACTACCGTCCGTTATAAGATGTTCCGTGCTTTAGAGGTGTATTAGAGGGAAGGTAGGTATTTAGATAGCGTTGCTTACTGCTTACACAACCACGTCAGAGACAAAACACTAGGTATGTGGTTTAATAAAGGGTTCATCGACCCGATGTCCCTCACGAAATGTTAGAAATCAACCTAACTTTCCTACATTATCACATCACCCTAATAAGCCCGTTTTTACGGTACGGTACCTAGTCTTATCAGGGATCTGACAGCTGTGAAATCTTTTTATCATGTGGGATACGGACTCGACAAATGACCCGATCAACCCTTGCGTATGTTAGTAGTAGCTGCTCTTTCTTAACCTAACTGGGAAAAAATCCCACTACCTACTTGATTAACAAAATAATCTTATCTCTCCGCATAAACGAACCAGGGCCCATCAGATCAAAAGACCAACATTCAAACCTCTACCTACACCACGGAGGCAGTTTAAGTGTAGGTACTTGTGAGATAGGTACTTAGTTGTTATCGATCATTGACCTTGACTGGTCATTGACCTGTATTGCAGGTAGAAGCTAGAACACAGTCAGCTGACAGGCCTAGGGAATTGGGCCGCGCGACGTTGCCATACTGAAAGCCACGCAGTGTACCTAATAGGGTGATCCACACTTACGTACGATCCTGGGATAAGTTTAAATGCGATTATTTCAAGTTTTTTTTTCTAAGTCAGGGGTAAAAAAAAAATACGTGTGTTCTAAAATTTTATAACCATTACGTATGTTGAAGCTGCGCACTGACTAAAAAGTAACCCTGTATTGTATAATGTTACGCTAGCTTATTTAAAATTGTCTTGTAGTTACCTAGAATAAATATGTACTGAACAGATAAATTAAATACCTACTCGGTTATTGTGACAACCATTTGCGAGCGCGCGCGGCCGGGTCATTGTCCGGCGGCGTCCAGTGGAGATTGAGCCGTTCGCGCGCAGTAATAAGTTTCAATTTCGCTCGCGGGAGGTCGGCTAAGCCGAGAATAGGTATCTTTTTATACCTAACCATGGCCTTTGTTAGGGAGTGAATTTTCTGTACCCTAGTACTATTATATATTCTGTGATGATACTCCCGTGTTCGCGCCGCCATTTCTGTCTCGTATGCGCTAGAGCACGGAACGGACGTTTCAAATTTTTGGGAAAATATGAGACGCCCCTTCGGGAAAATATAAGTCACCTCACAGTGTAAAAATGAGACAGACTAGTGAAATGAATTTATCATAATACCTCGGAATTAAGTAAAGAAACCGGTAGTTGCTCTCGAATTTGGAATCGGTGATTTCATTCTTGTGGTTTATACAACTAAAAAGAAACGAAACTATTATATAGCATGAATAGAAGGATCAGATGATGAAGAAAATTTAACAGTTATTTACTTGAAGCAAACAAAAAGATCTTCTTCGTCTATCCTGATAATCACATTATTTATTCAGTACACAAAGACGAAATCGCCATGAAGTTGCCTTCACCGATGCAAAAAAATAAGAGAGATGCCTTAATGTTCGATTTAGACCTTGAAAAGTATAATATAAAATAGATTTTTAATGTCTTATAATTGACCCCATTTGAAAAATTTTGTTTTTATAAAAACTTTTCTTGTCAATTTTCTAGTTCCTATTAATAAATTGTGACCTCAATAACATAGTCGTATATGTATCCAGTTTGTTGTTTTTTATAATATTCTATTTCCTAAAAATTGCATTCCAAAGACTTATAAAATATTAAACATAATGTTCAAGTTTTGATATTTTGAAAAAAAAAAGTCATTGTAAAAGATATTTGAAACTTACTTATACACATTGTATCATTTTTTCCCACACTGTCTTAAATTTACCCAGCCGCTTTAAAAATGTTTAAACTATAGAAGTTGTTCGCTGTCTTATTTTTAAACTCAGGTGTCTCATTTTTTCCCCATAGAGGCGGAAAAAAATGAGACACACATTTTGTGGACAAACTATATTACAAACTGACAGTAATGCCAGATAGATAGTGTGGCATTTCATAATACGAATGCTTTTGCAGATATAAAAAGACGCTTTATTTTATTTAAATTTGTAAAGTTCATATTTTTGTTTCATAATTACTTCACCAAAAGTTTACGTAATTTCAATTTTTTTATCGATTATTTATTAGTTTAACTGTTTCCCACTGTATTATAGTAAAAATGCAAATATTGATAGATTGGTCTGTGTGGAATTATAAATCGTTTCAATATCTTTGATATCAAAGATTTTTCACGCGAGTTTTCATGCATGTCACATCATAATACATTAAATTGTGCGGCTGTCCAATATACACGTGAGTCCTACCGTTGTCCTTATTTTAGGCACAAGCTCGACAGATGAGACGCGCGACGCGAGACGCAAAATGATATCTTGCTGACAAGCGATAGTCGAAGACGTGAGACGTGCGATAACGCAACGCTTGAAACCGTTTCTATACAGGGAGTAACAGAAAGGGTATAACAAGCCAAAAGGAGGTCAAGGAACTCATGAAACTGAACAACTTACAAAAAAAAATTTGCACCTCCCATACAAAATCGCCAATCAGCTATTTGACTTACTATGGGAGCTCCAATTTTTTTTTTCATATTTTGTGCCATGGGGAAAGTTGTTCAGTTTCATGAGTACCTTGACCTCCTTTCGGCTTGTCATACACTTTCCGTTACTCCCGGTATAAAATGAAACTAAACAGACAAAACTACACAAGTGAGACGCGTCTCTTCTGTGAAGCTTGCGCCTTAATCCTTAGTTTTTACCGTGAAAATAAATCGACAAAAAGCGAAAAGCCGACGTGTTTATAAGCAGCAAGGGGGTGGCAAGATGTGAGGGGGGGGGGGGCTTTCTTCACGGAAATTGCAGTACTTCTTTCAATACGGCCCGTAATTACCTACTTTGGGCCCAGATTAAAACCGGGCCATAAAAGGATGATATTTCGTAGATTGCAAAAAAGAATGTCGATTTTTTGATTTTTATTTACAGTGAAAGTATTACCATTTGTTTTGGTCTACTTAGAAAAACAGAGGTTTAATTAAAGAATGTCTATGAAATAATCTGGTAAGCAAGAGGTATCTTTAAACATTTTTCTGAAATATCGCTTGGAGCTAGAATATTCTAAAGTGCGGTACGCTACATCTAACTTTTCTAAAACAATACTCCACGTAGCTTTAATACTCGTAGCCGCGCCGTAGCAAAAGCGTAGCACGTAGCTACGCGAATGGTTTTCTATTAAAACGTGCGCTGTTACGAAATTAGAAACTTTTAACATTTTATGCCTGGAAGCTGAAGGTATTGCAGGTACGATACTATGCTAATATCCAATAGAATACAGGCGAGAAACACATGTAACGTCCGTCTGTGCGTTATTTTTACGCATGCGTTAGATAAATGCATTTTTTACGTTGGTACATATATCACAAAAGTAGTACTTTAGAGTCCTTACGCTTTTTTGTTGATACCTTTTTTGCTTTATCAGACTACATATTTCTTGACAATCGTTATGGCGCAGTAATATCCATCTGTCCGCTTCGCAAAGGTCACGGGTTTGATTCCCGGCAGGTATGTGAATGTTACAATTAATTATGTGTTCTGTCTGGGTCTGGCTGTTCCTTGTGGTGATTCTGTGTATGTCTACAGCACTCCGATACATGGACTAGCTAGTGGAAGCTTTGATTACATTTATGATAAGATACATCATCTGCCTACTCTTGTCCCAAATCAGTTGAGGTCAGCGCAACATGTTATGTTAGAGCACAAAATTATGTAGCAAAAGTGTTTGGCAATGTTTTACGACCGTCCGCCTGTTCCTATCTATGTATTTTATTTCCGTGATTTACATTGGCATCGCAAATATATTCACAAAATATCCAACTACCCTATTCCACATTTTATCGCTTCACCGATCAGCTAGTCTAAATCGCATCAAACAATTAGCTCCCTTTGTCGCGCGCTGCTCGCTCGCGATTGTATCTTGAACATGTCCAATAACGTCATGTACAACACAATGGATGGCATTCTACAATCAAGTATCTGTGTAAAGGTGTAAAACTTGCTGAAAATATTTAGATCTTTAATTATATTTAATACGAATGTAAATCGGGACATGTCATACGAAACACGATAGGTACTAAGTATAGTATAGTATAGGAATACGAGCGGTAAGTTAACTTGCTCGTTTTTCAAACCGGCACGATTCGCCAACTCACTCTGTGCCTATATGCGTGTTAGGCCTACTTACGCCATATGCCTACTGAGTGGCTGGTAAAAAAATAGTTATAGTATCGTTATAGTGTACATTCAAGTACAAAATTTTTATACATTTTACTACTAAGGGGTTTATGTTGTGGAAGACTGAAGACTCACCTAACCCAGAGTGTCTAACCCAACCTGAGCTTGACTCTACCTTACCTACCTTGTATTGTATGTAGCGTCTCCGCTATCTAGTGACAATCTGCTTACATTAGAAATGTACAGTCAAACTCACATAAGGTAAGACACCCGAACTACCAATGCAAGTCTTACTAGTGCGGCGTAAAAACGTTCCAGAGCCCAAACTGGGGCTTCCGTGTTAAAGTAGGTATAATAGGCGACATACTGCACACCAACACTGCGTATCCGGTCCTATTGGAAAGTTTAGCTGCTCTCTTTAATTTGATACTGTCCGGTCGTGTCCCTAATGAAATAACGCCCGTTCTCTATGGAGCAAATCTGTGCGCCTTGAAAAAAAAGGATGGTGGCATCAGGCCTATAGCGGTTGGAAGTACTCTTCGTCGCATTGCTTCAAAGATTTGCTGCAAAAAGGTCTTGCCCCAGCTATCATCACGCTTCCAACCTATACAGCTAGGGTTTGGCTCAAAGGGTGGATGTGAGGCGGCTGTCCACGCATCGCGCACTTACCTAGAAAACAACAGCGGGGAGGTTCTATTAAAGGTGGATGTGCGAAATGCGTTTAATTCAGTGGATCGAGGGGCCTTATTGCGCGAAATAAAAGAGTTTTTGCCAGCATTATTCCCTTTCCTGTGGCAGTGCTACGCTGCTCCATCGAACCTAATATACAAGGACACCTGTATTGACTCGACCGTAGGCTGCCAACAGGGAGACCCTCTGGGACCCGCCATTTTCAGCCTTGCGATCCACCCTATTATTGCCAAACTAAAATCTAGGCTAAATATATGGTATTTAGATGACGGAACGCTCGGTGGTGATGCAAACACTGTTATGGCAGATTTAGTTGCCCTTCGTGCAGAGTTCGCCCAGATTGGGCTAGACTTAAATTTCGCCAAATGCGAACTTTTCATAAATAACACTCTGCCAGAGGACACACAACAATCGATTGCCCAGGATTTTAAAACTTGCGCTCCGGGTATTAAATTTTTAACTAAAGAGACGGCAACCCTCCTGGGTGCACCACTTACGGACGAGGCATTTCCGCATTTTGTGCAAAAGCAAATTGATACATACCAAGAATCAGCAGACCGACTTATGGAAATTAATTCCCACATGGCATTACACATAATTAAATACTGTTTATTTGTACCGAAATTCATGTACGTTCTGCGTTGCTGCCACATGTGGAAATGCCTGAATCTGCTCAAGCCCCTCGACGAACTGATCAGAACGTCCCTTTCAAAGGTTCTAAATTGCACATTCTCCGAAAGAGCCTGGGACCAGGCTACTCTCCCAGTGCGTTTTGGGGGACTAGGAGTTAGAAGAACAGCTGCGGTAGCTTTGCCTGCGTTTCTTTCTTCCGGGTTTGCTTGTGAGAAACTTTATGGAAAAATTATCTACCCTGCTTTGGGTCCCGTGGAGGTTTCTCACTTGTCCGAGGCAAAGAACGCATGGCAGCAGGCTTGTTCAGACGAACTCCCGAGAGCAGCCTGGGTACAGAAGAGATGGGACGAACCGATCTGCAAAAAAGTGCAGGAGTCATTACTAGAGAACTGCCCAAACCAAACTGATCGAGCGCGCTTGTTGGCGGTGTCAGAAAGAGAATCGGGATATTGGTTACAGGCCCTACCATCTCCTTCTTTGGGTACGCTACTCGATAATATGTCACTCTCCTTAGCAGTCTGCCTTCGGTTGGGACTCAAGACCAATCAGACCCATTTCTGTCACTGCGGGCAATGGGTAAACGAGCTCGGACACCACGGCCTATCATGTCAGAGGAGTGCCGGGAGAATATCGCGGCATTCCTCCATCAATGATATAATAAAGAGAGCCCTCGGTGTTGTTGGTGTTCCAGCAGTCCTCGAACCAAACGGCATTGTTAGGTCGGACGGGAAAAGACCAGACGGGCTGACCCTTATCCCTTGGAGCCAGGGGAAGTGCCTAGTGTGGGATGCCACGTGTGTCGACACACTGGCACCTTCCCACATCCAAGCTACCTCAAATTCTCCTGGGGGCGCAGCTTTGTCGGCGGAGCTAGCAAAAAAGAGGAAATATGCAGACTTGGGAGACAGTTACATTTTCCTCCCATTCGGGATAGAGACGATGGGCACATGGGGTCCGGGGGCGCGTAGCTTTCTTAAAAGCATTTCAGTGCGCCTCATCGAGGCAACGGCAGACCAGAGGGCGGGTTCCTTCTTTGCACAGCGGATAAGTCTGGCTGTGCAGAGAGGGAATGCGGCGAGTCTACTGGGGTCTTTGCCTCGATGCGGAGCGCTGGAGGATGTCTTTTATTTGTAATTTAGTTTTTAAGTGTTTTTTATTTTTGTTATTTCTAGTGTTTGTTTTTTGTATTTTTTGTTTTTGTTCAATAAAATTTATATTGTACACTGCGTATTGTGATTGAAATAGATTTAGTAACAAGGTCAAAGAACACAGTGTATTGCGAGCGAACCAAGCTCGATAATTATAAGTCGATCCCTGAAAATGACTAGGTTGATGTGTTATCGATAGGACCAATTACCTACCTTGTATTGTAACATCTACGCTGTCCACTGGCAATCTGCTTACATTGGAATGGACGTGTAGAGTCAAACCCAGGTAAGGTTCGACAATCGAACTTTACTGCCAATGTAACTCTTATGCGCACGGGCACGGCATAAGAATGGTTCGAAACTGTATAAACAAATTGAGCTTGACTGTATTATCAACCGCACATCAACCTATCTATTTGAGGAAACAACAAAGTGGTTTTTCTTAAAGCACTAAGGAAATCCAGTATAAGTTGATCTCTGGAACGAGTAGGTTGATGTGTTGCCTATAGGACCAATTATCTACCTTGTATTGTAACATCTACGCTGTCTACTGGCAATCTGCTTACATTGGAATGGACGTGTGCACATTGCACGAGCATTGGACATTGTTTACAGCAAATTAGATTGACTTTGTTGTGTTAAATTGGGTGCACTGGACGGCGACAAACGGCTTCGGCGTCGAATTGAAACTGTGAGCTTGTTAGTTTGCAAAGACATGTTCCCATGATTATCCTTATTGGCGGATTTCATATGCGTGGCATTTTAAATGACATGTTCCCATGATTATCCGTTTAGCGGATTTTATATGCGTGTACAATTGTGTTACTGGAGTCACAAATAAGAGAAATGGCGCGCGGGACGCCTATGGGCATTTCTACAGAAACAGTGTTTTTTTTGTCTGGCCTCATAAACCGCCTTTCAAGACTAGATAAAAATTCCAAAAAAAATACACATACTCCTTTATGTATATACTTATTGGAGAACATACAATTTTTTCCGTAGTTATATTCGTTTTTACAAAAATAATTTATGAAGTCTAGAAATTGGTGAAATTTCGTTAGTTTACCCCTGTCCCGTTGCCGAAATTATAAGCATTTTGTTTTGTAAAATAATAAGTCGCACAGTTTTCTTTAATGTTTTACTGTTCACGTATGGAGAGAAATATAGTGAAGAGGTGTAGCTCATGAAAATTTCATTAAATGTTTATTTGGATATCCTTTCTGTTCAGGCCCGTAGCGCCTGAGAAAATCAGCACATCAATGTGTGTCGTCAAGAAGTTTTGCTTTGCGTTTATTTTCTGCTAGGCGCTTGGCCTACGTCTCATAGTACTTATTCACTTTCGATACAACCACAGCCCGAGCGGCATCAAAATTGTTATATTTCTTTTTTACGACAATATATCAAGTATTTCAAGATTTTTTGGACTTTCTATTAAGCCCCATTATGTCAAGCTAAGACATAAAATGGTGGCCCATGAGGGGAACTAAGAAGAACCAAGAAAATAGCATCGAAAACCGACATCGGCATCTATCTCCACGTGGACATCATATAACCCATCTTCTGGTGCTTTGGAATGGATTAATATGAAGTGAAGTCAACTTATTGGACTATTTACAAGGTGGTCAGTGGAGCAGCTACAAGCCCACGCCTGGGAAAGTGGTCATATAAAAGATAAGTGCTTTCCTTTCATCATTCCTAACCAAATTCCTAAATTCATAGAAAAGTCTCACTTTTGCAAACATTCATTGCCTAAATAGCATCAATCCACATTCTACTCAGTGCTAAATAGCTTTCCAAAACGTTATCAACAGACGTTTTGCTTTATTTTCCAAGGGAAATACCGATAAGTATCGAAATACCTATCAGTACCAAATAGCCTCTAAAATTGTCAAATTTCCAACTTATTCTAGCAAATTATACTAGCTTTAGCTACATTTTCCATCATACTACATTTATTTTCCTAAAACAAAGGAAAATTTCCTATATTTTTCCGTCTTTTGCGTAACTGCGCAGTTAACCTAGGTACATACCTAGCAGTTCACCGTTACACATTCACGTCTATTTATCTCATTTTATAGGATTTTCTATGCATGTTTCTTAATGCTATCGTATTCCTAAACCTATCTAAAGACTAAATATTCATAAAAACTCGTTTGCTTAAACATTTCTGCCGAAAATTCCAGGTGTGTTTCCGCGCTGCGCAGTACAGTCCTCATCTCATAATACCTATCAAGTTGTTTACTTCAAAGATAACGGGACTTGTCAGCTGTGCCAGCCAACCGGCGTACCTACGGCAAGTGCATTCGAAGTAAGGAGCGTGAGATTAATTTTTTATTTCTATTGCTCTATTTCATAGCTTTCTGGTTCACACTTTATTTATACTGTTATTACGATAATTTATTCTATAATTCACTGTGCATGTCAAAGAAAAGGAGAAAGCAGAAAATGGAAGCCAAATTAACTGAATTAAATTCAAGACGAAGCTCAATAAAGGGACAAATTACTAAGTTTAAAAAGTACATTAATGAGGTCAACCAGAAAGCAAGTTTATCTAATTACGAGTTGTCTCAGCTTGTTTTAAAGCTGAGCAGACATGAAACACTTTCAAATAAATTCGATGATTTGCAGAGTGAGATTGAGGTGTTAAATGCAAATAATCTAGAATCTGAGCTTGATGAACGGGAGAAAATTGAGCAGGATATTATTTTAAATATATCGTCAGCCCAGTTATTAGTACAAAAACATTCAACAGATTCATCTGGTCAATCTCCTCCTGAAAATCAAGAAATAAATCTTAAATTGCCGCAGATACAAATTGCTAAATTTGATGGTGCTTTCTTCCGCTGGCTCGAGTTTCGTGACACATTCGAAACTGTTATTCACAACAACAAGCGTATTTCACCCGTTAATAAATTTCATTATTTGGTGTCATATTTAGAAGGGGAGCCGGCGAGAATTATTTCAAATTTAGAAATATCGTCCGATAATTACGAGCAGGCTTGGCAATTAATTTGTGATAGGTACAATAACAAGCGTTCACTTACTAATCACCACCTTAGTTCTTTGTTTAATATTCAACAGAGTACTCGCGAATCAGAAAGGTCGTTACGTTTCTTAGTCGATCACGTCACTAAAAATTTGCGTGCCCTAAACACATTAGGTGAGCCTACCGATCAATGGGACACATTGATAATATTCATGTTGTCTTCAAAATTGGACAGCCGCACACTCACAAAATGGGAGGAATATCGTAACAACCTAGAGGATAACCCAACATTTGATCAGTTCAAAAAATTCCTCACTGATCGCGCTGACGTACTTGAGGCTCTTAATAGGAGCAAATCGGACAATACAAATTCAAAGCCTACACCATCCACATCGCGCGGCTCCTTCGGTGTTGCACCTCCACAGAATAAATCTGAAAAATTCACTTACACTAAATCATATGCTTCTACATTCAACAAAAATAATCAACAAAAAGCAGCCAATCCACAAAAGACATACTCGTATGTGTGCGTTATTTGTAGTGGCAATCACAAAATTTATGACTGTCCTTCTTTCAAAGCAAAAAGCATTCAAGAGCGCATAGCTGATGTTCAAAAATACAAATTATGTTCAAACTGTCTACGCCAAGGTCATCCAGCTTCAGAATGTCACCTGGGTCCTTGCGCGGTACAGGACTGTAAAAAAAGGCACAATACTCTCCTTCATAATCCAGTTGCATCCACCACTGTAAATGCAGGGGTAACGGACGACGGTTCTGAAGACGAAATCGTAGTCAACATTGCTAAAAGAAATCAAAATCAGGGACTTCTTGCCACTGTTGTAGTTGAAGTATCCAATCCTATTACAAACGAAAGGGAAAAGATTCGCGCGGTCTTGGACCCATGCAGCCAATCTTCCTTAATTTCAAAATCTTTACAGAAAAGACTTTCGCTAAAATCAGTTCCCATTGACACACTAAAGGTCATAGGAATAGGTAACAACTGTTCGACTATTGTTGACGAGAGTTGTGACGTCAAAATTCATTCGCTTAATTCAAAATTCAGTGCCACTCTACAATGCTTAGTGCTAAAAGAGCTGACGAGTGAGCTTCCTAATCATCCCATTGATTTACAAAAACTAAAGATACCTACAGATTATACACTGGCTGATCCAAACTTCCACATTCCGTCTTCGGTTGACCTGTTGATTGGAGTTGATTTGTTTTGGGATCTCATAAAAACTGACAAAATTTTGTCCCTTTTAGGTCCTGGCAATCCCAAGTTAATAAACACTGTATTTGGGTGGATAGTTTCGGGTCCGTTACTCTCTACAAAATCCAACAAAAACAAAAACATACATTGTAATCACGTACTTATTTCCAATGATTCAGCAAGAGACATTGATACATTTTTACCTAAATTCTGGGAGCTTGAAGAGCTTCCCCAAAAATCAGAATTAACTCCAAGTGAACAAGCATGCGAGCAGCATTTTTTAGATAATACTACTCGCCTGCCATCAGGCAGATTCTGCGTGAGACTGCCCTTAATAGATTCTCCAGATTGTTTAGGAGATACCTACAATTCGGCAAAAAGAAGATTTTTAAGTTTAGAAAAGAAATTCAATAAAAATCCAAATCTAAAAAACGAATACATAAAATTTCTTAAAGAATACGCTGACTTAGGTCACTTATCTGAATCTGCGCTTCTTAAACCAATGACGTCATACTTCTTGTGTTATCACGCCATCCTAAAAGAGTCAAGTGAATCTACAAAATTTCGTGTCGTCTTCAATCCATCGGTCAAGTCTTCTTCCGGTTATTCACTCAACGACATTTTGATGGTGGGTCCAAATGTTCAGAACTCTCTTTTTTCCATACTGATAAGGGCGCGACAATACAAGTTCTTGCTCACTGGTGACATCGAAAAGATGTATCGCCAGGTTCAAGTTCATGAAAGCGATCGTAATTTACAACTCATCTTATGGAGAGAAGATGAGAAACTACCCATCAAGACCCTGCAGTTGAATACTCTCACTTACGGAACCGCAAGTGCGAGCTATTTGAGCACACGTTGCCTTTGGCAGTTGGGAGAAGACCAAGATGATGCTCTTATCAAAGATATCATCCAAAATGATTTTTACGTTGATGACCTGATAACGGGATGTAATGATGAAAAGCAGTTGCTACATATTCAGAAGGCAGTTTCGGAAGCGTTAAGTGCTGGTTGTTTTAATTTACGTAAATACAAAAGCAACTCACCCATACTTTTCCAAAATTCAATAATCAACACTCAGGAAAATTTGACCATTAGTGAATCTTCTAGCACTCTCGGTCTAGGCTGGAGCCCATCTAACGACGTTATTCATTTTCCAATCAAAGACATTACACAAAACACTAAAATTACCAAACGGTCCATAATGTCCAGTTCTTTCCAAATTTTTGATCCGTTGGGTCTCTTGAGCCCGTACATTATTCAACCTAAAATGATTCTACAAAAACTATGGCAGCTGAAACTAGATTGGGACCAACCTGTTCCACAAGACATACAAAATGATTGGGTAGAATTTTCAAAAAGTCTGCCGTATATTCAAAATTTAGAGATTCCTAGATACGTTCTATCTAACGCACCTACTCAGATTGAAATGCACTCATTCAGTGATGCGTCCCAGCACGCATACGGAGCCTGCGTTTATATGAGGTCGATAGATGTAAACAATCAAGTCACTGTCAGGTTATTATGTTCTAAATCAAAAGTGGCTCCTTTAAAGCCGACTACGATGCCACGTCTTGAGTTATGTGCGGCTTTGCTTGCTGCTAGGCTATGTAAGTCTATTACGGACTCGCTAAGAGAGCAACCGTCGCGCATTGTTCACTGGTGTGACTCGAGCATCGTCTTAGGCTGGATTCATAGCGATGCTAAAAAATTAAAGGCCTTTGTAGCTAATCGAATTTGCGAAATTCGCGAACTGACTAAGTCGACTTCATGGCGATACGTTCCAACTGATTGCAACCCAGCTGACTTAATTTCGCGGGGGGTAGAAGCCAGCAAGCTGGTGAGTTTAAATATGTGGTGGCTAGGTCCTAGTTTTTTGTCTAATGAAGAATCTTGCTGGCCCCTTCTAAACAAAAATCCGATTGATGGTTTACCAGAAATGAAATCAAACCCAGCTTGTATTTCCGAACCTTTAATAAATTTCGAAAGATATTCCAATTTGACAAAACTTCAAAGATCATTTGCTTACGTTAGAAGGTTTATTCATAATCTCAAAAATCCACAAAATAAAATAACTTCATGCCTTACGGCTGATGAGTTAAAACAATCTTTTCACGGACTGTGTGCGATGGCACAAGCTCAATCGTTTAAGGACGAATATAATTCATTACTTAAAAACAAATCGATTTCATGTAAATCTAAAATATTACCTTTGTCGCCTTTCATGGCCGAGGATACATTAATAAGAGTAGGAGGGAGAATTGAGGCTGGTAAATACACTTACCAGAAGAAACACCCCATACTTCTTCACTCATCGCATCATCTGACACGACTGTTGTTTGATAGGGAACACATAACTAACATGCATGCTGGACCACAGCTCTTGTTAGCTACCATTAGAGAGACCGTATGGCCCATCAACGGCCGCCACCTTGCAAGGCGTACGGTTAACAGATGCGTTAGGTGTAGACGATTGCGTGGAAAAACACTAGCCCCTAAAATGGGCGGTTTACCGATTCAGAGAATTACACCTGACTTCCCTTTTTTGTCTGTGGGTTTAGATTTTGCAGGACCATTTTATATTTTAAACCGTAAAGGACGCGGAAGTAAATTGATTAAATGCTATATGTGTTTGTTTATATGCTTACGTTACAAGTGTATACATTTGGAGTGTGTCAGTGACCTTACCAAGGATGCGTTTGTCATGACTCTCCGGCGTTTTATAGCACGCAGAGGAAAGCCTGCCGAAATCTTTTGCGACAATGGCCGCAACTTTGTGTCTGCCGCAAAGGAAATAGGAGATTTTGTTTGTAAAACCGATCCGATATCTGACTATGCAAATCAAAAGGGCATTAAATTCACATTCACTCCAACTTATGCTCCTCACTTCGGAGGCATTTGGGAAGCCGGTGTTAAATCTGCCAAACACCATATAAGACGTGTGATAGGTGATAGTCATCTAACTTTTGAGGAGATTTTAACACTGTTTGCTCAAGTTGAGGCTATTCTAAACAGCCGACCCCTGTGTCCCCTGTCCTCGTCTCCAAACGACCTACTGTTCCTATCCCCAGGGCACTTTATCATAGGAAGACCTTTGACTGCGCTACCTTCACCTGAACTAGAAAAGAACAAGGAATACACTAAGCTCAGTCCCAATCGTTATCTGAGACTAGAACAGCTTCGCATGCACTTTTGGCAAAGGTGGCAAAAGGAATATATCTGCGAACTACAGCAAAGACTGAAATGGAAAACCAGTACCGCAAAGCTGAATGTTGGAGATCTGGTTTTGCTTCAAGAAGACAATACACCTCCACTTCAATGGCGTCTGGGTCGAGTCACAAGCCTGTTTCCGGGTCCTGATAGTATTGCAAGAGTTGCAGATGTCAAGACTATCAGAGGAATCGTTAGAAGACCACTGGTTCGCCTTTGTCCATTGCCTTCGGATGAAGATTTCAAGAGTTGAAAGCTGTCTTTCAACGGGGCGGGAAGATGTTCAGGCCCGTAGCGCCTGAGAAAATCAGCACATCAATGTGTGTCGTCAAGAAGTTTTGCTTTGCGTTTATTTTCTGCTAGGCGCTTGGCCTACGTCTCATAGTACTTATTCACTTTCGATACAACCACAGCCCGAGCGGCATCAAAATTGTTATATTTCTTTTTTACGACAATATATCAAGTATTTCAAGATTTTTTGGACTTTCTATTAAGCCCCATTATGTCAAGCTAAGACACTTTCAAATATTCAAAAATTTGTCCCACGCGGTAGCTTTTTTCAATGTTTCTCATATTACTTTGAATATTAAAATTTAATATTTAAAATTTGCATGTTGTCAATAGATTCACGTAAACTAGGCATTGTTCCCATGAGGACTAATTACGTAAAATTGCGTAATTTTACAGATTTTTACGATTTTCAATAGGTTGATTATGGTGCCGATTTTTGGTGCAGGGTGTTTTCTCAACTCCGGATCGTCAATATGTTCCAAACTATTTATGTATATGAATTTATTCTTTGCCTAAATATAGTTCGCCTGAATATAAGTACAGAAGTCTTAATAAGTTTGTCGCAAGTTAAAAAGAAAATGAGATTTTCCTGATAGTACAACATTTTCTCAACTCCGTAACCTCAACTCCGTGTACATTTTGTATCCGGAGTTGAGAAAATTGCACACGGAGTTGAGATTTTAAAACGAAATTAATGATTTTTTAGCACTTAATATTCAAATAATAGTTTATATAGTATAATAATGCTCAGGAATATACATTTGCCGTTTTCTAATAGTTATTTTCACGTTTTTACATTAGCTACATCAAATTAACAAAACAGCAAACACAATCAACTAAATGTTTGCAAATATGCTGTTTGTAACTCGACTTGATTTTTTGGGTCTTTTTCTTTACTTTCAATATTATTTTACCTTAATATTAATCTGAAAATTTAAATAATTTCGAAAATTCTCAACTCCGTGACCAATTTTCTCAACTCCGTGACCATACAAATTCTAAATCTAGTTTTAGTGAAGAAATTGGTGGCAAATAAGCACCATTTCTGAATTAAACATCTTGCACTGCGCTCGCCAATCCGCCTGCCAAGCGTGGTGAGTATGGCAATACCCTTCAATGCGGGGGAGGCCCATGTCCAGCAGTGGACTGTTATGGCTGTAAAGGTAAGCACCATTTCATCAAACACATTTTTTGGCAATTTTTCATTCTTGTTTACACCAGAAAATGCGATAAAAAAAATAGTTCACGGAGTTGAGAAAATTTCACCGTAGCTGTAGAAGTGCCCCTATACAAATGGCTAACACAGTACTAGCGGCTATTTAGACCTACTGACTTTAACTGGAATCTCATGGGAAATCAAGATAACTAAGAAGATGGTTTCACGAACGTTCTCGAATTAAAATTTGCTCAGAATCATAATTATGACGTTCTTGTCCCAAATTTTGCTGTTTTGGTGATTTTTGACAATCGCAAAAATCCTGAATAAGTTCGAGTGAACCTCTTAAAACTCTATTTAGTGCTGTAGACGTCACGTAATAGAATTTGCACGGAAAACTGTTCATATCATATCATATTCAAAGAAAGATTTTGATGGTCCTTTATTACTTAGCTGAATTGTGCTAATAAAACAAATGACAGCTGCAGTTGTGCCTTTTTGACTAAAATGAAAATTAATAATCTATGTAATAAAGGGGTTTCACGATCGAAGAAAATATCAGCTGCTTGCTACGTGTACACTTCTACAATAAAGTGATCAGTTAATCACTCTATCCCTTTGCTAACCTTCTTCAGTACAGTTGGTAACACGATTACCGCTCAGTTAGTTACAAGGGGCTACACGCGAACAGATAATGAAATAACTAGCGCAGATGGCGCCACTGCCGATGCCCTATTAACAAGTTTCGCTACCCTGTTTGGTTGGTATGCAAACGCACCGCACTTTGTTGCGGTTTGTGACACACGCCATATAAATGACACCCTATGACAACCCCAGACAAGTGCCATGATATCCGGGTTTTGTATCTGATTTCCAGCACAGTGCACAGCTACTAGAATACAGTGTGTTCTTGCCGGTAACACACATTTCCTTTCGTCTGGCAAGGATCCGACAAGCATACACACATAAAAGTACATAATATCACGCCTATATCCCTTGCAGGATAGACAGAGCGTAAAAGGCAGTAAAAACAGCCATTAGTCTGACAAAAGTTTGAGTGTCATTCAGAAGACTATTAGCAACATAGTACCTACAGGTTGTAAGCCTATCGCCTAAATTTGCAGTATACATTAACCCTCAAATCCCTCAGTCGCGTCTTACGAAACCCACAGGCAAGGTCTGGATTTAATGAGGTGATGCTATTCTAATCCAGATCCAACAAATTACCGGATAAACATGAGGTATGAGTGGAAACAGCCTTAGCAACATTCGCAACTCTGTTTGACTCGCTGTTTGGGTATTGTATCGAGGAATTTCAATTCCTTTCAATTCAGATTCCAATGCTTAGGTTATAGGTAAATCTTTCAGACAAGTGATCCGATGCGATACATTTTATATGGAAATGGTTTCAAGTGTCGTGATTTCACTTCTCATGTTTTACTCGCGTTTGGAGTTACTGCTGCTCAGTTTATCAAACAAATATGCTCTGTGTTGCTGTTCCATTCTCCTATCAAGCAGCGCAATGTTGAGTTGTCAATCTAGTTTGGAACTGTGTAAACTCGCTAGTTATTAGTTCGCAGTGGCAGACAGCGGCAGTTATGAAGCAGATTGTAGCGCAACATGAGATATTAGTTGGTCCAGCTGCTAATCAAATTCTATACGGGATGTAAGGGACGGTGTAACGAAAACTTTAGGCGTGCTTAAGCTCAAACTATGAAAATGAAAAACTTTCTAACTATTGGAACATATGGTAGTAAACGAAAAAAACAATTGTCTTGCCATACAAAGTCAGTCATAATTTTGTGTAGGAGGTCAGAATCTTTTTTGTTACCTACCTACCATTGGCTCCATGCCTGCGTCGTAAAAGTAGTTCTGTTTCATGGTCTGATTATGCCATGAAGGTAGATGATGTTTCCAATAATTATTAAGTAGGTAAGTGAGTTAGGTACCATTTTTCTGAATATTACCTATTTTAAAACTATGTATTTAGAGTAGCTCTGAAGATTTATTTATCATTTTGTATTGTTTATCTGGTTTTCTATCCAGCTGCTGTTTGCTAGCTGCGAGTAAATCCAATTTACAAGGAACTGAAGTAATTGGCTGCTGTGATGTGCTCTTCAGTGGACAATTGCCTTATTCAGCTAGTCTGGCATTTTGGTAGCTATATGGGGTGAAATTTTACTAGCGACCGATAGCGAAAATGGAGGACTGGTTCGTGATAGATAAGGAAAAACCTTCCCCATAGATCGAAATAAGAAATTTTCTTACTAACAATGAAGGTTCTACCTATGATATCAAGCCAAACTTGGAACTAAACTAGGAATAATCTCAAATTAACAAATGTTACATCGTTAACTTGGTCTCTATCCATGAAGCTACTCACTTCCATGCGTTCAGAAAATGAACTGTCTGAAATAGAGAATATTTTCAATATTCATAGACGCACTTAAACAACAAACTCTTAGAAAATATAGGGTGAAAATTTACTAGCCACCGATGGTGAAATCTCAGAACCGGCTGGTGATAAGGAACAATTTTCCTCTAGGACATAGGTCGACATAATTATGAAAAAAAAAATGTTTTTCGTTAAAATTGACGATATTATAATATTGCTTTATGTTGTTTTGGTAGGCACGAAGCTTTTTTAGACCAGGAATAGTCATTCTACTTTGTAGCCTACGCTACCAAAGAGATCAAGCTAAACCGGTGATAAAATTTCATTTTCCAATTTGGTGAGACCCAGTTCACAACAGTTTCCAAACAGGCAGGCGTGTGTGAATGGCGTACAAATTGCTTCCGGTATAAATCTGAATATTGGATTAGGTTTCGAAACGTGAGAATTCCGCTCTCGTACTAACACATACCTACGTACCTATAACACCTACCTATAGCTATTGTACGTAACTATACAAATTGTAGTTAGCTAAAAAAATTGTTTATTTTTTAAACCATAAATAACCACAATGGTTGCAGCAAAACCAACAATGTTACATGTCATGACATGAGAAATGAGGTTGAAGGTTGGACATAAATACCTTGTAACTTTGTACTTATTGAAAAAACTCTCTGAATTTCATCACTGTACTTATTTAAAAGTAATGTTTATCTGAATAAAAATTATGTAGGTAATGCTTAGCTGATCGCAGCTTGAATTTATCTGATACTTATGGCGAAGCTCCAGCGTCGTCATGAGTTCTTCTACTATGCTCCATAAAATGTTTTTTTTCTCTTCTACGTCATAATAGGTATTGGAAAAGGAGTCGACGAATGACCACAAACAGAAGGTTCACTCGACTCTTTTCAGGATTTTTGCGACCGTCAACTGTTACTATTAAAGAAGAAGAATAACAAAAAAGTAAAATCTGATACAAGAATGTCATATTATTCTGAGCTAGTTTTAATCTAAGAAATATGACGTTCGAGGCAACCATCTTCTCAGTTAACGTGACTTCCCCTGAGATTGCGGTTAAAGCCAGTGAGCATCAAAATCGTCGCTAGTACTGAGTGAGCCATCTGTAAAAGCGCTACGCGCGCTGTTTTCCTAATTTGTAGAATGAACCTTGGTAGCAGGGTTTTTAAATCAGCTACGAGGTTATTAATAACCGCTTTAATATAGTCTAGTAAGTTTGCGATTCACCAAACATACATATTCTTTGCTGTTTATAGGATTATTTTAAACGAAATGCTGACGTTGGACTGACCAAAAGAGTACGTACGAAGAAAGTAGATACAATAATCAACTGCTTGGTGGCGGTGATACCACCTGCAATAGCATTCCCAAAGAGAACTAAAATCAGGCAAACGGCCCGTCATAAGGCATTGCCAATCCTTTTGCTACATGATTTTGTGTTCTATTCTAACAAATCATGTTGCGCTGATGCTAACTGCGCCACGAAGATAATGAAGATAATAGATACAGTCCATACTTAAATTTTTTAAACTGTTGAAGCCCCGACTACAGAACAAAATTTATTTTATGATTCCGTGGATTTACCTTCATTTATTTTAGTGCACATTGCAGTTTACTAGCGGCAGCCAGATTGGAAAATAGCTGCGTTTCATATCGGAAGTAAACATCCGGTGCTTTTCTTTTCATTTATTCTATTTGGCTTTACATTTTCCTGGAATCCAAATAGTATTGGCGCATTTATTACTTGCTAAAAGCTCGCATTGTGGTTTGTCACTAGTAACAGTTTCACTGTTAACAGGAATACTAAGTTTTTCTGGATAATAAGATACTTTAATAATGTAGGCAGCAGCAGCTTAAACATTTTTTTCTTAATTTCATAGTTTTGTGTATCACATTTATCCTGTGTCATTTTTATTTAGTTTTATTAGTATTGTTTTAATCGTGTGAAATTCTATTATGTAATATATTCCGATCTCTAGATAGAAAAACAAACACATTTTTCCTGTTTATTATTATAGTGTTATATGATTTCCCCGTAAAAACAATTAAGAAGTCTGATCGTCGAACTCCTGGAAATATTCCTGTGTAGCTTGGTACCTGATTCTTATTTTTATACTGGCTGGCTGTTGCTAACCAACCACTCACGTATAATTTGATACGGGTACGTATTTTACCTACACACACACACACACACACACACACACATGGTAGTGCTAGGTTACATTAGGAAATATTCGTATAATATAGGGTTGGTCATATCACAAATTATGATGGCTCACTCAGAACTAGCGACGAATTTCACGCTTACAGATTTTAACTGGATATAACCGGAATATCAGGGGAAGTCAATGTAACATTAAGAAGTTGGTTGCTACGTTCGTCATATTTCTTGAATTAAAATTTACTCAGAATCATTATGACGTTTAAGTATCAGATTTTACTGTTTGATATTCTTATAGGTAGGTACTTTGAGATTGTTGACAGTAGCAACCCAAGTAGGTATGTAACAAATGACAATAGCTAAAATCCAAAATAGGGTCGAGTGAACCTTCTGTAAAATATTTATTTTGTGGTCATATCACCAGCACACCAAAGCAACCAACCATATATTATGGATTCACCTACAACTGGCATTACATACAGTTTATAAGAAAGACTAGTATATGTTCACCCCTTTTATGTAGGTTAATATGCTGCAGATGGCCCAAGGTCCAAAATAATTGAGTTTTCGATGGGTCACGGTGTCCTGCCAAGTCGAGACATTTGGGAACATTTCACAGTGACTTCACGCAAATTCTGGCGAATTCTCAAAGGAATTTAATACCCAATTAAGGAAATTTGGCTACAAAATTTATAAAGCAGATTGCTTCTGGCTTTTGTTGTAACGAACATTTAGTGCATTTCGAGATTTTGTACGATCCAATTATTGAATTGGTTTGTGAATAGCAGATTGTACAAATAAAACGAAGCGTGATAAATAAAAAACTACTGACGAAGTTTTTAAGCGACCTACAGTCAAGCTAGAGCAGAGAGCGGCTTATTGAATCTGCCTGTTAAAAATGCGTATCGCAGATCCAAGACTAAAGTGACCTCAGTACACAGGATTGTGTTCAAGTTTGTGTGGCCCTCCCAAGGCCAGTTGATGTGATTTCTATGACACTTGTTCCCGAAAACAATTATTCTTACAACCCACACCATAAAAATACCGTATCATACGATAACATGCATGAACAAACGTTATTGGTGGCATCAGTTTTTTTACCGAAGCTCAGGCGAGGCGTGAGCGCGTCCCGTTGATTAATTCCATTCCAGTAATTGATAAATTTATCCCGACGACCGATAAAATTGCGTCCCAACGTATATTGCGTTTTTTCAGCGACATATTGCCCGCTTTATTCGCGTTCAGGGTTTATAAACTGTGTTCTTTGTGGATGGGCCGAGTTATTTTTTTACACGCTTTTAGGTATATCGTAGTTTGACGTTACTTTCAGCGGATTTTGGTAGTACAGACAGTGTATAAAAGTTTCGCATTTGCATTAAGCACACACACTAAGTTCAAAAGCCAAAAAACAGAATATTCGTATCTCTCAAACTGGTTCGGACATTTTGTTAGAGGAATCCAAAAATAGTGTTTGTTAGTATCCATTGTAACAAAATTTGTTCCTTTTTAATTCTATCTCCAATATTTCTGTATGAAAATAATGTAGGTAGCTTAGCTATCTTAATTGAAATCATCGTACTAAAAATATTTAATTTAATACCTACCCGTTGGCATAGCATTCGTTGTCGTTGTCTGATTAATTTGTTACAAAGGCAAGATACACACTGATTAGTCAGCAAACTCCAAGTGTTACAACCGGCACACGGCATATCCCAGGATTATTTACTATTCCCAAGATAGCATATGCAAATCGTGAGGCGGCTTGTCACATAGGTTAGGGTAAATACAGTTGTTGTTACATTATTCATTAACTTGTGTATCTGCGAAGGCCGTTTCAGCCCAAGACGACAACCTACTTTGGACAAATTGCCTGGGCAAAGGAATTATTTTAGTTTCATTGTGTACAAAAGCAAACATTGAGAACTTGAGAATATAAAAGAAAAATGATTACGTAATCATAACTCGTATGAAACTACGCACCTTAATAAAAAATAATTCAGAGATATGGAATATTTATTTACTTATTTTATTACCTTTATTCTTATTGTAATCGCTATAATTTTGTCTTTCTTTTTGCTGTGATCTGATTAGCTAATTTCTAATGAAAACTGTGAAACGCAATTTGGGAAAATCAGTTTCATTGTAGCCTACAGTAGAAAATGTTTAGATGACAATTTTAACAAGCTAAGCAGTTTTCAAAAGTAAATACCTCCCCTTCCCACCGTTGTTCCTTCCTTGTGAAACGTATAAACAACAAAAACAAGTTTGTTTACCGGCTTGGGAAAGAATAGGTCCTCGTTTTCTTTTTACTAGTTCAACCATTTATTTACAAGACTCTATAAAAATCCCGACCTCAAAGCGTAATACATGTTCGCTCGGGTTAATCTGAGCGGCGCGACTTTTAGAAAATAAACGGTAATGTATAAGGAAATGGATTTTTCGTCTCCCGGTGAGCCTGTGGGAATATTTACAGTAAAGTACGCAGGTAATAACTTCTGGAGCGAGGCCGGAGCGGAAATTAGAAACGCTGCAATATCCTGGCCTGCTCACCTATAAAAATAAAGGTAGACTCTACCGCCAATGGAATTTAGATGTCGATTTTGCGTTGTAGGCACTTTAAACTCGCCTCGCTGTGATTATGGAGCGCGGTTTGGTTTTATGTAAATTTTACGCCGTTTTTTAGAAACGGCTAGCTGTTGCTTATTTAAATTGGTCTACTTGTGTGCGAACGGCAAAGAAGACAGGTTTATCATTTTGTGTTTGCGACATGGTATAAAATATTTTGACTTCAGTTTTCGATACCATAGTTACCTATCTTCGCCACCAACGTACCTACATTGGGTTCAGAAAAAGACTTTTTAGTGTGAGAAATTTGAATTTGATTCGTTTCATTTATGTATATTATGTTGGTTGTCATTAAGTATGAATGTTTCAGTTCCATTTGGGCTGGCTGTACCAGTCCTATGTTTCTGCAAGCTTATTAACGAAGATGGACTGGACATAACTGGTCCGGTCTAAGTCCAAACTCCAATGAACAAAGCAGTTCCATCACACCAGTCAATTCGCAGTTGTCGCTTCTGCTCTAGGAACTGAAGTCACTTCATGGAATTGTATGAGTTACTTAGTAAACTTATTTAAGTTCTGTTTCCTTGTAACCTAACTAAGGAAAAAGTATGGAGAATTAGAATAAATTCCCCGAATAGGTATCAATGTAATGCTGGAAGTATTTACCTATCTACTACAAAACAAGACGTCTTATTTTATTAAATACTAGCTGCCCGTCAACGGTTTCACCCGCTGCAACGTTGGCTGCAACCTATTATTCCGCGGGAAAAAAGTATTACTCACCAAGAGATGTCGCTGTTAGTTTCCGGCGAAAACGTTTAAAACGCGAATCGGCTCAGTCACGCCACCTTTGCAAAAATATTGGAATATGCGTGACACCGTAGGAATAAGACATTTTCCCGTGGTAAAAAGTAGCCTATGTGTTAATCTAGACACTCTTCTATATTTGTGCAAAATTTCATGTCAATCTAATCAGCCGTTTTAGCGTGATGTCGTAACAAACACACACACAAACATCCGCCTTTATAATATTAGTAGGAAGTAGGATAGGATAGGACTAGTACGATTAGTAGGATTACAATCTGAACTAGAAACGAGCAAAATTTAAGGCTCCTACCGCCCCCTCCTCTACCGGAAAATTCGAAATTTAAATAATATTCGGAAGTCGTGTCCGAGCTGGTCAATGAGTAGTTTTACAGAAGTGTCACTCACCATTCCAACAATCTTAGAAAATTTAGGTAGGTACGTACTATCAGCAGCATATCAAACTATTTGCGGATTATTCTTTGTAGGTTATTGTATAGAAAACGTTCATGTTGAATGGTGATCCAAACAATATTCATAATAAAATAATGACGTCCTTACATTGAACTGTTAGTTTGCTTGATATTTCTTCACATTCAGTAAAAGAAAAGAATAAATTCATCCAAAAATAAACCTTTTTAATGTGATCGATCATACTTACATTTTACTAAGAAACTCTTGGAAGAAAAAGTTTTCCAAAAGTGCAAGTGGCCAGTACCTATCATTATACGCACTTCGCGCGAACTTTGACAAAAAGTTTTTTTTTATTGATGGACGACTATGGTCAATCAGTTTATTCATATAATATGAAGACACTTTTGCCAGCGTCCAGTTATTTAAAACTTACCAGTAAAAAAACAGCCTTTGGTTAGGTTACAACCTAAACCACCTGATTATCCGGAAAAAAGATAGTTTCGTGCTTTAGAAGGCACTTTAAGCACTTAAGTCTTTGTCAGAATAAGTATGATTGATTACTTAAATGGCACCTTTTACAAAACTATGTCAGAGGCCTACTAGTTGCTGCTGAAAAACTCTGACAGAAAGGTTCAATGTATTGGAGTTTTTAATGCACTCACAGCGCTATATTATATAGCGTGAAATTTTACTAGTGACCGATAGCGAAATCTCAGGACCGGCTATTGATAAGGAACAACATTCCTCAAGGAACATAGGTCGAAAAACGAAAAAATATTTTGACCTCCCTTAGTAACTCAAATCCGCTGATCGGCAATTTTGTATGGGAGGTCCAAAAATTATTTTGTATTTCGACCTATGTTCCTTGGGGAAAGTTGTTCCTTATCACTAGCCGGTTCTGAGTTTTCGCTATCGGTCACTAGTAAAATTTCACCTCATATAAGCGCTATATTATTCTTAAAGGTTCAAAGTGTCGGCGACTAGATCTCGCAAACGAAAAAAACAATTAAAACATAGGTTGAGATACTAGTACATACATAACTGATAGCAAAAATGCAGGGTGCGCATAAGGAACAGCAAAGGTCGAAATATGAAAAAAAAACACATAAAAATGTTGTAAAAGTATGATTTTTTGTTTCTTATAAAAGTTGTTCAGTTTTGTAGGTAGAAGAGGGTCACTTCAATATTTGAACTTAATTAAATTTAATGCGGCACGTGCGGAGTATTGTACAGCTAGATAGGCGTTCACTTTTTTTTAACTAACAAAGAAAATTTCTAAATCTTTGGGATTTCTATGGCTTGCTTTTTTGTCAAAGGTTTTTTTGTGAAGGTTTTTAATCCATTTTTATTTGGATAATCCTGTGATTTTTGGTCTTGAAATAGGTTTCCTTATAAAGGGAATTTATTGCTTTATACAATTTATGGTATATTTCGGTATTACAACCTGATTCGTAGAAGAATGGGACCCGAAATGGGAACATTATTGTTTGCGTCTTTTTCATGTTACATGTCTTTTGAGCAAGATGTCAACAAAATGTTGCCATTTTGGGGCCCCTTTTTTATAAATCAGGTTATACCAAGGATTCAGGGTTACCATAACGTCATCAAATAGGTACCTACTCAATAAATTCGTAACCCTATTCGACCTTCCCAAAATTATCAGTAACCGCGCGTTTAAACTAAAGAGACTTTGGCCGGCGACTTATTTGTAGTCCCTTTCACACATGTGCAAAGGAACAAGTAATACGTGTGTCGCGCGACAAAAAGTCGCATGTGTGATCACGGTATAAATGCAAGTTTAAACATGATTGACATTCCATTTGTGGCATACAAGGCCTTCTTTACAAACAATATTTTAAAGGGTGAACCAGTCTATGAAAATGAACAACTTTCCCTCAAGAACATATGACTAAATATAAAAAAATGGGCTTCCCATACAAACTAAATCGCTCGGCTAGTGCATTTGTATGGGAGTTAAAAATGATTTTCATTTTTCGACATACGTTTCTTGGGGAAAGTTGTTCAGTTTCATGAGTAACTTGACCTCCTTTCGGTTTTATTGGTTGATTTGTAACTTTTTTTAGTACGACTACCTACCTCGTTTTTATCTTGCGCCCTAATGAATCAAAGTAGTACTGACATTGGCATAATTGTCATATCATTGGGCAAAATGCCATTATAAAAGTTGGAAAATAAGTTACGACAAATTTCTTGCTATAATAGAATTATTTCCTCAAAATGTGGTGCAAATGGGTACAAATGAACAGTTTGGTGGGTCTGCCTCATATTACGTTTATCTATGACCAATTCCAAGTCAGTTTTGACTGCAGGGGAAACGTATCAAAACAAATACCTTTTATCAACCATTGATTCCTTGGAATGAATCCGGAAACAGTAAGTTTGTCGCAAGATTACTTGATAATGGTGTAGGTTTATCAAAAAGTTGCATCTGTGATGAGTTCAACATTGAATAGTGAGTAATAATCATTATAAAGTTTAATAATTTTCAATAACCTTTGACGCAAAACATTTGTACAATATGGTAGCATGGTCATGATAACAGTGAAAAATAGAGGTAACTTTACATTTTTATTTCTTAGTATTTTGGGATAAACTTCGATTTTTGGGTTTCAGGAAGCTTTTCCCCATATTTTGTAGAACAAAATTCAATTTTTTTCTGATAATGACGTGTCCTAGATTATGTAATATATAGGAAAACGTAGCTCGTTTTCAGCTCGCTTCATAGGAGCTCCCCCCTTAAGAGATGAGAAAGCAATTTTGGGTGTTACAGATGATAGACGAAGTACTGTTAGCTTAAAAGTTGATTTAAAGGGAGTAAAGTAACTAGACACCTAGCCTACCTACTAAAATAGTTTGAAACGTAGCTATTTTAGCGAAAAGGTCAGCACATACATGTCAGCAATGATATATTCCACGAATACTATCATACAAAGATTTATTCCCCTCTTTGCGAATGAATACCAGCATATAACAGACGTGGAAACATAAATTTCGTTTTGCGGATTCAATTCGGCCGGCGACTTGTCAGAACTGGCTGTGGCGTAACGAGAATAAACTCTTTGACGATAAACAAACGTCTATTTGCGGCACAAAGACACAAGTGGGCTCTCGGAACATACATATACGAGCTACACGCTACGACTACAAAATAGAGAATTTACAGAAGCATAGCTTGCTTTTTTTCCCGATCATTTATACCTACACTCTAGGGTTGCTACTTTTTCTTTCTGGTTTTATGAAATGCGATACCTGGATCAAACGTACTTACATTATTTCAAACTTACACTATGAAACGCTATACAAAAATATTTACATAGCTAGTCGTCATTTAGCTGTCCACTAGTACATAACGCTGTTAACACTCGCTACTATCTGGTTCGAAACGGTTCGAGATCGCGCATAAACGACGACGTGTAGATGTGTGTGTAAGTGTAGCTACGTTTCCTGGTAGCCGTCTCTCTGTAATGGGCACCCGCTCATACTTACTTCGTGCTACGACCAAGCTACAACATAAAGGACGAACGTTCGTAATAGTGGAAATTCTCTGCGGCTTAGATAAACTAAACGTGTTAGACAAGGTTCTCTATCCATTTGCATAAAAATAATTGGCATAATATATTTTGGCACACTGTAATTTAAACTCATAATACTTACGCATAATTCATGTACGCATAACAGTTTAGGCATAATTTCTTCACGCACAAAAAATATTGCCATAATAGTACATAGGCCTAAAATACAAAACCATCAATTGTCATATCCATAATCAAAATAGGCATAAAAATCTTATGCATTAGAAGAACCCCTAAATTGTATAAAAATAACCTAACCTAACCTAACCTAAACTGACCTAATTTAACCTAATATATCTTAAAAAATACTAAACTGACTTACATTTCCTGCCATTTGAACTTAATAAAAAATATATTATATTAGTCCAAAAAAATTATTACAAAAGCAATTATTGTTAGTATAAAATACAAAAGTCTAAAATATGATTATGCCAAGATAAATATTATGGCAAGAAACTATTATGTCAAAGCAATGGTAGGCGAAAAAAAATTATGCGAAACATGTTATGATAAAACATTAGTGGAAAAAAAATTATGCCTACGAAAGGGATACCGTTAGACAAGTCTAGGCGCAAACTCCACCAAAAAGACGAAGGGCACAGGACGTAAGAATGACAGTTGACAGACAAGTAATCGTCAAACATTCTTCTTAATTTTTGACGCTAGCTGTCATAGTTGCGACGCTTTGGCGACGCTTGTGTGTGCCTTTGTCAATACGTTTTCATACATTTTATATGGAAACCGTTTCAAGCGTCGCCAAAGCGTCGCGATATCAAACGTCAAGCGTCGTAGGGCATGTCCTATGTCCTCTCTGTGGAGCGTGGGGCATAGCTGCCTACGGCTTGCGTCGCGAGCGGTTCTACACCGTAGCCGTACTTGACTTTAGCAATTTGTTTTACTGTACTTTTCTCTGCACATCACACCAAGTCATGTGCAATGCCACGACTGGCCACAACTGTAGGTACTGTCCGCGCGCGATCAGATAGCAATAGCAGCCACATGACGTCAACCGAGTATATGGGGTTAAATTTTACTAGTGACCGCGATAGCGAAAACTCAGAACCGACTGGTGATAAGGAACAACTTTCCAAAAGGAACATAGGTCGAAATACGAAAAAAAATTTTGACCTCTCATAGTAACTCAAATCACTTGATCGGTAATTTTGTATGGGAGGTCCAAAATTCTTTTTCGTTTTTCGACCTATGTTCCTTAGGGAAAGTATTGTTCCTTATCACCAGCCGGTTCTGAGTTTTCGCTATTGGTCACTAATAAAATTTCACCCATATTGTCACCGTTTTTGAATGGTATTACAGTTGTAGGTGCGACGCTGCCACATAGTTACAAGAAAGAGCCACAGAAGTGAAAAACTGGAACGATATTGTATTAGCTCCTTAGAAATCTTAATTTAAAGAAGCATCTTGAAAACTATTGGAATGGTTTTCGTGAAATTCTTGCATGCAAACAAGTTTAGAAGATATAATTAATTAATATAATTAAATATATTTCTCAAACATGCTAGGAAATATGACAATTTCTTTCAAAAAAACAATCCAGAAAGTTTGGCATTGTCTGTGATAATGTAATTTCTGAACGATTTCTTTTTTACACAACTGCAATGGATTCCAATACAACTTTTCTGGCGCGATATCGAAATCGTTCAGAAATTACAAAATTCGAAATATGAAAAAAGAATAAGGGCCTACCATACTAAGTGACACACTTTTTCAACATTTTTGTATGGGAGGTCTTATTTTTTTTCATATTAAATGTAACCGTATATTAATCTCATCATCAGGTACCACAATAGGCTAACTAAAGAACGTTAACTGACACGTAAACATGTTACCTGAATGAAAGTGCTGGCATCAATTTAACCATGGTTAAAGAAAAACAAAACTTGGTCTAGATCTAGAACAGATTTTCATCATTTTTTTTACTTACTTTCTTACCTGCTGCATGTTCATAACAGGGCACTTCTACAGCTATGGTGAAATTTTCTCAACTCCGTGAACAATTTTTTTTATCACCTTTACTGGTGTAAACAAGAATGAAAAATTGCCAAAAAATGTGTTTGATGAAATGGTGCTAATTTGCCACTAATTGCTTTACGAGAACCAGATTTATAATTTGTATGATCACGGAGTTGAGAAAATTGGTCACGGAGATGATAATTTTCGAATTTTTTAAATATTTTTAGGGTTTTCACAGAAATATCAAGTAAAAAAATATTGAAAGTAAAGAAAAGGAACCATGCCAAATTACAAATAGCACATTTGCAAACACTTGGTTAATTGTTTTTGCTGTTTTGTTAATTTAAAGTAGATTATGTAAAATCGTGAAGTTAACTATCAGAAAACGGCAAATATATATTCTAGTGCATTACTATACTATATAAACCGTTGTTAGAATATCAAGTTGTAAAAAAACTTTAATTAAGTTTTAAAGTCTCAACTCCGTGTGCAATTTTCTCAACTCCGAATACAAAATGTACACGGAGTTGAGGTTACGGAGTTGAGAAAATGTTGTACTACCAGGAAAATCTCATTTTCTTTTTAACTTGAGACAAACGTTTTAAGACCTCTGTAATTATATTCAGGCGAACTATATTTAGGCAAAGAATAAACTCATAAACATTAATAGTTTAGAAAATATTGACGATCCGGAGTTGAGAAAACACCCTGCACCAAAAATCGGAACCATATTCAATCTATTGAAAATCGTAAAAATCTGTAAATTTACGCAATTTTACTCAATTAGACCTCATGGGAACAATGCCTAGTTTACGTGAATCTATTGACAACATGCAAATTGTAAATATTTCATGAAATATTCAAAGTAATATTAGAAACACTGAAAAAAGCTAACGTGTGGGACAAATTTTTGATTATCTGAAAGGATATCCAAATATACATTTAATGAAATTTTCATGAACTACACCTCTTCACTATATTTCTCTCCATACGTGAACAGTAAAACATTAAAGAAAACTGTGCGATTTATTATTTTACAAAACAAACTTCATTTAATTTCGGCAACGGGACAGGGGTAAACTAACGAAATTTCACCAAATTCTTGACTTCGAAAATTATTTTTGTAAAAACGAATATAACTACGGAAAAAATTGTATGTTCTCCAACAAGTATATACATAAGAGAGTATGTGTATTTTTTTTTGGAATTTTTATCTTGTCTTGAAAGACAATTTATGAAGCCAGACAAAAAAAATACTGTTTCTGTAGAAATGCCCAACACGATCACACGAAAATTGGAGTAAGTAAATAATATGTTGTTTTTGTTTTCGTTATTGCATTTATTCAAATCCAAAACTGTTGTAGTTCGGATATTGTTTGATACATTTATTTATTTTGCTTCTTCGGTTACTAATCCGTTTTATTCATTCTGCGTCACACACCAAATAATACACTTTATTTTCTATTGTATTTTCATGTTACATAATAATACCATGGCGGTTACGAAAAATATATTCCAGAAAATCACACAGAAAATGGATAGTTTGGTCAAACATTTTCTCGATCTTATCATTTCTGTCCCCACTTTTAGTTCGAGAGCCCATGGGGTAAGTGGCTATCTCATAAGGTACCACGATAGGCTAGGTTTGGATCGTTAACCAAGACTTAAACAAGTCGTATGACCCAGGTCTGCCAGAGCCAATCCTGCCGAAACATAAAAATAATCGATATTTTTCAGAGTAATTTTTTCGTAAAAAATATGTCATAAGGTACCACAATGAAAGTGCTGGCATCAGTTAACCATTGAAAAATTATGTAAAAAAAGCTTGGTCTGCCACTGCGCACCCTGCCGGAAGTGCTTGCCAGACCTCTCCAAAGATGCCCTTCCGACACCCCTAAACTATCTCATCGGGTACCACGACGCGACCACCACAACATAATAGCCAAGATCACTCTGACAATAGATCACAAGGTCTGCCAGGCCTAAACTTGCCGCATCCTAGTGTTTCAGACATTTGAAGTTGTAGGTCCAGTGTATGAAAAATTACCTATATCTTTTTCCCCCCGTGTTTGATTTTGGTGGTACCTTAATACGAAATGCTCTTCATAATGAGGAGCTTCGAGTCATATAGGACAGTTGGGTGGAGGGTTTCAGTATTGAACGCAATCCTGTCAAAAAGTTTGAAATGGAGGTTTGGTCTATGAAAACTGGCCTATATCTTATTCCCCAGGTTTGATTTTGATGGCGCCTTAATATGAAATGCTCTCCATAACTAGGAGCTTTGAGTCATATAGGTCAGTGAGGAGGAGGGTCTCTGTATTGTACACAATCCTGTCAAAAAGTGTGAAATTGTAGGTAAAGTGTATGAAAACTGGCCTATATCTTTTCCCCCACTGGTTTGATTTTGATGGTGCCTTGGTATGAAATGCTCGTAATGATTAGGACATTCGATTTGTATAGGTCAATTGGATAGAAGGTCTCTGTTCTGTGCACAATCCTCCTAAATATGAAAATATTCGATAACTTCTGCAGATTTTATCAGTTAAAATTGTCATATCATAAGGAACTCGAATAAAAGTGCTTGCATTAGCTTACCATTGACAAATTATGTTAAAAACTTGGTCTGCCACTGCGCACTCAGCCGGAAGTCCTTAGATGAGATAGGTTAGGTGTCGGAAGGGTATATTTGGAGGGTCTCCCAAGGACTTCTGGCAGAGTGCGCAATGGCAGACCAAGTTTTCTTAACTCAATTTATCAATGGTAAGCTGATGCCGGCACTTTTATTCGGGTACCTTATGATATGACAATATTAACGGCAAAAATCTGCAGAACATATCCAATATTTTCATGTTTAGCAGGATTAAGATTTTTTCCGTTAACATTGTAAATTCATAAGGTACCCGAATGACAGTGCCAGCATCAGCTTACCATTGATAAATTGAGTTGAGAAAACTTGGTCTGCCATTGCGCACTCTGCCAGAAGTCCTTGGGTGACCCCTCCAAATATACCCTTCCGACACCCCTAACCTATCTCATCTAAGGACTTCCGGCTGAGTGCGCAGTGGCAGACCAAGTTTTTTTAACATAATTTGTCAATGGTAAGCTGATGCAAGCACTTTTATTCGAGTTCCTTATGATATGACAATTTTAA
Source organism: Phthorimaea operculella (assembly GCA_024500475.1). Lineage (NCBI taxonomy): Eukaryota > Metazoa > Arthropoda > Insecta > Lepidoptera > Gelechiidae > Phthorimaea > Phthorimaea operculella. The sequence goes on along the minus strand of JANFCV010000137.1, from coordinate 1,195,987 downwards.
CTGATAAAATCTGCAGAAGTTATCGAATATTTTCATATTTAGGAGGATTGTGCACAGAACAGAGACCTTCTATCCAATTGACCTATACAAATCGAATGTCCTAATCATTACGAGCATTTCATACCAAGGCACCATCAAAATCAAACCAGTGGGGGAAAAGATATAGGCCAGTTTTCATACACTTTACCTACAATTTCACACTTTTTGACAGGATTGTGTACAATACAGAGACACTCCTCCTCACTGACCTATATGACTCAAAGCTCCTAGTTATGGAGAGCATTTCATATTAAGGCGCCATCAAAATCAAACCCGGGGAATAAGATATAGGCCAGTTTTCATAGACCAAACCTCCATTTCAAACTTTTGACAGGATTGCGTTCAATACTGAACCCTCCACTCAACTGTCCTATATGACTCGAAGCTCCTTATTATGGAGAGCATTTCGTATTAAGGCACCATCAAAATCAAACACGGGGGGAAAAAGATATAGGTCATTTTTCATACACTGGACCTACAACTTCAAATGTCTGAAACACTAGGATGCGGCAAGTTTAGGCCTGGCAGACCTTGTGATCTATTGTCAGAGTGATCTTGGCTATTATGTTGTGGTGGTCGCGTCGTGGTACCCGATGAGATAGTTTAGGGGTGTCGGAAGGGCATCTTTGGAGAGGTCTGGCAAGCACTTCCGGCAGGGTGCGCAGTGGCAGACCAAGCTTTTTTTACATAATTTTTCAATGGTTAACTGATGCCAGCACTTTCATTGTGGTACCTTATGACATATTTTTTACGAAAAAATGACTCTGAAAAATATCGATTACTTTTATGTTTCGGCAGGATTGGCTCTGGCAGACCTGGGTCATACGACTTGTTTAAGTCTTGGTTAACGATCCAAACCTAGCCTATCGTGGTACCTTATGAGATAGCCACTTACCCCCTGGGCTCTCGAACTATTTTTTCTCTCGGAAAGTGACGTGAATTTCCGTCAATTTAAGCCGCTGCAATCAGAGCTGCAGACTGGAAGGCAAACATCCCGATCGGCAGTTCCCGCGCTTTTTCACTCCGATAGGGCGTCAGTTCCAAACTTCACATTTGAAACGTTCTCTCTGCCTTTCTTTCAACTTCGCCTTTGAGGCTGCTGGCCGCTAAGAAGGAAACTAAACGAAACTTCTTTTTTCGAATTCCGAACTCGTGGTTTCGCGTTTCTATTTTTCTGTTACTGCTCAGTGCGAGGGCGGTTTTGGAGCTCGGCTGCCAGCAAATTGGTAGCTTTAATGGGATTTAACTAAATTCCCGTCTGTGCTTGTACTTTTAACGATGCCTGGAGAACAGGGGAAGATTAAGCCGCTCAGTTTACATTGTAGCAATTAGTCGAGTTTTCTAACAAGCTCCGGGAATCCAATCATAATCTGTATTATCTAGCTTAGTGTATTGAATAACAGTTTCGATAAACATTTTAATTGTTTACTGTCTGCATCTATAAAATACAGGGTGTTTACCAGATTTTCCCCAAATTTCATGAATTCCCTTTTCAATAAAACTTTTTATAAAATGTATATTTTATCCTACGGCATCGTCTTTATACGTAAGCCATATTGAGTGTGGTTAGATATATTATAAGCGAAAATTTTATTGATAATGTTCAAAATACCTATACGGTGAAAACATCCTATAGTTAACTATAGAAATTCTATTAATTTAAACTAAATTAAGCATCATTAAAACTGACTTTGCAATAACTTAAAGAGAGCGTCGTAAAAGCTAAGTTTATTTGAAAGGCGTTTAAGTTAACCAACTTAAAATGCTTATGTAATTTGATAATAAAACCTTCCAAAGATAAAATTTAAATCTAGGTGTAGTTTCCGATTACTACTGATAGTGCGGGAGAATAAATATTTTTTAAATTTTCTACGTATTCCTATTCGGTGACGTAAAAAGTGACTAAAGGATAAATTAATCAAAAAGAATCGGGATCAGCGCTCTCTGTAAATGCAAACTCTTGTGTTTCGCTGGCTAACGTAACAAGATGGATAGATGCCCACGGGCAGCATTTGACGGTAGCTGTAGCTGTTAAATTACCTTTCCATTGAAGCCAAAATAGTCCACTGCTGGACATGGACCTCCCCCTAACGGGAGTATTGCCATACTAACCACGCTTGTCAGGTTGAATGGCGAGCGCAGTGCAAGATATTTAATTCACAGAGAACACTGCTGCCCATTCCCTGGAAAATTAACCCTCAGTAACTTTTTACGACAACCTCGGGTAGAATTAGTATGATGCTATTCCAAGCCGGCATCACATGGCAAATTATATAATGTAAATTACTTTCCCATTATTATTTAATAATTTGAATATCACGACTTTAGTAGGTAGGTACGGTAAAACTAAATACGAACAAATCTTCGTATGAACTTTGCGAAGCCCTGAAAAAGGCAGAACACCCAGGGAGAAGTTCGCTCCATACCCGACGTCTTTGTAACCCACTCAAAGGAAACGCAATTTAAACTACATGCGGGCTCCGCAAATATTCATTCCGTTTAATCCAAGTTAAACAGCTGGCTTGCTGGGAGTACTTACGAACGGCGCTTCTTTTATTTAGGCATTATACCTACTACCCTGTGGTAGCGGCTAAGAATACTGCCGCCTCTATTTACCTCAGGGTGTTTAGTTATACGTAGAGTTTTTGACCTCGGCTGATACCTGTCGACTACAAAAAAAAACTCTCACAAAGGGTTGACGTCAGGCAGGCAGCCTGTTATAAAACATTGCCAAATATTTTTGATTCATGATTTTGTGCTCTTACAAAACATGTTGCGCTGATTGCTAATTTGGGAAAAAGGCAGTAGATGATATTGGGTTGGTACTTAATTAGCTATGTTCCTTAGCTGACTTATTTAATACTAAGTGGTATCGAGATAGTTGCGTTGTCGATAGACGGTAGTTGCGGGAGGCATATGATCTTGGCATGTAAAGGAAGAGGTCTGTAGGTACTTATGGATTGATATATTATGTAGACGGATAGGTAGGTAACCATTTTTGCTCATGACTCTCTGATGTCCATTGCGCAAAAAAAAAACCATAAAGTTAATCGTTTATTTACCATCAAAAGCCTTACTTTCGTGTGCTTTGGGTTAAATAATTTGAAATCTTATGTAAAAATACCTTCTAATTTTTCTTCGGCTCAAATGGTCGGAAAATAAATTACAGAAAGCATTAGACGGTACTATTTGCTGATGTTGTAGGTACAGATCGTTAAAAGTTTAAACTCACTAATTGGGTCTTTAACAGGATAAACGAAGCTACGAATTCCGACTTAACTGCTTGTAGGAGCTTCAACAAATTACTGCTTTTACTTAGCTATGGAAAAATTAACGATGTTATTCGCAGGTGTGATAACGATAAGGAAAGAAAATGGAATTATATCCTTCAAAAATATCGCATTTATGAGATAGGAGCATATAAAAAAACCTCGGCTTTATATTTACTTTAACGTCTTGAGTAGGTAAGAACTTTGTATATACAATAATATAGTATTCGCTATCATAGTACAGTTATGAACTTTATTTGTGCGATAAGTACGAAAACCTCACAAAATAGAGAGTTTATAGAATTATCACTTGACCCTATTTAAGATTTTCGCGATTGTCACTTGTTACATAACCAGGGTTGCTAGATTTCAATACGAGGATGAAATACAGAATAATAAATTTTAATGCAAGAAAAAGGTATGACGTTTGTGGCAATCACATGAGTTCCTCTGAGATTTCAGTTAATTCTAGTAAGCATGAAAATCGTTGCTAGTACTGAGTGCGCTATCTGCAAAGGCGTCCCGCTTACCGTTTTCCTAATTTATGCTACCGTGTGATACTTTACTATAGTTAGTAGGAAAAGTGTAGTTTGTACTTCGCATCCAACCGACTTTTAATGTATTAAAGTTTGACTTCCAACTGTTCGGCTGCAAACTTTCAGGAAGTATTTTTGAAAGTATCTCTCTACCTCCAAGACTTTGGCGGAGCTTCAGCAAAACTTGTGACAGGATACTCGAAACTTTTTTCAATACCTCAGGATGCAACAACGATACACTTTGGTTGAAGAAAAACCACATTAACTTGATATTTCAATAATAGCACTTTGATTTTGAATGGGCTGGGCAGACAAACATATTTTGTTGTGTATGAAACGATTCGTATAGCGTAGCGTTGGACGCCCTCCGGCCAGATGGACCGATGACTTAATGAGAGCGGCTGGTAGCGACCGGATAGCGAAGACGGGATATCGTGCCTTGTGACGTGCATTCGGGGAGACCTATTTCCACCAGTGGACTGCTATGGGCTGATGTGCTGTGATGTGATGAAATAATGAAATTTCTGGCTGTTTTTAACTTTGAGCTTTAAATAAGTAATAATCTGATTTCTCTGTGTACCAGGCTGCGAGAAATGGTATTACCACACGTTTTACTAGACGAATCGATCCACATTACCCTTGGACATTACCCTTGACATAAACGAATTAGAGAAGTAGAGACATATGAGAGAGTAGTTGGGCCACTCGTTGCAGTCTGTGCATGCAATATCGGATTTCTAAAGATTGAAAAATATGCTTGTTCACCGGACAGGTTGGTTCTAGTTAGAGTGGGTTAATTCTTACAAAAGATATTTAGAAGGTGATCTTGATATCATTATACATTTATCATCCTATCCACATCATAACTATGCTGATTTAAACTCTTGCTGTCACACGTACTGATTGAAACAGTTCATTATAAAAAAAATGGTACGGTCGGTTATACCACATAAGGTACCAGGGGTTCACAAAAGGACTGAATTATTTTTGTTCCTAGCAAGTTTTTTTTAAATGAACCAACTGTACATACCTAAGCAAAAATGCGTACATATAAAATGCAGACTTTATCTACACCAACCCGCAAAATATTAGTTGATCCCTGGTCATGTCATGGTCGAAATATCATTAATTCAATAAAAATTGTATCGCGTTATAAAAAACCTCATTATTACCTTTTTACAACACGTGTACGAGAGGTGTTAAATCTTACTATACTACTTTCACTTCCTAAAGTTCAAAACCTATGAAAAATCAACAATAGTGGGTATACTCGGGGTGAAAGGGTGAAAACCTTGTAAAAACATTTTAAAAACACAAAACTACATACAATAATAATTCTTACAAAAAACATCAAATAAACTCAGTGGTCTTATTTGTCACGGCGCTAACAAATAGTACCCATTGAACAAGTTTTCGTCTGCCCGGTTGAACACAAGAGTAATGGCTTTTCTCGCTGGTCGTCGCGAATTTCCAACTAGCAAATTTAACACGATCATGAAAGACATTTTGCCGTGGAATGCCGGCTTAGAACAGCATCACTCCATAATTTTCCTGTGGGATTTGAGAGTTGACGTGTAATGCAATTTTAGCCGTGTGGTGCCGGCAGAGAAGAATAGCACCACCCCCTCTCTTCCCGTGGGGGTCGTAAGAGGCGACCGAGGGATAAACCCGACCCAAACAGCCAGGGCTTAACCGCCACACCGTGGATTAACCGCCACAAAAGCATTCCCAAGTATTCGTTGACGTCTGATAGGCGGCCGGTCGTAAAATTAAGCCGAATCCTTTGCAACACGATATTGTGTTCAACAAAACGTGTTGCGCCGACCCCAAGTAATTGGGATAAGGGCAGGAAGGTGATATGTAATACAATTTTAGGCGACACTCTTACAAACTGTCACTATACACAGTCTTCTGAATGACTCTCAAACATTTGTTAGACATGGTGTAAATGGCCGTTTACGCTCTGCCTACCCCGCAAGGAATTTAAGCGTGATATATTATGTTTGTATTAATAACATTAAACCAAGGGAAAGTATTTCAGTAGCGTGACTTCATATTTACAAAATAAGAAACACTTAAAGGTGTTGATACTATGTGTGTTGATATGTTCATAATTGAATTATTATTTTACTTTAGTCGTTATTTTCATTGTAGTCAGTATTAAAATTAACAAAGAACAATTATTTACATACAATATATTTTTAATATATTTAAGTTTAGTAGCTCTAGTTTTAGTAGCTCCTTTCAAAATAATTATGACCCTTACAAAATTACAATAATCTTTCATAATTATTGTTTGTGTTTAATTATAACTTTCATTTTGAGGGCAAATATTATTTCTACTAATGAAATACTTAGAAAAACAAGGTATTTATTTAGCGACAAATTTTGCTGTTGTAAGTAAGTCCCTTACCACAGTAAAGACAAACAGATGTGTTAAAAATCAAAATTTTGTGATAACATTTCAAATGGTAAAATTCTTCTTAGTAATTGTAGAGACAGAGCCTTCCCATCAAACTAAAAGTCAGATTAAGTGAATTGACCGCCACACTACGACCAAAATTACGCAACGGAATACGGTACAATTACGCCAGCAATGTTATTTGCATTACTGATGATGATGATGATGACACACATCAGCCAAAATTCCGTCACCGAAATTACGTCGCCGAATTTCCGTCCAAGGTAATACAGAGTGATTTGTACGTAATTTTGGCGCTTATGGTGTGTCATCCCAACCAAAAACACCGAAAACTGATGGAACGGAATGCAGCCCTCGAATTTCTGTCGCGTTATTTCTGTCGTAGTGTGTGTACAGCCGTGTGGTGCCGGCAGAGTAGAATAGCACCACCCCTTCTCTTCCTGTGGGGGTCGTAAGAGGCGACCGAGGGATAAATCTGACCCAAGCTGATCAGGGTCCTGGAGAAGTAAAACTCCACACACAAACCCGGAACGGGGTCTCCGTCAGGAACGAGTGACTGGTTACAAATCGGCAGACTCCTGCAGCCGACCTGGCTCCACACATATCGACCCGTCGTTCCTGTGGAGTCAGCCAGGAAGGCCTAGAGGGTGGCGCAGGTCCTGGGAGCCCTGCGTTTTCCATAATTGCGTCCCAGGCATCGCATTGTCTGTGGAAAGCGTGCAAAAAGCCATGCCGCTCCCGTATCGGCTTATACAGCCATGAAAAATCTTGCCTCAGACACTGAATAAATCGTCTGATATATTCGTATGAGGCCAACGATGATGAGTGTGTGTACACACTTAATCTAAAAAGTTGTTTGTAATTTTACGCTGACATATAGAATGAATATTTGCCGAGCCCGCATGTAGTTTAAATTGCGTTTCCTTTGAGGGTGTAACCATGGACGTATAAAAGGGCGGACAGAGTCGCGCTAATAAAACCTCTGTGTAGCCCCAAGTCAGCCAGTTGGCTGTACGTACAAGAACGCACGCACACATTCACACCAAACCCAGCCATTCCGAACGCAAACGTCAGCCTACCCTACCGATTTTTGCAAAATAAACAAAAACAAAACATCATGTCGTGCGTTGTAAAAATTTGAAAAAACAGCAGTGATCAAAGGAATAAAAGTTCGGGAATCACGTTTCACAGGTAAATTAATAATTTGATTACTCATTTTCATGTTTTAAATTATTTAAATTAGCCTCCAACTGAGGGCTGGTGTTGCCATTATTCACGTTATAAATTTCCCTAAAGTATAGGTAATTATTGGGTGGGTGGGTTCAAAAAATTCGGTTTCACCACATCTTAAAATTAGAAAACGAGACAAGAATTTCTCAAAGCAAAAGAATGTATTATAAAAACTTACTCAACATATGGGATGTAAGTCGTAAATAGAACAATTCAATATAATCGTATTAATAACTGTGTTTTATTGGTAAAAAGAATCCTAACATGGCAACCCTAATTCACTCACACAAGTTTATCCGCCGCCATTACGGTTATTCAGTTTTGACATAACTGGCATTCTGTCCGCCCTTTTATACGTCCATGGGTGTAACGAAGAAATTGTGAAACTTAGTAGTAGCTTTTAGTTCACAAGTGCAGTTTTGGTGAACTTTATAGCTATCAACAGTAAAGGGATGCGTTGTGAGTTGCAAATGGTTGTAATAATCAGACAATTTTATCAAGTACATCATATAACGAGTTAAATTACTCTTTTCGAGTGGGACACCGTGTCGTCAAACAACCCGATGAACCATGGTATCGGAATTTTCCAACCGCCTACTACAAGTATTAGCATGGTTGTGTAACGACGACCGTCCAAATGATCATAGACAGCAACCAGGACCGACGGTATAACGTACCCTCCGAAACACGAAACCATAATTCATTTTCAGATAATCAGATGATTCTGCTTGCAATGCCCTAACCAGACTGGGAACAAATTCACAAAGTTATAAATATTAACTTTGTGTTCCACCTAGAATCAAACCCGGAACCTTCTGTATCGCAGGTAGTAGCTAGCTATACCACTGCGCAACATTGCCCGTCAAGATCTACAAATCGGTTGATAAGTTATTGATAACCTGTATTATAATCAATCAATGAGTCTAAGTTATTTCATGAGGTTTCACTGTATTTTCCTAACTTTCGAAATTCATATTCATTTCATAGCTTCGAAGCATCCATTATTTTAACTTAGTAGGTTAAGACCGGAGCGTCTTTTGAACTTTAACATAAGTTAGACTCTTGTATCGATTAATAATAACTTCAGCAAAATTAATTCTAATGATTGTTGCGTTAGTAACTTTGTGTTGAGAACTTAATTTAATATCCATCTTTATTAAATCTTAACTATCTCGTTTATGAGAAGACTGGGAAAATAGTTATTTAATATTGTTGTTTAAACTTTAAATTAGGTATGAGATAAGTTATTTAGTCTCGATGTTTCTGAAACTAATAGTCATCCTTTTATTGATGCAGACAGTAAACAATTAAAATGTTTATCGAAACTGTTATTCGATACACTAAGCTAGATAATACAGATTATGATTGGATTCCCGGAGCTTGTTAGAAAACTCAACTAATTGCTACAATGTAAACTGAGCGGCTTAATCTTCCCCTGTTCTCCAGGCATCGTTAAAAGTACAAGCACAGACGGGAATTTAGTTAAATCCCATTAAAGCTACCAATTTGCTGGCAGCCGAGCTCCAAAACCGCCCTCGCACTGAGCAGTAATAGAAAAATAGAAATGCGACACCACGAGTTCGGAATTTGAAAAAAGAAGTTTCGTTTAGTTTCCTTCTTAGCGGCCAGCAGCCGCAAAGGCGAAGTTGAAAGAAAGGCCGAGAGAACGTTTCAAATGTGAAGTTTAGAACTGACGCCCTATCCGAGTTAAAAAGCGCGGGAACTGCCGATCGGGCTGTTTGCCTTCCAGTCTGCAGCTCTGATTGTAGCGGATTAAATTTACAGAAATTCATGTAACATCATTGTATTTTTACGGAATAGATAAGTTAATATTTCTTGAGTAGTCATTGAAGATTTTTTAATGCTTTTTGTTGCGATATATTTTTTATAGAAGTATGTTATATAAGGTTCTATTAAATTCAGTGCAAATATAAGGTGTAAAAAAAATCAACTGCAAATATTTTAAGGTGTCAACCGGCCCATGAAACTGAACAACTTTCCCCAAGGAATATAGCCTTTAGCCACGAAAAGTCCACTTTCTTTAAGGTCGAATTATGAAAATAAATGGACCTCCTATATAAAATGTACTAGACGCCAAAGTCAGTTTGTATGGGAGGTCCCTTTTTGTATATCGAGGTTCCGTGAGCAAAGTTGTTCAGTTTCACGAGTAGAGCATACTTTGAAAAATTTGCACTGAATTTAATAGGACCTTATAAAGTGATCTTTAATTTATAAGTAGTGATCATGTTTATGCCACTTTTACGAGTATGTTAAATTAATTTATTTCCCAGGAAATACAGGAGCTTGTGCTTATTTAATGTGACAAAAGGAAAATTACGAGAAAATGATACAATTTCATATTTGTTCAGTTCATCTATTTCGGTGTAACAAACATTATCAATTACATTACGGAATTGTCTATTTAGCAATTGTTTATTATACTAGTTACTATTTACATCTACCTTGTAGCTATTTCAGTGATATCATAAATTTACATAGAAACATCGAATTCACTAACGTAAACGCTAATTAATTAACAAATTTTCCAAGAAATTATATGCTAAAATGAACATTTACTTGTGAGATTCAAATTCAAATGTGCTTTAATAAGTCTAAATAAATAAATTATGAAACTAAAATATAATAATGTTCCTAAAAAATTAAATTAATATTAAATTACTAGACAATTCAGCATTTTCAAAACTTATCTGACGTGACTCAAATTATTTGTAAGTTCGATGTGATTAAAATTCTGTAAACTTCATGTTTCTTCAAAACTTATAAGATAATCAATTATTTTAGACACATAATTTGATTAAATAATTTTCATTTTTGCTGTGTTTTGACAATTGTGTGATTTTCGTGTTTTACATAGTATTTAATCTACTAAAACATTTTTTGTTTACAACTGTTTGTTTTTTTTTTCAATGTGGCTTCCACGATAAATTATTTATTTATTAACCTAGAATACACTTAACTTAGTGGAATAATTTAACATAAGGAGTTTAACTCCTTTAAATAGACGGTAAACAGTGAAAACAAACATTATCATAACAATTTTACTTTCATTTAGGTAAACAATTATGCATGCCACTGTAAAATACTCAAGACACACTGCGTTAACGTTCAAGAACCAACGAAATAGAAATCAGATCGAGATGACAATGTTACAGTATTACTTAAAATTGTAATATTGTTATCTTCTAAAAATTAAATAAATAAACTGTCATTCGCCAATATTTCGACAGATCGTGTCGGTTTGACAATATTTCGACAGATAGTAATTTAGCAAGATATATTGTTATCTAGCCTTGTTTGCAACTTTACGGTGACATGTACAACAAACAAATATGTATTTCTTAGTTTCCATTTCGACGATCCCTACGTACAATTCCTGTAAGTGGTACCTAAGTCATTTGCCTTTATTCTTCGCTTTCACCTCAGATTGTCATAAGCTACCTTCGGTAAAGACAGCATGGTTCAAAATGGCCTAATTCCACTCGAAATTGCCACCCCGTAACTACACAATTTACACCATTCCAACGTAAAATCACGGTAGTGGTAGTTAGGAACCCACTTAACAACACATTTTCCGACGTAAAATGACGGTAGTTAAGTTACGTTATTTTACACTGGAAGGTAAACACGCCCTGGCGTGCTCTCTCCCTTATCTGGCACTTACTGCATAAAAATAATTATGTTAATATTTGCTATACCGTTGATTTCATATTGTTGAAAACTGTTCTTAGCTGATAACCAAATTTTATTATAACGATTTCAACTTGTACTTACCCGTAAAATTAAAAATACAAGGTAAAATCCAATTTGAAATACGGTATTTGTGTAATAAAACCAACGTAAAATCTCTTAACTGACAGTTGTGATGTTTGTTTGCAATACATTTCCACGTATAAGAACTTAAGTGCCACATAGGCAATCTACAGCTCGACGTAAAACTACGTATATGATTTTTAATATATAAATAATTATTTATACAACATTTTATTATATTTATCTTAAACATATTGACTAAATAAATACATGTTCAAAATTTCAAAACTCTATCTAAAATATTACTAGAGATACACTTGTTTGAAACTTAAAAACGCTCTCCTGTAAAATTTGATATTTTCAGTTACGTCATTATACGTAGGGACCGTCGATTTGAGGTAACTTAAACTTAAGTGGTTGCATGTACCATCAGCAGCACATCAAACTGTCTTATATAGGGATCAACCTACAATAGTGTCTCTTATAAATTATATGGAAACCAGTCTAAGTTAATCCCTTATAGAGGGTACATGATTGCTGATAAGATAACTTACTTACATTTGAAATTTTCGTGACCAAAAATGGGTAGACAATCTGGTAAAGTGAGTTTAATTTTTAATTGACATAATTACCTATTCATTTTCTCCAGTGATTCTAATGTGAATAAGAATATCTTGTATTTTTTTTTTCAATTTTTTCTTTAGGAATCTTTACTGCGGTCAACCTCTACCAACTGGGCTACCGTGGCTTAATAGTAGCCTGCAAAATAGAGCAAGAATTGCTTAACTAATAACGCAGTCAAAATTATTGCAGGTTTTCCAAAAATTTATCCTAATGTGTTTGTAAATGGAAAACATTCGTGTCAAAAGCAGTACACAATCATTATTTATGCGAATTAATTTGATGTGAAAAAACGTGAACTATTCAGCCATCAGTTTTGTTTATTTTACAACAATATGCAAAACCGTATTTGTTCACAAACAGTTTATCTTGTTGCGTTTGTTTACATTTTATTAACAATAAACAAATATCAAACAAAACAATAAAATTTGTGACATAGTGTGTGTTGCATTTCGTTACACTAAATGAAACCTAAAATCTACCTTAAGCCGTTGCACGTCGATTCGTTTTACTATTAATTCTATTTTTTATTTTACATAAAGCGTGTCAACTAAGTATTTACACATTAGTATTAAATTCTTTAGTTACGTAACTGTACAGTGTCACAGTACCTTATAAACATCCAATTTAAGTTCTAACGTTCTCGTTCATTTGCCCACACTCTATTCAACTGCAAACCAAGAATCAAAGTCGTAGTCGCAATCGTAGTCGCAATCGTAATCCAGTCGTAGTCCAATTCGTAGCACTTCGTAGACACTTGCTACAGCACTGCTACACATATCAGTCCATTATTTCACTTCACAAAATTCGACCCACAGCAGTTTATGTGTCCGCACAAAATAAGAAACCCAAGTAACACAACATAAAAGGCTGTCTTGTCCAAAGTAGCAGCGGTGCCCGAGGCTTCAGGCGCGGGCGTGGGTGGGCCCAGGCGATTGTTCGCGCGGACCACTTGCGACCTCCAGCGGATCGTGTACAGAGGTTGTACCCGGGATAGTGCCACCAACCTGCGGAAAGGAATTACAGTTAAAAATAAAATGTTCCTGGTCAAGACACACAGAGCCATCTAGCCCCAAACTAATCAAAGCTTGTACTATGGGAACTAGACAACTGATATTAATACTTATATACTTTTTTGTAAATAAATACATATTATACATAGAAAACACCCAGACTTAATACAAATATCTGAAAAGGTTTGTGTCCGGTGGTAATTAAACCCACGACCCACGACTTAGAAGGCAGGGGTACTACTCGCTATGCCATAGGGACACAGAGACAGTTATAAGAAAGCTTTCGAGTGTACGTGCTTGGAGTTAATCAAATGGTTCCGTGTTTCATAGGGCACACTTAGCCATCAGTCCCGGTTGCTATCTATGATTGTTTAGACAGCGGTCGTTACACAACAATGTTAGATGCATACTTTCTAGAACCCTAACGAGCAATTGTAAAACTCTGACAACAGTGTTTAAAGAAGTCATTTGTCGACTCTCACACGATGTGATGAGGCATATGAGTCACTAATAGTAATAAAATAATATTACAGCAGGATCTATTTGATCTGAAACCTTTGCTGATTCACTCAGCTGCAAATAAAATGTTTATTCGCAATCGCAACGCGGTTTGTTGTATAACATTCAATCGGAAACGTAACACGGCGTTTATAAAAATGTCGAGGGAATTTGTTATATTTTCAGTCACGTTTTACTTAACCACGTTGGTACAAACCGCCACCTCAAAGGTAGCGCAATAGTAGAGGTAATAAGAGCAGTAAAGCGTCTTAGCAGTGTTTTTAAATTATATAACTTGAATTCCCAATGGTAAAACAATAAACTGAAACGTGCTTGCAAGTTGAACAAATAAGTACGAGCAGGAAGGTACGTTTATATATAACCGTTGATTTATTGTTCTAAATTGTACCTACTTAACTTATAACTTATAGGCAAGAGTTTATTATTGCCAATCAGCTGATTGATTTACTATGGGAGGTCCAATTTTTTTTTTTTTCATATTTTGACCCATGTTCCATAGGGAAAGTTGTTCAGTTTCATGAGTATCTTGACCTTCTTTCGGCTTGTATACCCTTTCTGTTACTCCCTGTATATTCGAAGATGGTACTACCATCAGTGCATCCACCTACGTATTGAAAGGATCAACTCATACCTACTGGTTTTTCTTGGTAAGTATTTGTATGACAGACAGTATAAAATGGTCCTTTAAAAGGGTAGGCTAATTTTCTGACATTAAAATAGGAAATTAAAAAGTTTTATCTCATCTGCTGTATATAACTGTCTAACACCTTAATAATGATTCCAGCGTTCGAATTTATCAACAAAAGATCTGTTTTCACACACCGCTGCTCCAGATTCACGGGAAAAAATTGTCATTTCGGAAACACACCACGTCCTCTCAAGGCTTCTATCTAATATGCACAAAGAAAAGATCTTTTTCGCGGAGTACCTTTATAAAAGCATGTGCTTTCACGTATTTGGCACGTAGGTCGCTGTATTAGGCCGAGGTTCATAAATAATTTACTGAATGGAAGAACTGGAAAGTGTTTTTGCTTTTTTCGCAAACCGTTGCAAAGCTTCCAGTTCCTTTGACTTCTTAGTGGGACGAAAATACCCACTTACCTACCTAAAATCTATAAAGACATTTCATGCTTTTACTGCCTTCAGTTTTCCGACTGCAAAAAGGCACTCCTTTTGCAGCGGGAATCGATTGAGATGGACCGACTTTCGAATATAGTTTCAAGTTTGCCGCGGACAAACTAGTTACGAGAGCGAAGGAAATTCAAAGTATTCTGTAATAAGTTGGATTGACTTCGTACTTTGCAATGTTATAATTTGCTCCTGTAGGAATAGGTATTACTTCGCAGCTTTTGAAGATTTAATGCAAAAAATAAATGTAAAAGGCGACGATATGGAGATATACGATACGAAGATACCTGCAAATATTTGAAGAGGTAAACGAGCCAGTGAAACAAAACAACTTTTCCTAGGAAACATAGGTCGAAATATGACATATAATTAGGAGCTCCAGTACAAAATATGATGGCTAGCTGGGTCGTTTGCTTGCATGTGTTTGTAATGTGTTGGAGGCCAAACATTTTTTCATATTTCGACTTATGTTCCATGGGGAATGTTGTTTAGTTTCATGCACTGATTAAACCCCAAAATATTTTCAGTTTTCATTTTACTTCCTGTATATTCCAGCGCAGCTTAGTTCACGGCAGGAACTTAAGGAACCAGCCCATGAACTAAATAAAAATTAACTTATCTAGGAAATCAATCTCGCATACAAAAAGTGTCTGCCTCTGATATTTTCTGTAATCTGGTAGTCTTTTAATATTTTATGAAAAGTAGCAATATGTACCCACTCAATGAAATATTTATTTTACCAAAAAGCAACATACCTTATAACAACGGTATTCAACCGCCACGGCAGCGTATACGTGTGGTTCTTATGCCGAGCGCAGAAGGTGTACAATAGCTCGCCAGCCGCGGCTTGGAGCCCTACTTCCGTGTGCACCCCGGAGCCCGACCACTCGTGAAGCGTGATGTTCCACGAGCCGCAAGATTTGTCCTAAAATTATTGAAAATATTACATACACATACATACAAATAGATTGTATCAGCGTCTTTTGTTCTAGATTGACACTCCTCTAGTATACTTTGTCCATGCCCGAACTGATTTGGTATAAGGGTAGAAAAATGATGATGACATACAAATATCTCGCTTATATCCCTTGCGGAACATGCAGAGCGTAAACGGCTGCAAAAATTGCCATATACATTACGCCCGATAAGGCTAGCTCAAAGTCAAAGGTCAAGAAGTCACTAACTTTTCCACACACCGACGGTCCCAAGCAAGTTATTTCGTGCTACTTTGTTTGAAGAAAAATGAAAGCCATATTATCAGTTTCATAGGGAATTTCTGAAAATGCAAGGTTAAGACGGGTTGCAAATGAAATACCTTTCCTATTAAAGTCAGTTGTATGGAAAAGTCATTTTGTCCAGGGTGTGTGTAGTCGGTGTTTCAGTTTTTATAAAACCGGTAAACATGGGTATACCCTGGTAAGGTTTTTATTGTTTAAGTATTAATGGACTGACCTGCTCAGAAGTGATGTCAATGAACAGCTGCCTCTCGACATTGGAGTCTAGCACCCAGGTGCATTGCTGGTAGAAGAACTCGTTCAAACTACCCGTGACGGAGACGTTCTTTGAGGTTATTTCACCTAGAATCAACATACATCATCAGAATGGTATCCAAAATTTTGCATATATAATACAGAGTGTAAATGACGGTGTACCGAAAACTTTGCAGGTATGAACAACTTTTTCTATGAAGGCTTTGTTGGGAAACGAGAAAAATTTCGACCTCCCATACCAAAATTTCTGATCTGTTGACTGATTTTTTATAGCAAATTGAAAAAAAAAAGAACCTTTCTCAATATAGACAGCATAGAACAGTTGTTCAATCTCATGGCCTGAGCATGGCTGCAAAAAATTTCGGTACACCGTCCCTTAGAAAAACAAACATTCTCCATATGAAAAACTGAGGATGACTTGGACATGACGATAAGGAAAGGACCTCAAAATGAGATAAGTATTAAGAAAAACTAAGCCGCTATTGTAAACTCATTATGTCAGCTACCTGGTCAATTTCACGAAGAAGCAAAATAAAAAGTTTTTTAAATGTTACCTTTTGGAGAAAGTTATCCCTTATCACTAGCCTAATTATCCGAAAATTTCAATAAGTAGCTCTGTCTAGAATATTGGGTACGAATTCATAAATTCAAACCTTTTCCCGCAAAGGCGAAATGAAAAAGACCTGTACGGTCCCGATCAAGGTTTTTCATTCAGCGCTAGACACCACGGCGGCGGCGCGAAAGTAGGTCACGACACGTAATACGGAGAGTATTCTCGGACGCACCGACGACAATATTTTGCTGTTTTACACTGTTCCAGTAAAACAGCGTGTGGTAGCGCCTAAGATTACTGGCACCCCTAGTCCACTCAGGATGTTTCGTAAATAGCGACGTTTTGACCCTCGGCTGAATATCTATCGACTATGGTCAATCGCCGTCCCAATCTGCCCCAAGCCGGACATGAGGAGTTCCAACTTGAACTGAAAAATCGATTCGCTGCCCTGGAGACCCCGGCAAACGTTGACGAGGACCTAGAGAGCATAGTCGGGGCTATTCGCGAAGTGGGGACGAAGCATTTTCGTAAAAGGCGAACAGACAAGAAGTCCAAACTTTCAAGCGAGGCCCTGGAACTGATGCGAATTAGACGGGAAACACCAGAGGATGCATTGCCAGATCCCCAGTCACTTAACAAAAAGATCCGAAGTATGGTAAGACGCGACCTCCGAAGCTATAACACTCGACTCGTAAAGGAGGCGATTGAGAAAAACCGAGGGTCGAAAGTTTTTACCAAGACACTGGGAAGGAGTCATCTGGCAAAGCTAACTACCTCGAATGGTGTAACTGTCACATCGGTTCCAGAGATTCTCGCTGAAATTGAGGACTTCTATGGAAATCTGTATGCCTCACATGCGAAAAAGCCTCCACCTGATGCGACCCCAGACCCAAGAGCTCCTCTCTTCCGCCACTTTACAGAAGATCTCCCGGACGTAGATATAGACGAAATCGCGGCGGCTCTCAGACAGCTTAAGAATGGGAAGGCTCCCGGGGAAGACGGAGTGGCCTCTGAGCTACTTAAGGCCGGTGGAAAACCTGTCCTCGAGGAGCTGAAAAGGCTTTTCAACTCTGTAATAGCCAATGGGACAATCCCGAAGGCGTGGAGCAGAGGTGTAGTGGCATTGTTTTTCAAAAAAGGAGACAAAACGCTTCTCAAAAACTATAGGCCGATCACACTTCTGAGCCACGTCTATAAGCTGTTCTCGAGAGTCGTCACGAATCGTCTGGCATCAAGATTTGACGCCTTTCAGCCACCGGAACAGGCCGGGTTTCGTAAGGGCTTCAGTACCGTGGACCACATCCATACTGTAAGGCAGGTTATACAGAAGACAGAGGAATATAACCAACCACTGTGTATGGCTTTTGTGGACTACGAAAAAGCCTTCGACTCTATCGAAACCTGGGCTGTTTTGGAGTCCTTACAGCGGTGCCAAGTCGACTGGCGGTATGTGGAGGTGCTGAGAAGCCTTTATCAAATGGCTACGATGTCCGTTCAAGTACAAAACCATAATACAAGACCCATCCAACTGCTCCGTGGTGTAAGACAGGGTGACGTTATATCCCCGAAACTCTTCACCAACGCATTGGAGGATGTCTTTAAAACTCTACAGTGGGATGGACTGGGCATCAACGTCAACGGCGAAAGTCTCACGCATCTCCGCTTTGCCGACGACATAGTCATAATGGCCGAATCGCTGCAGGACCTGCAAAAAATGCTATCTAGTCTTAACTCTGCCTCGAGACGTGTTGGACTTGGGATGAACTTGGATAAGACGAAGGTCATGTTCAATCAACACATACTCCCCGAGCCGGTCTCCGTCGAAGGTGTAGTCCTTGAAGTTGTCCAGAAATACGTGTACCTTGGGCAAACTTTGCAGATGGGAAGAGACAACTTTGAGGCTGAAATCACCAGAAGAGTGCAGCTTGGTTGGGTAGCATTTGGAAAGCTGCGTCACATCCTCGAATCATCTTTGCCACAATGCCTTAAGACCAAGGTGTTCGATCAATGCGTCCTACCAGTCATGACCTACGGAGCCGAGACGTGGAACTTGACAGTGAGACTGGCCCACCGGCTACATGTCACTCAGAGAGCTATGGAAAGGTCTATGCTTGGTATCTCTATAATGGATAAAGTCCGAAATGAGGCCATCCGAAAAAAGACCAAAGTGACGGACATAGTCTGGAAGTGTAGCAAGCTGAAGTGGCAGTGGGCTGGCCACATCTGTCGTAGAACCGACGGACGGTGGAGTAAGCGGGTTCTCGAGTGGAGGCCACGCCTCGGCAAGCGTAGCGTTGGACGCCCTCCGGCCAGATGGACCGATGACTTGAAAAAGGCGGCTGGTAGCGACTGGATGGCAAAAACGGGAGATCGTGCCTTATGGCGTTCCCTGGGGGAGGCCTACGTCCAGCAGTGGACTGCAATAGGCTGAAATAGAATAGATGGTCAATCGTATAGTAGCGGTAATAGCACCTAAAATAGGTCATAAAACATTGTCAAACCCTGTTGCTACAGAAATTTGTGCTCTAATAAAACATATTAACCTGACTCCAACTTATTAGGGAAAATGGCAGGCAGATGACGAATAAGATGAGAAACAGATACCTAAAATGTGCAACTGGGCAGCCAACTGGCAACACCACTGGAACGATGTAAACTGGCAATAAGCGCCAACTCCCGCCAAACGTCTTCGCGACGCGGCGCGAATGTCAAATTGGACCTGTTTGTTTTTCATTTCGTTCGATCGGGGCGTCCGGAATTCATTTCAGATAAATTGCCGATTATCTGCCTCCCACGAGACGTTACGATCGGATTACCAAGGGGGTTTTGTTTTCGTGTCGCGAGAGAAGAAACGATTTAAATTACGTCGATTGTAGAAGAAAGACTACATTTACATTACATCGATTGTAGAGGAATGTCTTTATTTGAATTTGATGATAAAACGCAGATTTAAAATTGAGACATACCTATGCAAAAGTAGTTTTTTTAGTACCTATATTAAATTGCGTCATAGTTCTAGCCACGCGTCGGTATTCATAGCGTTACAAGTTATTTGGCAAGTTGGACCCGATACTTAAGCCCTATGCATACCTGAGTGGAACTGGATATGGTGTTGGAAATTATTCTGATTGGTGAAAATCGTCAAGCGATTGAGTTCCGCGTTAGTTCTTTTAAAATCACGACCTGACCTGCCTAAGCGTGAAGCCAGATTTCGCTGGTCGCGTAGTATCTAAGTATTGCGAGCAGCGTAACTTGGTCTTACGCTTAAGCTGGTCATATCATGTCCTTTCATGGCATTTTGATTGCGAATGGACTTTACCTACGTACCGCTGTGGTACCGCTCATGTTTACAAAGGGCTTAAAGCTGTTTGTAACTTAATGGCGAGTACGGGTAATCTTTCAAAATGGCAACAAGACTTACCGGAATGCGTAGTATACGTCCGCTGTCCGCACATAGCGTCGTCGTTGAAGCTGTAGGCGGCCGCGTAATCGAACCCGCGACTCGCGTAGGTGTAGTGGGCTACCGAGTACTCGAGCCGCACGCTCGTCCAGCTGCGGACCACCACGGGCAGCCACAGCGCCTGCACAAAAGAAGTAAGTACTTATTTTGAAAAAACAGACACCAGGGTTCATCGGGTCGTTAGAAGAAACGGTATCCCACACAAAAAGAAAAATAGTCCGAGTTCTTAATTGGCAGTTTGTATGGAGGTATGGTCCCATCTGGCAGAAATCATGAAACTTGGCATGTGTGTAGCTTACATGCGTAAGCTTCAGGAAAAGAAGGGAAGCAAGTTGGACCCCCCCTGCTTCCCCCCTTTCCCCCCCCCCCCTTTTATGTCCCAAATTTCAGTTATCTTTATTTTTCTCGGAAACGATTAAAGATAGGAGAAATTCGTCAAGGTAAGAAATATTCCTTATAAAATTGTCTACATAATTGTTCATGGGGTAGATGTTGATAGGACTTATACTTTTCGAGTTATGCTTCTGGGAAACCCATAATTTTTTGAAGGTGACTTCCAGCTCTGAATTAGCCATAACTACCATGTGATAGAATATTTTTTCAAACTTGCTATTGGCTGTTGTTAGTTAGGTAGTCTTCAAAAGAAATCCGCAGAGACAACACTTCAATCACGCCTGGGGGGGTGGGGGGAGGGAGGCAAAGTTTATTTTTTCCGATCTGAACTTGAGGACTTCTGACTCCTTAAGTAAATGTGACACGAGAAATTGAGTATCATTTTCGAATATATCAAAGACGGAGTATTCATTTCTGAAACGCTCTTTGGTACATTTCATACAAAAATATAAAAATATTAAGTGAAATAAGAAAAAAATATGTTGCGTTCTCATTCAAACGCTGTTTTCTTCATGACCTTGAGACATATTTACTAGATAATAACACATACTCAAAGACATACTCACCCGAATTATAAAGCCATATTTTAATTTCGAAAATATTAGAAAATACCTAGCCTACGGAAGCCTAAATATTTTTACAAAGTTATGTTTGTAGCTAGAAAAATTTCAAGTTCATAGATTTTGTATGCAAAAATAAGATTACCAACCGCAAACTTATATTTCTCAATTGTCGCTAAACAATTCCAGATAGAGAAATGCCCTCATAGGGAATGTTGTTTATACTGAAGGGTAGTTTTTGTTGGAATAAAGAAATTGAGGATCTGGAGTACTTGATGTTTAAGAAGACATTACAGTATCTCGAATAGTTTAGCTGGGCTGTTGATGTTCCACATCAAGTATTCCAGATCTTCAATTTTTATATATCAGCATAAACAACTCTTCAGTATAAACAACATTTCCTATGAGGGCATTTCCCTATCTGGAATGGTTTAGCGACAATTGAGAAATAGATGTTTGCGGTTGGTAATCTTATTTTTGCATACAAAATCTATGAATTTGAAATTTTTCCAGCTACAAACATAACTTTGTAAAAATATTTAGGTTTCTGTAGGCTAGGTATTTTCTAATATTTTCGAAAATAAAATATGGCTTTATAATTCGGGTGAGTATGTCTTTGAGTATGTGTTATTATCTAGTAAATATGTCTCAAGGTCATGAAGAAAACAGCGTTTGAATGAGAACGCAACATATTTTTTTCTTATTTCACTTAATATTTTTATATTTTTGTATGAAATGTACCAAAGAGCGTTTCAGAAATGAATACTCCGTCTTTGATATATTCGAAAATGATACTCAATTTCTCGTGTCACATTTACTTAAGGAGTCAGAAGTCCTCAAGTTCAGCTCGGAAAAAATAAACTTTGCCCCCCTCCCCCCATCCCTACAGGCGTGATTGAAGTGTTGTCTCTGCGGGTTTCCTTTGAAGACTACCTAATTAACAAAAGCCAATAGCAAGTTTGAAAGAATATTCTATCACATGGTAGTTATGGCTAATTCAGAGCTGGAAGTCACCTTCAAAAAAATTATGGGTTTCCCAGAAGCATAACTCGAAAAGTATAAGTCCTATCAACATCTACCCCAAGAACAATTATGTAGACAATTTTATAAGGAATATTTCTTACCTTGACAAATTTCTCCTATCTTTAATCGTTTCCGAGAAAAATAAAGATAACTGAAATTTGGGACATAAAAGGGGGGGGAAAGGGGGGAAGCAGGGGGGGTCCAACTTGCTTCCCTTCTTTTCCTGAAGCTTACACATGTAAGCTACACACATGCCAAGTTTCATGATTTCTGCCAGATGGGACCATACTTCCAGCTAAGGAGCCGTACTAAAACTAGAAGGAAAAATAAACAAAGAAAGTCGCATTAAGTTGCCTGCCAGATATACAAATGATGGTTAAACCAGCTGACCATAGCTGATTAAACTGAACATCATCATCAGCATCATTATCATCAGCAGCCCACATTCACCCATTGTAGGGTATAAGCTTATTCTCTATTGCGCCACACTCCTCACGGTCCTATGCTAATAATAATAATATATTTTTATTTCAGGCCAAACCCATATCTTATCTCATCTGAACATAATTTCCCTTAAACATTACCTAGGCTAATCACGAAAATAACTATGGGAGATACAAAAACGTTCTGCACATTTCGACTATGCGGATTTGGAAAGGTAGGTAGTTCAGAATCATTAATTTCAACTTTTAACTATTTCTTGACACCTTGTTACATACATTAGCACGTTTACTTTGTGCTGTTATTTGCCTATCACGCCTTTATTTTACGTATTTTGGCGTGGTAAAAAACAACAAAATAAACAATTTTAATGAAACACCAATAAATAAGCGACTGAACGTTATTGCTTCATTTCCTTGCAGCTGTAATTTCCCCCTTAACGGTTTAGGGGGAAAATGAATGCTTAACGATGTTAGAAGTTAAAAAGATTGTTTATCTACAAATTCTAACTTGAAAATTGGTTCTAATTTATAAAACACGTGTTTTAATAACACTCACAAACATCTAGATGTTGCACATGGAAGCTCTAGACCTTGTATGTTTATGTGGTGCTGGTATAAAAACACCACCTCTTAACTTATACGTCTATACAAAATGCAAATAAACTTCACGCCTGTATTGCTTGCGGGGTAGGCAGACCGTAAACAGCCACTTAAACTATGTCTAAAAGATTGAGAGTCATTCAGAAGACTGTGTATCACTATTACCATAGCGACAGGTCGTCAGCCTGTCGTCGGAAATTGTAATACACAATCAACTCTCAAATCCCTTATACGCTTCTTACGACGACACGGAAAGATGTGGGATGATACTATTTTAAGCCGGCACCAAGTGGTAAAAACTCACGGTTATTAGTAGTCCCTTTGCAAAGCTAAAGGGTGCAATTATAAGAATAGAAACGCAACGCTTGTAAAGCCTGCTCTCCTGATTGATACAACTTATGGGTTTGTGGATATCAATATGTCCTAGGTACCTACTACTGAAATAATGATTCATTTCAGCCCCCACCGACACGCTCGTTTACATTTTCGCCCGAATTCCTTGAACAAACTATTATTATACAAAGCCTACTCGCACTCAAATTTTATTGGCTGAGTGGACTTTGTTTACTTTGCTTCCCGAGGATCAACGATCGCCTAACTAAGCGAAACAAAAGCAAATTCAACAAATTCCCCAGTTTATTCTGTTTCTGAACAAACTTTTGTAATAAGACTAAGTTTACAATCACTTAATTGCTGTTCGATCGTAGAATGTCTCTGGAAAGTTGGAAAATAAAGTTACTCACTGGAGTGGAGGATCCAATTTTAGAATTCTTCGAAAGTAAAAACATTTCTATTAAGATTGGCCTTCCTTTTAAAACAGTTATTACATCACCCTGTGAGCAGGGTTCAATTTAGCTTACATTGCGGATTATTTTGAGTATATCACAATGACAAAAAAAAGCTAAGCAGCAATGTATGCTGAAAGCGGGCTTTGTTGGCAGGGTATTGTGATTCTACAGGAGCGTAGCCTATAAAGGACGCACGACCCGAAGTAAGACCCTTAGTTCCAGATAAATAATAACTGCTGGTTTCTGTAAGGTTGATATAAGAGAAAACTAGAGAATCAGTATTGCTTCCGTTATTGTAAAAGTATAGGAACTTTGTAAGTTATACTAAGTCTACCGTAGCAAGAATTGCAATTTAGCGCGCTTTTTTGGTAGGGAAAATAACAATGGCTGATCATGGGTCTTCCCCATGGGGGGCATTTGCCTTACTCACCACGCTTGGCAGGCGGATTTGGCTTGTATGAATAGGGAACGCTATCATCACTCCTACCTTTTATTACACCCGTGGGTTGAAATATGCTACCACCATGCTACACCAGCACGTGGCTTTACAACTAACTGCAAATTAACACAAACATCACAGTACAAAACGTCCTCACCGTGAAAACGTCGTTAAGCGTACCCTCAGCAAGAATGTTGACGTTTTAGTTTCACGATTAAATTCGGGCACCAACACGCATTATTCATGAGGACAGAGGAATTGTAAACACGTTAAATAATTTAGCGACAAATTTGCTTTTAGACAGACGTCCCTTACGGGTTAGCTGTAGGGTTTATTGCTGTTACATACTTAATAGTAACCCTCTTAGTTAATTATGCGGATCTCGCCGCAGCCGGCCCTGGTAACGGGTTGACTTGTTCCACTGAGAGCTACAAATAGTTTCACCGCCGTGGGCTCCTACCGTACGACACTGCGCCCTAAATTGTCGTATCTCTTATCTTTGCTTTCTGTGTCTTTCTCTCTCTTTTTCATCTCTCTCTCTTTTTCTCCACCCCCCCTTCTCTGTCTCTCGCCTTAAAGTTTGATTGAAGTCTCACATTGAAGTCATGTCTCGTCTTTCTTCTTTCAAAGAAGGGAGCTTCTTACTCTGTCTCTTATCTTTATCGTGTGAGACTTCAGCTGTCAAACAAAAAGATGAATCCAATGAATCCTTTTTTTCGAGGTTTAAAATCGCTATTACTAACATCGCTTTTTGCTAAATCCGACCGTCACCAGTAAAATTATGGGACATGAAACGATTCAGTCAGACCATGTGGGCTAAAATAGTAACATTTCACTTACGATAACGAAATTCTGATAGAAGAATGTAATAATATAGAATAATATGGTTCAGAGCCAATTTTAATGCAAGTAATATGTCTTTTGTGTCTGGCAACCATTCTTAATTACCTTGAATTCCTCTGAGATTCCAGTTCATTCCAGTAAGTCTGAGTAAGCGTAAAAATCGTCGCTAGTACTGAGTGAGTATCTGTAAAGGCACCCCACGCACAGCGCGACATCTTCCTACTATTGATAAACTGTAACAACCGAGTTCATTGGGTCATTCGTCGACTCTAAGCACAGAGAAGAGCGTGCTAGAATAACCTCTTAGAAGGGTTAGTGGATCCGGTGGCATGTTAGCACAGAACCCAAGTAACGCTATTAATTCATTTGCCACTGTCTTTCTGCTAATGTAGTGACGTAATGTATGATAATTACATTACGTACAGAAATTGGGCCGACTCAAAGCTTGTGTAGTATGAGCGTAGTGACGATGAACGACCTAGTTTTAGTCTACAGTTTGACATCCATCTGTCCAAAATAGATTAATAGATTAAGATTTACGCGATTGTCATTTGTTACATAGCCAGGGTTGCTACTGTCAAAAATCTCAAAGTATTAGAGTATCAAAACAGAAAAATCTTATAGAAGAACGTAATAAAATGATTCTAATGCAAGAAATCTGAAGTTCGTGGCAACCATCTTCTTTAGTTACCTACTTTGAATTCCTCTGAGATTCCACTTAATTCCAGTAAGCATCATTAAGCGTGAAAATCGTCGCTAGTACTGAGTGAGCCACCTGTAAAGGCACCTCACGCGCCGTCACCATAGTTCATTGGGTCGTACGTCGATTCACACACAGAGGAGAGCGTGCTAGAATAACCTCTAAGAAGGGTTAGTGGATCCGGTGGCATGTTAGCACAGGACCCAAGTAACGCTATTAATTCATTAGCCACTGTCTTTCTGCTGATGTAGTGACGTAATGTATGATAATTACATTATGGGCTAAAACAGCGCCGACAGAGGCATTCTATAGCGTGAACATAATGTGGATGAATGACATATTTGGTTTAGTCGCAAAGATGCCGGTATTTGCAGCCATGCTACGCGTTATTGACTAGGATAAAGTTGCATAACTTTGCAGACCATGACTGAGCCGCGGTAGCCGAGATGGTAGAGGCGCCTCCGATATTCAATGGCGAAAGTGATGGTGCTTGCAAGGTTTCTAAAATGGTATAATGGTAAATCAATTTTTCCACTACCTTAAGGTTGTTTTATTTCTGTGTGTCCATCAGTGGCGAAGGGTCCATACATGCCGATTCCCATCGGCTTACCTTTCAGAAATTCACAAATCCACACTTCCACGTTGATCTATTTTCATTAAGTACATTTTTACGTAACGCCTGCCAAATATCAAATAGCAGTAATTTAGTCTTATGATTTTATAACAAACGCAAAATAAATAAAATTTTATTTCTTCAATCTTCAACTTTATTCCATTGCAATAGTCACTATAGGCTGAACTCCACCGGTGTCCCCTTTTTCAGTAGTCGGCCAATACGCGATACTTGCGTATTGGCAACAAACATTCTACGTCTTTTACGCACTTATTGGTGCCATATAACGCCTTTTCAGTCTCTCGCGCATGCGTATTAGCGACGGTAAGCTATTGCAAGGCGGACAGAGGCAAATCCTTTTTCTGTCTAACCTAAACGCGTGAGCGAGACACAAGATGTCCGCGCGCCCGTAAAGCAGCAATGGACCTGCAAGTTGACAGTCTATGCAAACTGTTACGAGAATGGTTTAGTATGCGAAAGGTCCACGACGCGGCGCTGTCGTCGCATGGAAACAGACGATTTGAGACTTTATTGTGATATATTTTGGGCACAATTAACGCTTATACTTCTGGTATGGTGGCGCGGAATCTTGTTTGTTTTGTTATGGCGTCGCGCTCTCGGTTTGCCAGTGTGTGCTTGAAATTTTTTAAAGTTTTCAGTGATATTTTCATCAGTAGTGATTGTTTCGAGTGTTTGTGTTATTTATCCGATAATTTAGTGTGTGGTGCTCAGATTAGCGGTGAGTTTTATTGGCCATTATGGCGTTAATCCACATAGAGTGCTGTTCGACAGACTACTTGTTGTAGGAAGAAACTTCGTTTTCCAAACTTTCATTTGAATACAAAAACAACATTATTCAGTCTCTCCCAAACATGAATACTCTCCAAAACATCAATTGCAAGCGTAGGGATGGCTTTTTCAAACATTTTCATACGTCTTTTTATGAAAAATATACTTGGATGACAGGCAGTTGCAATCGGAACAAAATGTTTTGTTTTCCGTGTTTACTATTTTCTGATTCCAACTCAGTCTGGAGCAACACAGGTTTTTCAGACATCAAAAACTTATCAAACTCAGTCAAAAAACATGTTTCGACTGAAAAGCACATTCGCAGCTGCTTGTTACTTCATGATTTCGGGAAAACTACAATTGAAACTTTACTTTCAAATATAGGTACTTTCGAAGTTCACAACAGAAAAGTTAACCGTAATTTAGAGTAGATGAAAAGTATACTCTGACCATACTTTTTGTTTTGCTTTTATAGGTCAGAGTATACTTTTCGGTTTTCAAAGCCACTTTTATCATACTTGAATACTACTGTTAATCAAGTCATCAGTATTTTCATGTATGGTGAAAGTGGGGCCTTATTCTTCTGAAGACATTGAGAAATCCTAGCATTGCAGCTCAGGGTAGGTAAGTGTTTTTTGCTCCGGCTTAACTTCGTAAAAATGTCACCCTTCGCCACTGGTGTCCATTTCATGTTTTATGTGCAATAAAGTATATTTATGTTATGTAATTTATGTTATCACTTAACTCAAGAAGTGTTTAAAGGGAGACCTATTTGTCATAGTTTCAGTTGTGATTTAATTGCATAACTGGTGCTAAAACCCTATCCACAGCGTATAGAATCACCTCGGAATTGCATTTTCTTCTTTCTTTCCTATTCTAAAAGACAGTAGGATGCTTGATCCAATTCCAGAAAATCTAGTTGATGCTTGAAACGCCATCTTACATTTTTTTATCGATCCCACGACCCTTAGATCAAAAGCTTAGTCTCATACTACTACGCAATAGAGCCGATACGTGATAATTACATTACGCATTGAAGCTCCGCCGACTGAAAACCAGCCTATTCATCGAGCTTCTTTTGTCAAATAACGTTACATCATGCCCCGGGATCTACATTGTTGGGGCGAAAAGGCGCGATCAAATTAGGCCTTTGTTTACATCGAATCAATGTTTTTTTCAAACAACTACCTGTGATCTAATTTGTCTGAGGTTTAGTCTTTAGACAAACAAGGCTTAGGTTTAATTGCACATAATGTTGATACCCTCATTTATTTCAAACGTTATAGGCTTTACCTGAATATCTGAGTACTTACTGTCTTGGCGCGTCATGTCTCATTCGCAAAATGTACAATTGGTGATTACAATCATGATTCAGAAAGCAAATTTTAAATCTTTGGTACCGTTTGAAGTAATTGTCGCACTGTCATTTATGTTGGATAGTACTAGGTGGTAGAACTAGGGTTCTTTCAGTCGTTCAATAACTCTACTTCTACATCCAATCAATAGAAGACGAACACATTTCACAATGAATAAATTATAAGTAAAAAACATTTTTAAGACAAGCTTTTATTTGGATGCGCTAAAAAGCATAAAATAATCTATTTACTAAAACTTTAACTTGTTACTTATAATGGCATTAAATCTACGTCTTCATAATTTATACGATATAAAAGCTTGTCGCGAGATTTAAATAGGTACTCGTGTGGTGTTAGGTTAAAAGTTTTTTCAAGATCATTTACACTGGTTACCTAATTTATTTATTAATATATAGGTACACAGGTTAAATCTCGCGACAAGCTTTTATATCGTATAAATTATGAAGACGTAGATTTAATGCCATTATAAGTAACAAGTTAAAGTTTTAGTAAATAGATTATTTTATGCTTTTTAGCGCATCCAAATAAAAGCTTGTCTTAAAAATGTTTTTTACTTATAATTTATTTTTTACTTTTTAGTAATCTCTGGAAAACAAATCTGTTATGCCATAGTTGATTATGTACGTTGTGCGATAGAACCTACCTACTTATTGCATTCATGAACCTAATAGCTATAAATTGACAACATTCTTCATTGACAGTGCCATGAACAGAAGACTAAAAACCCCAACACAATAACCACCAAATCTAAAAATCTTGCAAGGCGACGTCATTTAGCTCACACTAGTATTTACCTGTAATTTTTCTGTGTTTGTCACCCACTTAGTAAGAAAACATAATAAACTTAATACGCCATCTAACCTTTAGTCCGCCATATCAGGTTTTGTTATGATTATGAGTGACGTAAGCGTCACTTTATTTTTCGAGTTATTCTGAAAAATTCCTTTCATTTGACATCCATATTGTAAAATAAACATAAAAATGATATTCTGCCATCTTAAGAAGTCCACCATAGATAATTTAGAGTGACGTCAACTTATAATTCGAATATGTAATTCTCAGCAATACCTTTCATCAGACACTCATATTGTAAATTATCTTAAAAGGCCATCTTTAGATGTCCGCCATATTATTTTCTGAATTGTACTCAGCAAAACCTTTCATTTGACACCCATATTGTAGGAGTGCGTCATAAATTATTTGTCGGCCATCTTGGATATTCCGCCATGATAGATTTAGAATGACGTCATATAACTTGCCATGCATTGTCATCCAAACTAAACGTGTATACAAAATTTCAGCTCAATCAGTTGAGGATATCTGCTTCAAAATTGAGTTGCAAGATTTGACCCGAACAAACATTTTTACTTACATACATACATACACTGCAAGTTAAATAAAAGCTTTTAAAAAGACGTGACAATGACAAATTAGGCTACTCTTTCTTTCCGTCGATTTTCGGTTTTACCCTTGTCAATCGCTTTCATGTTTTTATTTTTAGGCAATTAGCGTCAATTTTCTTTTAGGGAAAATTTCAATTTCTCCGTTCACTTACCATAAATTTCCATTTCCATTTCAATTAGCGTTTCCGGAAGGGAAAAATGTAAATATTGGTATCTTTACCGAATCGTTTCTAGGCGGAGAGTTTACACTCATTCTATTGGATAATTTTGTTCACGCCTCATTAAGTTCGTTCGTTGAACAATTTTATGATTGTATTTTTAAATTTTAAAAGTCCAATTGAGAAGGGAGGATAAGTTGGCAGCTGCGACGTTCCCCATAAGATTATTTATTCGCCATAATTTCAACAATAAATAGGTAATATTTTGCCTGCATCTCGTTGTCAGCTACCCAGGTAAATGATCCTACGTAATAATAAAAACGGGGGTTAATTTAGCGTTCCCAGACTTATAATTAGCTTAGCGTTCTATTTATGCCTGAAGTACTTAAAAATGCCCCCCAAATTCTAGGCAAAATGACTTGAAACAAGACAGCAGCTACCAGGGCGACATGCTCGTAGTAGTATGATAGCGTGTTGGCCCAACATTAACAGCCAGCATCACCGCTGCCTCATAGTTCTTTATATAATTTTCTCACTTGAAAGTCCCCACAAAGGCAGGATAGCAGTGTCCCGTCGCCAGCCAGGGCGACATGATCGTGGTTGTGTAATGACGTATTCGCTCTGCATTCGCAGCCAGCATCACCATACGCATTCCTGCACTTCTCTGTCCCATAGTTCTTTATATAGTTCTTACCTGAAAGTCCCCACAAAGGTAGGATTGCAGCGTCCCGTCGCCAGCCAGGGCGACATGATCGTGGTAGTGTAATGACGTATTCGCTCTGCATTTGCAGCCAGCATCACCATACGCAATCCTGCACTTCTCTGCCCCATAGTTCTTTATATAGTTCTTACCTGAAAGTCCCCACAAAGGTAGGATTGCAGCGTCCCGTCTTCAGCTACCAGGGCGACATAGTCTTGCTAGCGTAGCAACGTATTTGCATCAGCATTCGCAGCCTGCATCACCACACGCAATACTGCACCTCGCTTCCCCATAGTTGTTTACCTGAAAGTCCCCACAATGGCAGGACAGCAGCGTTCCGTCGTCAGCTACAAGGGTGACATGATCGGGGTAGTGTAGTGGTGTATTCGCTCGGTGTTCGCAGCCAGCATCGCCACACGCAGTCCTGCACCCCGCTGCCTAATAGTTCTTCATATAATTCCTTACCTGAAAGTCCCCACAAAGACAGGACAGCAGCGTCCCGTCGCCAGCTACCAGGGCGACATGATCATGGTAGTGTAATGGCGTGTTCGCTCTGCATTCGCAGCCAGCATCACCGCACGCAGTCCTGCACCCCGCTGCCCCATTAGTTCTTATAGTTTCTTACCTGAAAGTCCCCACAAAGGCAGGATAGCAGTGTCCCGTCGCCAGCTACCAGGGCGACATGATCGTGGTAGTGTAATGGCGTGTTTGCTCTGCATTCGCAGCCAGCATCGCCGCACGCGGTCCTGCACCCCGCTGCCCCGATAGTCCCAGTCGGCTCGGCGCTCCACATTCGCTCCAATCGCTGGATCTGTGCCAAATTCAAAAGGTCTGTCCAACATCATTTGTAGTTCAAAGATTCGTGTCTTGGTTTGGTTTAACAGACTAGCTTGGTTCAGTTTCTCGAAGTTGGGATTGTTTCGTACGTAACGAGCCAAAGAGAATAGTTAAGTTTTCTGGGAAAGAACATAGCGTTTGCCCATTTTGTAAACTCAATAGGTTCTTTTCGCGAATCAACATGCACACTGGGACTGCATTCAGATTGTACCTATTATAAATGAACATTCATCAGCAAGTTTAAAACAACATGTTGAAAGCACCCGCAAAAAGAAAAATGTAACCTACTCGTACTCGTATTCATACTGAAAATTTTCCTTGTAAAAATAACCCGAAATTTTAATAATTCATGAAATGGGTTGATTTCAGTCAAGGGCACTACCAGTTCTTATATTTATGTACGATGAAACCCTTGTCAAAGTCGATGTGGAAGTGAATGTTAGATTTGGGTAGACAATAGATTATTCCTTGTGAAATAATCAGATATTCTAAGAGGAGAATTATTTATTATCTTCACTAGACATCTACAGACTCTTGTTTTAGTTCTACTTTATTAACGGACGCCTTTTCTTAGAACTGGTACATTACTTGTATAAACTGAGCAATCCTATCCTACGTTATAAAAGGCTACAGACAAGCTACAGACTTAAAATTGAAAATACTGAGAACCGATGTTCCTCTGACGCCATCACGCTGCTTTTATAAGCGAATAGAAAACTAATTGTTTCATCACACTGCTTTTATTAGGTAATAGAAAATGATTGTATTGCATTGTTATAAATTCATTATAGTCTGGCAAGACACATGGTTCCAGCGTCCACGAGAGTCATTCTATGCCCAGATGACTATCAGTTTCATTTCAATAACGATATTATTCCTCTCCAATTAATCAAATGTGTACTTACCTCGATAGTAACACTCTGGTTCGAAGCCGGTATGAACCGATGTATGCAGAGCAGCCGCTCCTTGATGTTCCAGAAGATGTGGTGATGAGTAGGAGCTGGTACTCCCTCCTGGATAAAACAGCTTCCCAAAGACGCGGGATTTGCACCTTCTTACCTCGATAGTAACACTCTGGTTTGAAGCCGGTATGAACCGATGTATGCACAGCAGCCGCTCCCCAATATGCCAAAAGATGTGATGATGTGTAGGAGCTGATCCTTGATAAAACAGCTTGCCACAGCAAAGGCGCCGGATGTGTACCTACTTACCTCGATAGTAACACTCTGGTTAGAAGCCGGTATGAACCGGTGTATGCACAGCAGTCTTTCCTCGATGTTCCAGAAGATGTGGTGATGAGTTGGTGCAGACACTCCGCCGTGCGCTGGCGCTGCTAACCCGTAGTGGGTTGACGCACACGTGTCGTCAGGTGAGGCTGTGCCTTCGTGTTGCTCTGTGAATGAACAAAACTTTAAGTAATAAATACCTAATTGGAAACTTTGAGAATAATAAGTATTTGTTAGATATTTTGAGAATAAATTTTGCCAGTCCAAAGTTGTGGTGAGGCCTGTCCGACAGAAAGTGTCCGGTGTCTAGCCAGCAATATTCTGCTTCACAAAATCCTTTTTGCTCATGATCAACTTTCATTCGAAATGGAAGGTTATAATACCTACTTAATGCAAAAAAAAAAAACATAATAGAGAATTATCGACTCAAAACGGTGAGCAGAAACGCAAAATAGATAAAAGAGCCTCCGTGCTCGATACATATACAGGTGGCTTAAACAAAGGTGGTTTATATTCAGACGTGCTAGACTTCCAAAAGCTATCAGCCGCTTTTAGGCAACAAACATTTCAAACAGGAAAATTTGAAAATTTCAAGCAATAACAAAAGAAAAATTTCGACAGTACGAGCCGAGTTCAACGAGTATTTGAATATGCAACAAACGGCTTGCCTGCCAGGAATTCTTTTCGAAAGTGGGTCATGAATGAATGAATTATGTCGTCATATGGAGTTTGTGAACCTTAGAGTATATAAAGCAAGCTATACATATATAGCGTAAGGCCCCTCGCCGTACTGTCAAAGCGTAAGTAGGTAGTTGCTCCCTAAATACAGACAAATGTATTAGAATTTAGAGAGGTTCAATGGTTCAATAGTACTGTCACTGACGTTTTGCTACTGATAGACAGAGGGGTAGTGTGCGGACTACTGCAAATCGTTCTAACTTTTTAGGCGCACTCTATAGCTTGCTTATATTATATATTCTAAGCTGTGAACTCACCGTCATGGAAGGCGAATCCGCCATCAACAAACTCTTCTTCATCTGCGCTTTGTGTTGCCGCTCTTCGCACCAGAATGGTCAGATTGGAACTTTTTGACGTCACAGCTTGTCGTATTAGGAATCGGCCGGCCGGGTCGCGAGCCTCTCTGACTGCGGGCCCACAGACCCGCAATAACGCGCGATCCCCCCGCTCAGACCTGTCCCCCCTCTCCCCCCTCTCGTGAACTCCTTCTAAGATCTCAATATGAGATCTACAACTTTGTAACCTGCGAACAGAATGCGATATTAAACTGGACGCTCTCGAGCCCAAATCCGTTTCGGAACAATGCAGAGACATCAAAGTGAAAAGGTTAATTAATTCAGGCTATAATTATGTGATGAAATTCGAATTAGTTTGCAAATCAGCAGGAACTTGATTTACATTTTAAATTAATCGGCAACAAAGCTTTGGAGGCGTTGTTCATTTTGATTAAACTCTATTGAATTCGTCTTAAAGGTTAATGACCTCGTCAATGCTTTAACATAAAAATATATACGGTGAATTTTTACTAGTGACCGATAGCAAAAACTCAGAACCGGCTGGTGATAAGGAACAACTTTTTCTGAGGCAAACGGGTGAATATGAGGAAATAAATAAATTTGGATGTGTCATATAAAATTGCCAATCAACTGATTTCAGCAAATATACGAGGGCCAATTTTTTTTGACATATTCGACCTATTTTCTTTAGAGAAAGTTATTCCTTGCCACCAGTCGGTTCTGGGTTTTCGCTATTGGACACTAGTAAAAATTCACCCTATATATTTTTATAGGCACTTACTAAGTTACCTATTCGTTAGGCATATCGGTATGGTTTATCCAAATTTTAAAACACTTCTTGTGTTAGGTAAACAATTTTTGGAAAACTTCCAAAATTTTCACCGCAGGCAGGATTTGAACCTGCGACCTTCGACGCGATAGTGGACAAGATATACTTCCACAATTTCGCGGGCTCGATTAGAACCGCGGTAGCCCAGTTGGTTAGGGCGTCGGCAGTACTGATGCCGAAGGTCGCAGGTTCAAATCCTGCCTGCGGTGAAAATTTTGGAAGCTTTTTAAAAAAAAAAAACCAGTATACATTTATTTCAGTATTTCCAAAGTAGGCATGACAGATACGTTGAAAGCATTTCGCGATAAATATGAAATACAAATATTAATTCCTATGGTCATCAAATAGAACCAATATCGTGCAGTGTAAAACCACCTTCATTCGAGGTGAAAGGTCGGACAAAGCACGTCCTTACTCACATAGGTATACCTATATTTATTCTACTTTGATCTTGTGAGAGCTCAAGTAGCTGTAGTGCTTCTGAGTGTGTACTCATCTTTTCTACTCAAGCTTAGCCATTTACTGCGTCGATTTTCTTGGTAAATTTTATTTTTATCTCGGATTTCTAAGGGCATCAACTTAGTGGAGCTTAGTACGTGCATAGATTGTAACAAGATACGAAAAAATGTGTCTGTATCTTTATAACTGTTATATTTATTACGTAATCGCGCCAGTTGATCTAAAACGCCATTCAGCGAATTTCTTTTGCAAAAGTCATGTCATACATAAATGAAAAGATCTGGGCTCAATCAAACTCAAGCCTCATGAGTGAACGTCCCACCGCTTTTCCGCTGAGCTATCGATGCACCGATCGATGTTTGCCAAATTTCAATCAATCTATTGATGCTTGGAGATGATTTTAATATATCCTAAAAAATCATAATAGTCATGTCACGACAGCAGATCATATATAACTGGACGCTAAACAAATTATTTAAGACAACCGGCCTAGCTATGACCACGTACAAAAGTAAATAACGCTCGACAATACTCAAACCTTAGTAGTAGTAATCTATAGTAGTAATCTACCACTAGAAACATTTCTACGTTTTCTTGTCTAGACGATATAAGCACATAATAAAATCTACTTTTATTGATGCTCGTTACCTCTCAGAAGGAGTTGCTATATTTACTCTTATTTACTAAGTAAAAAGATTCTTGTTTTGTTTTCGCTACAGCAGTAATTTGTAGGACGAAATTAGATCTCTAATGTTTGAGAGTAAAAATAAATGATCGCCTTAATTGATTCACATTTTATGCTTGTTTAGCGTCTAGACAGAAGTTGATTCATGTCTGTGACTAAATGTTAATTAAAGTCAAGCAGAAAAGAAAGAATCATAAATAGAAAAATAATTTCGTTATCAGCAAGAGATTTGTGCTTTTCACAAGCTGATTTTAAAGTTAATTATGTTTTATAAATGCTGACTACACAAACATAATACAATAATAGACATCGTGTTATTTTATTATGACTTAGATTATGATTAAAAAGCGACACTTCCATGTCGTCAGTAGGCGCGCCGACTTAGTGAATCGTGCTACGCCGTCTGTCGAGTGTCGAATTTCCCATTGCCTAGCCCACTGGGACCAAAACTACGTACGGTTGTGCCACAGCCTATGTCACCGCCACCATTAAGTGGACAATCCTTTAGCAATGGTCTAGACGGTTCTTACCTTAGATTATAATTAAAAAGCGATACTTGAACGACGTCAGTAGGCGCTCCGACCAAGTGTATTGCACACTGAGTTCGCCATGCTGTCTGTCACCGTTGGTGCAAATCTGTCTAGCTATGGTCTACCGTATATACCTAGTGTTCTTATAAGAGGTTCTTACCTTAGATTATAATTAAAAAGCGACACTTGAACGACGTCAGTAGGCGCTCCGACTAAGTGTATTGCACACTGCGTCCGCCACGCTGTCTGTCGAGTATCAAAGTGCCCGGAACGTAGTCCCCCGGGGCCGAAACCTCGGACGGTCGCGCCACAGCCTAGTGGCCACTGCCATTGGTAGAAATCACTCTAGCTATGGTCTATCCAATAGACTATTATTTTCAAATGTTCTTACCTTAGATTATAATTAAAAAGCGACACTTGCACGACGTCAGTAGGCGCTCCGACTAAGTGTATCGCACACTGCGTCCGCCACGCTGTCTGTCGAGTGTCGAAATGCCCGGAGCGTAGCCCCCCGGTACCAAAACCACGGACGGTCGCGCCGCAGCCTATGTGACCACCATTGTTAGTGGAAATCCTTCTAGCTATGGCATCCGAAATAGACAGTTATTTTCACAGGTTCTTACCTTAGATTATAATTAAAAAGCGACACTTGCACGACGTCAGTAGGCGCTCCGACTAAGTGTATTGCACACTGCGTCCGCCACGCTGTCTGTCGAGTGTCAAAGTGCCCGGAGCGTAGATCCCCGGGACCAAAACCTCAGTCTATGCATCGCGATTGGTGGAAATCCGTCTAGCTATAGTTTACTATATAGACTGTTCTTATAAGAGGCCCAATGCCTAGCCCACTGGGACCAAAACTACGTACGCTTGTGCCACAGCCAATGTGACCACCGCCATTAGTGGAGAATCCCTTAGCTATAGTCTATCATTAGACAGTTCTTACCTTAGACTATAATTAAAAAGCGACACTTGCACGACGTCCGTAGGCGCTCCGACTAAGTGTATTGCACACTGGGTCCGCCACGCTGTCTATTGAGTGTCAAAATGGCCCGAGCGTAGACCCCCGGGGCCGAAACCTCGGACGGTCTCACCACAGCCTATGTAGCCACTATCATTGGTGAAAATATCTCTAGCTATGGTTTAATAGACTGTTCTTATAAGAGGTTCTTACCTTAGATTATAATTAAAAAGCGACACTTGGACGACGTCAGTAGGCGCTCCGACCAAGTGTATTGCACACTGCGTCCGCCACGCTGTCTGTCGAGTATCAAAGTGCCCGGAACGTAGTCCCCCGGGGCCGAAACCTCGGACGGTCGCGCCGCAGCCTATGTGTCCACCGCCGTTGGTGGAGATTTCGTTCGAGACTGCGTTCGAGTCTATTGCGTTTCGGTTTTCTGTGGAAAAGACGAAGAGATGAAATATTTTTCCTGTAAATGCGCAAAAAGGGAGCCTATTTGCTCTTATGTGAAATCCAAGGTTTTGGCTTTCATCTACTTAAAAACTTTTTATTACAGAAGGCAATACGCAACACCTAATAATTGGTGTCATGCAAAACAATTTCCTGTAATAAATTGTTTGTTTACGTAGATACGATTAATTAATATTAGCTGTTAGTAGAACGTCTATTGTAAATTTTGCTGAAATTATTAATTTCAAAGTAGGTACATAAGTTTCCTAGCAACGTTTGAGTGTTCTCAAACGTTAATGAGTAAAAGTTGCTAACACTAATTAAATTGTTCAAAATACTGTTATGTGTACTGACAATATAATTAGATTTGAAAGTCTACGTGTATTTTCGTACGAAATTTCACGTGCACAAAATGATGTGTGAGAAATAGCAGCAGAAATAATTTTATTTTCATTATTATAGCAATAATATGTACTAATTAAAAACTGTAGGCTTTGCTATCTTTAGCACATTAGGCAGGCGGCGTAGGACAGAATTTTGCATTCACTGGGATCACTGTTGTACATTCCCTGGATCAAATCACCTTTTACCACACTCACGAGTCACGATTAAAGATATGATATAATATTGGAATATCTTTTAAAAAGATATTCTTTCTTACTCAACTCCGTACTTCTCAATTTAGAATTATGCATCTTATCAAGAATCAGTAGGTATAATCAGTGCTCAGATAATCAAAAATACTTTATAAGTTTGTTTTCAGTTCTTTAAATGTAAACATCATTAAGCCTTCATGATACTGTTTATCTGCAACTTTATGCATTGCAATTTCCGCATAAAATGTTAAAGGTAAATTATTCTCATAGAATATTATAAAATCCTTTCAGACTGGTTTCTCTTTTCATGATTCATTATTTTCATTTCCTATTAAAATTGCTTTTATAAAAACACTATGCACAGAAGCACATTTATAATGCAAAAGAAATACGGTGGAACATTCTTGCACATTGTCGTGTTACCCAGGTTCCTAGAGGCACCGGCACTCAGGGAACCGAGGTAACCGCAGGTGTAACTTAGTAGCTAGGTAGGGTGGAGTGGTCTCGCTAGCACGAGTGCCTGTGGCCCCGGGGGGCGTGAGTGAGTAGGTGTGGGTAGAGTGTCCTGTGTGTAGGCGCCCTAACAAGCCTGGTGCCCTCGCGCGTGGTGAGGGGCCGCGGCAGGAAAAGATAGAAAGTAAACCAATACTACTTTTATTAGCCACGTATACAAATAAGTAACCTCCTGACACCGAAAAGGCCACAAGACGCGCGGACTCACACAGCGTAGAATCGCCCTCCGACGGTCAGCGTGCGCTCGGCAGGAACTTGGGTCCTTCAGGCTCGACGGCGACTCGGCAACTCGTCGTGGACGCTTGCGGACAGCAAAGCTTCTTTAGCTTCTGGACTTGAGGCTTCTGAGTTCTTGAGGCTTCAGAGCTTACTTCACTTACTTTGTTACTTCACTTTAGACTTTTTACTTCTTTTTTATTTCTTAGATAATTGGAAGTAGAGTAAAGACTGGTAAATACTGCTCTTTTGACAGCTTGACACGCCTTATATATGCTTGCCAGGCGTTCGAGAATGTTCTAGTCTTCTTTCTGATTTCGAATTTCAAAGACCTTGAGGTTTGCCAGTGGCCAGTTTTCTTGCAAGTTGCCAGTGTTGATGGTGGAGGTTTGTCGCCCTGATGATGTAGTGGTTTGTCTAGGCGACGAGGGCAGTCCTGTGGCTTCGGAGGGCTCGGAGGTCTCGTTTCCAGGAGGAGTGAAAGAGTGCCAGCGCGAGATAAATTTAGAATCAAGTACCAGGAGGTCAGAAATTAGAAAGAGGTAGTGGGCTATAGTACAATAACTTTTTAGTAGAGAACTACGCGGCTCTATGAGATGGCCGTCAAAGGTGAGACGTTGACATTTTGTCAAGATATTATTTACAGATTTGAAGAAAATTAAAGTGAGAAATAGCGCAATGCTATATTTTCCCCCACGACCCCGAGAAAATTTTTGCTGTTACAAAAATTTTGAGGTTATGAGCAGATACCTTACGCATTCACCTACTTTCAGACTTCACCATTCAATCATGCATCCTTCATCTTCCAAAGGTTGGGGTAGGGCTCACGTTCAATGGCTCCTACTCCAAGGCATGCTACTCTCTGAGCATATCTCAGGCGATGACCAAGGCTTGTTTTAGGAGTTGTCATCCGCTCCAGCTTAAAACCTGTGAGTAGTGTTAAGGCTTATTTAACGTGTCACTAACCGCACGTGTAGGGTATAGTAGTGTAGGCTTGTTTTACGTGTCACAATCCGCACGAAGAGGAATGAACCTTAGCTCGAGTGGGGGTATAGAGACCCATCAAGAGAGGGACATTGTAAGAGACCCATTTAGAGAGAGTCTTAAGAGAGAGGGTATTTAGAGAACCCTTAAAGAGTAGTTGCCTTTCAGAGGCAGGTTCTTGGGCCAAGAGGCCAAGATAAGGGATTTAGCAAGTTCAGCTAGAGATTTTGAGTGTAGGACCGAAAGTTATCAGGGTTGGCTTGTAAGCCTTAATGAGAGTTGACGTCGCTTTCGTCGAAATTGCGATGTCAGATGGGTGGTGCAGATAGATAAAGGGTAGCTCTAGACTTTAAAGTCCTTAACATGCCATTTGGCTCTTGATCCATTTGGATCCTCCAAGAGGTAAACAAGGGGTGATATTTTTTGTACCACCCTGCATTTGAGGTATCTTGGAGCGAGTTTAGCCGAGAAGTACGCGCCTGCGTTACTGAGGGGGTAGTTTTTACGCCAGACAAATTCACCGACGTTGAACTCTTTGAAGGGGTGCCTTAGGTCGTAACGAGCAGCATTTCTGGTGTGGGCTATGTGAAGTGAAGTTTGGACCTTATCGAATATGTTGGCCAGTAGGCCTATGTTTCCTGCATAGATATCGCGCGGTAGCAGGGTTATTTCGTCCAGGTTATGTGTAGGCGTGTACAGAGAACCGCATGTAACAATCTCCCGGCCGTAAACCAAGAAGGATGGTGTATATCCCGTTACTACATTCACGGAGTTGTTCATGGCATTCTGGATAGATGGTAGGTGGAGATCCCAGGAGCGGTGATCATCATCTACTAAAGATGCCAGCGCGGTTATGATGGTTCTGTTGTATCTTTCTGTGGGGTTTACTTGAGGGCAGTGTGGGGAGTAAGATGGGAAAGGTATTTTGTACTTTGTTAGCAAGTTGTTGAATTCCCTGGATCGAAATTGGGGGGCCGTTGTCCATGATTATGGTTTGTGGGACGCCGTGGACGAGAAAAACGAAGTTTTCTAGGTTGCTTATGATATTTGATGCTAACGCGCGTTTAAGTGGGAAGAGGAGGCAATATTTAGTGAAACAGCAAGTGACGACGAGGATGTACTGGTTTCGACGCCTTGACATGGGCAGGGGGCCTATCAGATCGAGAGATATGCATTGAAAGGGCCTAGAGCAGATCTTTGGTTTGCCCATAGGGCCATAAGGGGAGTGGTTGGAGTGTTTGTAGGCCTGGCAGCGTTCGCAGTTGGAGATGAATATAGCTATGTCTTTGAACATGCCTGACCAGTAGTGTGTTAAGGATAGTTTCTTGAAGGTTTTGAAGATGCCTAGGTGTGGCTCCGAGGCTGAACCGTGGGCGTTTCTGATTAAGTTTTCCCTATCTGAGGGGGGGTGGTACTTCCTTCCATGAGAAGTCATCTTGCAAGGTGAATGGTGAGGTTATGTGGCGGTATAGTTTGTTACCTTGCGTCATGTAATTGGGAAAAGAATCGGGGTTATTATTGCATCCCTGGACGAGTGTGTTGTATCGCTCAAGTTCGTCGTTGGGGTAGATGTCGAAATAGGGGCAGTGTGGGATGGAGTGTTGGAAGTTTTCGGGTTTCGGGAGAGTAGGTCGGGTACAACATTATCCTTGCCTTTCTTGTGTTTTAGTATAAAGTTAAATGACGAGAGGCGTACCGCCCATCGGGCTAGTCTCCCGGATGGGTTGGAAAGGTTCAGGAACCATTTTAGTGCCGCATGGTCCGTGTAGACTGTGAACTGTTTACCGTTGTCTATGTAGCACCTCCAGTGTTCAAGAGCCGTGATGACTGCCAAAGTCTCACGTTCTGTAGTTGAGTAGTTTTGTTCATGTTTATTGAGTGCTCTACTCATGTAGGCTATAACAACTTCCTTATCGCCTTGCGTTTGGGTTAGCATGGCCCCTATGCCGGTGTTAGATGCATCGCAGTGGACAGAAAGGGGCTGTTGAAGTCTGGGCAAGCAAGGATTGGTGTCGTGACGAGGAGTTCTTTTAGTCTTAGAAAAGCAGAGTTGGCTTCGCTTGTCCAGTTAAATTTGGGGCGTTCTTACCGAAGCAGTTAATTTGTTAATAGGTGAAGCAATGGTGCTGAAGTTTGGAACGAATCTGCGGAACCAGCTGCAGGTACCTATGAATTTTCTAACCTCTTTGCGCGATGTTGGTACTGGAAAGTCTAAAATAGCGCGTATTTTGTCGGGGTCGGCACGTAGACCGTGTTCGTCAACAATGTAGCCAAGGTACTTTAGTTGACCCCTGAAGAATACGCTCTTTTCGAAGTTTATAGTCAGGCGTGCGAAAGTTAGTTTTTCGAGGACTTTAAGGAGTAAAGAAATATGTTCCTCAAACGTTGAGCTGATGATGATGATATCGTCTAAGTAACAGAAGACTTTGTTATCGAAGTCAGGGGTAAATAGCATGTCCATTACTCTTTGTTGTGTAGCCGGGGCGTTAGTCAATCCAAACGGCATGACGACAAATCTAAACATGCCTCGTCCTGGCACGTAAAAGGCAGTTTTGTCTCTATCCGCTTCGTGGAGAGGTATTTCCCAGAAGGCTTTGGCGATGTCTATGCTGGAAAGAAATTTTGCGTTTTTCAGGTGGTCGAGAATTTCGTTAATGAAAGGAAGGCTGTAGGCATCCCGTTTGGTAACGGAGTTTAGTTTCCTACTGTCCACGCAGAATCGCCATTCTCCGTTCTTTTTGGGGGTAATCAGGACGGGTGATAGCCAGGGGCTTTCACATTTTTCAATTACCTTCCAAGACAACATCTTGTCGACTTCATTGATAAGCGCTTTTGTTTTTCTGGTGAGAGCCTATAGCAGCGCTGTTTGATGGGAAGAGTATCGCCGGTATCTATTCTATGCGTGATTAAGTGTGTGCGACCTAATTCGCCTTTCTCTTCAAAGGAAATTCTTTTAAATCTATTAATTATGTCGTCGGCTATGAGCTTTTGGTCAGGGGACAGGCATTCATAAGGATGTATTTGTTTGTTATGTGCAATTGTGTTGCACAAAGTAGGGTTAAGGTTGAAGGCTAAGGAGAGCAGTTTAGGAATAAGTTTAAACTTCTTCCAAAAGTCGACACCAAGTATGATAGAGGGTCTAATATCAGGGAAGACGAACGCTCGTATAATTTGAGTTTCGTTATTGAAAGTAAAGGGTAGATCGATAAAGCCTAATGAGGACGCTGTGTGGCCACTGGCCGAATATACTTTGAGAGCCTGCAACTTAGATAAGGAGTAGCCAAGGCTTATGAACTTTATGTGGGAGTTATTCCCGAGGATTGTTAAGGAACTGCCACTATCCAGGAGTCCCGAAAAGGTTATGTTATTTATAGTGAAGTTGAGGAAAGGGCGTTCGTGGTCCTTTTCCTCGTCATATAGGATTGAAGTAATTCTGTAGCATGTGTGGAATAGGCGAATATTTTGTAACCAGTTCTTCCAATCCTCAGGGTCAAATTTAGACTTATCTAAGTCGCGCTTTTCTAGTTTTTTGGGGAGGGATTGCCTCTGCATTTGGGGCACTCCGGGGTTTTAAAGTCCTTTAGGCCGCATTTGAAGCAAATTGGGAAGCGGGGTTGAGTGCAAGTCGATAACGAGTGTCCGTTGATTCGGCAACGAACGCAGAAAAGATTGGGGCTATGTCTTCTGTTAATGGGGTTGGTTTGCCTCGAGTATGAGGGTTTGAATGGCTGGGGGGTGTAGGGAGGTTTAGGGGTGTTGTATGTCGTGTTGAAGTTAGATTTGTTTGTAAAGCTGTTTTTACTAGGCGATGGTGTGGAAGGTCCGACGGGTTTGTAGTTGAACTCCATTGCGAGTGGGTCGTGGTGCGGTTCCTTAAAGGTCTTATTTTTATCTATTACTTTTTCATATTGTTGGCAGGCAGATATAAGTTGTTCCAAGGTTGTAATATTCAAGTGTGCTATGAAGTTGGAGTAGCAGGGTCTTATGTTCCTCATAATGATCTCCAGCTTCTCGTCGTTTGCTAAGGGTTTGGAAAGTCTATTAAACATACCTGACATTATTGAAACGTAGATAATAATTGGTTCGGACAGGCCCTGAGTTCTATTTCTAATGGATTCAAAAAATTTGTAGTCAAAGTCATGGCCACCGAAATCCTTAATTAAGTCAGTGCAGAGTTGCTTCCAGGTGAAGTTAGGGTTTAGGTTTAATTTGAATCTTAGCCAATGTAAGGCAGAATCGGAGAATATGTCAGGGATTCTGGTCATAAGTGAGTGTGGGTCTATCCTCCTAGATATGCGAAATTCTTCTATGTTCTGTATGAAGGACCTAGGGCACGTTTTCCCCGAGAAGTTGAATTTTTTCAACTCGTGAAGGCTCTTATCCAGCTGCTGGTTTAAGGGAGCAGGGGTTTGGGTGTGTGAGTATTGAGGAGTGCTGAATATTTCTACGTAGTGATCGTGGTCGTGTTCCTCGTGGGTATGTTGTTCTTGTGTATGCTCTTCCTGTGTGTGTTGGTTTTGTGTATCCTCATTGTGTGTGTTGGTCATCTGTTTCTCGTTTTGGGTTTTGTTCAGTTGTTGAAGGTAAAGTGGAAAGAAAGATTTTCTCTAGGTTTTCGAATTTAAGTTTTAGGTTCTTAAGGTCCTCCTGTAAGGATGGGT
Source organism: Phthorimaea operculella (assembly GCA_024500475.1). Classification (NCBI taxonomy): domain Eukaryota; kingdom Metazoa; phylum Arthropoda; class Insecta; order Lepidoptera; family Gelechiidae; genus Phthorimaea; species Phthorimaea operculella. The sequence continues at coordinate 1,151,130 of JANFCV010000137.1, read as the reverse complement.
CCGAATCTGGGTCCATTCTTTCAATTCGGTGGAAGACATGGTTGAGATATGCCTCTACCTTGGGAATAAGACGGGTTGCCCCTTCAGTAATTTGAGTTAGCTTGGGTTCGAGGAATGCGAGAGTGGCGCTGGTCTCTGCTATGTCTTGTGCAAGAGGGACTGGGGAGTCGACTACATAGTCGGGGTTGGACTCGATGAGACCAAGAATCTGCCTCTTAAGGGCTACTACAGTATCCGCCGGGTCGGCTAGTCTTAGTTTGATTTCGTATTCGAGCTCAGGTTTATTTAAAAGAGTGTATAGGGCGCATTTTAGTAGTTAAGTTTAGCAATTAGTAAGTAAGTGTAGCTAGTAAGTAAAAGTTAGTGTAAGGTTTTAAGCTAGAGGGATAAGTAGGGTATAGATAAATTGAAAAGAGGGCCGAAAGAGGAGGGCCAAATATGTTATAAGATGTAGATTTAGAATTTTGGGAGGAAAAGAGGGCCGAAATTATAGTCGAAAAGGTTTACGCTAGAAGAAGCGTTGTTTTAGAATTTAGAGAAGGGTTCTGATAGTACGTGGGTGTAGATATCGCCCACGCACGTATCCTTTACCGTTGGGCGCCAAACTGTCGTGTTACCCAGGTTCCTAGAGGCACCGGCACTCAGGGAACCGAGGTAACCGCAGGTGTAACTTAGTAGCTAGGTAGGGTGGAGTGGTCTCGCTAGCACGAGTGCCTGTGGCCCCGGGGGGCGTGAGTGAGTAGGTGTGGGTAGAGTGTCCTGTGTGTAGGCGCCCTAACAAGCCTGGTGCCCTCGCGCGTGGTGAGGGGCCGCGGCAGGAAAAGATAGAAAGTAAACCAATACTACTTTTATTAGCCACGTATACAAATAAGTAACCTCCTGACACCGAAAAGGCCACAAGACGCGCGGACTCACACAGCGTAGAATCGCCCTCCGACGGTCAGCGTGCGCTCAGCAGGAACTTGGGTCCTTCAGGCTCGACGGCGACTCGGCAACTCGTCGTGGACGCTTGCGGACAGCAAAGCTTCTTTAGCTTCTGGACTTGAGGCTTCTGAGTTCTTGAGGCTTCAGAGCTTACTTCACTTACTTTGTTACTTCACTTTAGACTTTTTACTTCTTTTTTATTTCTTAGATAATTGGAAGTAGAGTAAAGACTGGTAAATACTGCTCTTTTGACAGCTTGACACGCCTTATATATGCTTGCCAGGCGTTCGAGAATGTTCTAGTCTTCTTTCTGATTTCGAATTTCAAAGACCTTGAGGTTTGCCAGTGGCCAGTTTTCTTGCAAGTTGCCAGTGTTGATGGTGGAGGTTTGTCGCCCTGATGATGTAGTGGTTTGTCCAGGCGACGAGGGCAGTCCTGTGGCTTCGGAGGGCTCGGAGGTCTCGTTTCCAGGAGGAGTGAAAGAGTGCCAGCGCGAGATAAATTTAGAATCAAGTACCAGGAGGTCAGAAATTAGAAAGAGGTAGTGGGCTATAGTACAATAACTTTTTAGTAGAGAACTACGCGGCTCTATGATATGAGATGGCCGTCAAAGGTGAGACGTTGACATTTTGTCAATAGTAGTAAATAAATATGTCGAATAAGAAAATTATTTACAGATTTGAAGAAAATTAAAGTGAGAAATAGCGCAATGCTATAACATTATATATCGGATTGTAGTATTTTAAAAGAATATTAGATTGGAATGAGTAACAAAACTGAGTATCTTATAAACCTGGCATAAAAATATAAAGGGGCGGTGCACAGGACATCTTGCAGGATGGTCGGGTCAGGAAACTAGCTGGGAAACGAAAACAAAATCTTTCTACTGACTCTCTTTTCGAACACTGGCATAGCTGATTATACCTTGATTTTTTTGGCATTTACTGCTCCGAATAAGACCGCTGCGGAATTTATTCAGTCGTATGATTATCTATATATTTTAAAAGAAACTGCAAAGGCATGGAGGTAACAAGGCCCCAGAACTGTAGAGAAGTAACTCACCATGCTGCAAAATATTCAAAAGAGCTGCTATAGTTGAGACCTCTACCACGATAGGCAGCGGGCCGCTACTGTCCAATCGCGTGACGAACTCAAGCTTAGCTATGAACCCGTTGTAGTCGTATGGTGGTTACCAGGGCCCCAACATTGTAGAGAAGTAACTCACCATGCTGCAGAATATGCGTCAATGCTGCTAAAGGTGGTGACGCCGCTATCAAGGTAGGCGGCGGACCGCTGCTGTCAATTCGCTCGACAAACTCTAGCTTAGCGATGAACCCGTTGTAGTCGTACGGAGGTACCAGGGCCTAAACATTGTAAAGAAGTAACTCACCATGCTGCAGAATATGCGTCAAAGCCGCTAAAGGTGGTGACGCCGCTATCACGGTAGGCGGCGGGCCGCTGCTTTCAAGTTGCTCGACGAACTCTAGCTTAGCGATAAATCCCTTGTGATCCCTTGCTTGTAGTAGTACAGACGTATCAGGGCTACAGACCTATAGAAGAAGCTACTCACCATGTTGCAGAATATGCGTCAACGCAGCCAAAGGCGGTGATGCTGCTACTACGGTAGGCGGCGGGCCACTGGCTGTCAAGTCGCTCGATGAACTCTAGCTTAGCGATGTATCCCTTGCTTGTAGTCCTATGGACGTACCAGGGCTACAGACCTATAGAAGAAGCTACTCACCATGCTGCAAAATATGCGTCAACGCTGCTAAAGGTGGTGATGCCGCTATCACAGTAGGCGGTGGGCCGCTGCTGTCCAGTCGCTCGACGAACTCTAACTTGGCGATGAACCCGTTGTAGTCGTATGGTGGTACCAGGGCTCCTGAACTGTAGAGGAAATAATACGCGTCAAATAATTGTTACTTTAAAACTTCAAAAAAATTGAAAAATATTTAAAATATTAATAAATTGTAAAAGTAAATAATAAAAGGGAACATTGGTTATACAGGAAAAAATATTCTGACACAAAAAGCAAAAGTAAAATAAACAAGTTATATTTATAAGGCCTGGCGAAGAAAACTTAATTACACAATTCTATTTAAATAACACAGAACAAAAATCGTCAAAAAGTAATTTCGAAAACGCTGTGACCCGTTTTTATAATGTAGGTAGTACCTACTAAGGAAAAAGGAACGAATGTAATTATGAAAAGTTGAGTAATTAATAAAGATATAAATTCATTAAACGGGTCAGCACTTTCACAAAGGAAAAAGTTCTCAACAAAAAGTGCTGCTATAAAACAAAGGGGTATAATTTTTTTGTCACTCCAAGGAATAATTTAGAACGACCCTGACCAACTTGGCAAGTGGGCTGGGACCGCAGTAAGTACTTGAATTTACAGGCTACACTGCTTATATTCTAGGCTGTGTGTAAATTTCATAAGTAATTTGTATTTTAGAAAATTAAGAAAAATGATTCAGATAGGCTTGCGAGAGAAAAATGCTCCAGTCTCAGCCGTGGCATGCCTGGACAGTCTCTTGTAATCAATCTATTATTTGTCTAAGATCTAACAACATTGGTTTACAGGTTGTGAACTTTATAAAAACTTTAATAAAGAGGACTCCTGAATGATGCCTGTTTTCTACACTTTCATATAAAAGTATTCCCCTGTTTTCTACCCGAATATTGCAAGTGTAATAAAAATTGAAGTTGTAAATAATTAAAAGTCTACCATAGGCATGCCTCTATCTATATTATTTTCTATAGAATAGAAAACTGTTCATATTTTTCTTTTGTTATTGGCTCTCTTTTGTTTTATTAAGTTTGTCTAAAACTTTCGTTCGATAATTTTTAACAAGTTTAGGCGAAGAGCTTTTTCAAAAGCTCTACCCACGTATCAGATAGAACTAAAAGCTTTCAAACATACTTTTCTAGAAAAATCCACACACCACCGAATCCAGCGAGCGTTTAAAGTTGCGAACAACCTACTCCAACTTGCTCATTACAGCACATTTCGCAACACAAATTTATACTAGTGTTGCTCAACTATCGATGGTACTTGTATCGATAGTTTTTTTCCGTAAAACTCAACGCAATGACGTACCGTCCAGGGCCACATTATTAAAAGAAAAATATAGATGGCGCAATCTATCGTCAACATGGCGATGGAGCGCGCCATCTATATTTTTCTTTCAACAATGTGACCCTCTGGACAGTTCCTCATTGATAGGCCTATCGATACTATCGATAGTTCACGCTGTCAATAGACTATCGAAAAACTATCTATAATCGATTGTACAAACTGTAGCATTACATCGAAAACGTGCAATACTATCGACAGTATCGATTCGAAAACAATCGACATGATCGATCGATACTATCTTTTTAATGAAGCCCTTTTGGAAGACTATTAATAAAATCGGGTACTTAATAGTTAGTAAGACCATCGATAGACCCAATGCCAGCGACACTTGGCAACAAGACCGGAACAGGCCTAAATCGATACTATCGATAGATTTACAATCTTAAGAAACGATACTATCGCTATTATTACTGAATTCTGAACTATCGATAAATTTTCGATAGAGCCTATCGATAATTCACTATCGTGCGGCAACTCTAATTTATACCAACTTCGGTCTGGGCATCCATTAAACTATCTAGAGATACGTTTGCTTAAGCGCTTCAGTCGTCCGCTAAAACCTCACATTAGCTAAGTATACGCTTGAAATCGAATAGCAGTGGTTACCAAAGTGGCCACGAGCGACTCTATAATAATAAAATACTGTTCTGTCTACGAGGTGCGTGTCACTATGTGAGAGTATAATTTAAGTAGTATTTTTAAGGTGCCGTACCCAAAGGGTGGATACGGAACCCTATTACTGAGACTTTGTTTTCTTTGATCTTTCTGCTTGTCTGACTGTCACCAGGCTGTATCTCTTAAACCTTAATAGATACAGAATTGAAATTTTCACAGATGCCGTATTTCTATTGCCGATATAACAAAAAAATAGAATAACATTAAAATTAAGGAGGGCTCCTTTACAACAAACGTGATTTAATGCCATTTTTGTACATAACGGTACATTACCCTTCATGCGCGAGTCCAACTCGCACTTTGTCGATTTTTTGAGTAGAAAATATGAAAATAATGTTTTCGTGGCAGAAAGAAGAAAAGAATGGTAAGTAATACTGAAAAATCATGAAGGTCAATTAACCCAAAACCCAAGCCCAAAAGTCATTTCGGAGTTCAATGAGTTCTATTTAATGAGTGCATTACATCTGTTACAATCATTTCATTTCATTTATTTAATTCCTTAACAAATACATTTGTGTTGGAAATTAGTACCTTAAACATAATAAATAAACTAAAAAATGTCAACTAAAATTTAAAATAAATTAAATACATTCGGAAATTAGAAAATAATTAAATTCAAAATGTCAAGATTACAATAAATTAAATTAAACACATTCGTTATAAAAAGTTAAATCCAATTGCCTATTATTATTATAAATCTACTCTTACATTGCCTATTTTGAGTTATTACTAAAATACGAGACAAAATAAAAAAAATATTATATAAGATTTAACGCAGTAAGTATTCAATTCTTTACAAATTCTTCAATACAGTAAAAGCTCTTATCTAATAGCCAGTTCTTAAGGCGGATCTTGAAAATTTTATAATTACATATAGATTTAAATTCTATAGGCAGGTGATTAAACATAGTTATGGCCTGGCATCTTACGCTATGACTTACAACCCTAAGTTTTGGTTTAATAATGTTCTTTATGTCTTTTCTGCGGGTAGTTAGGCGAGATTGCGTTTGTTCAATGGTTTCAAATCTATCCAGTCGCTTCACAAGGTTAGTTAATAACACAAGTATGTAAATCGTCGATCGTTCATTTGTTTTAGGTACATTATTAAGCAGAATCATACGGTTTCGTTTTTTTCCACTAAATATATTAAAAACCTATCTAGAATAAGCTGTTTAAGAACACTTTGGGAAACACTGGACTACATTATATAGGAAGTTTGGACTGTTCAAACGTGCAGCGTCACTGAAATGGAACGTTCAGTAGGTTTAAGTTATAATTCAATGTTCCGAACCAACCTTAGCGGAAATTGGAACGGAGGTTGTCTATTAAAACAATTTGTTCACTAAACCTAATAGTTTAATATAGGATGGGCATGAACAGCACCTTTTCCAATTAATGCAACACTTTGCACTGCGCTGACTAATCCACCTACGAAATATGGCGAATATGGTAAGCCTATATGCTAGTGAAAAGAGCCTTAATTTTGGACATAGACCTAGAAAGCTGAAATGACATGAATGTACTTCTTGACCTACTAATCAAAAGGTTTAGCGGGAACCACTCCTCCTACTAATCTTGACATATTCAAAAGATTTAACGGGAACCACTTCACCACCATTTGGCACCACATTCAGTTTAGATCACAAAATCGTGACCCCAAGTAATTGGGATAAGGGTTTAGATCAGTACGTCAAAATACCTTCAACCTCAAAATGAAAAGTCTAAGATGCTAAACCGCCCACTCTGCCCCCAGCAGTGAATGTCACGTCTTTTGATGTCCATGTCAAATTATCGGTATCAAGTATCAACGAACTCAAATAATTTTTCATCATGTAAATGAATATTTTCAGATTGCAGAATGAGTAAACGTTGTGCAAATGGACTTCGGAACGTAAATAATTTATCATCCAACTTTTTGTGTTGTTTGTGAAATACCATGATAAGTCAAACAACCAACAGTTTTGAACAGTTCTCAGTCTGCGAAAGATAAATATTATTTGATGTTTGATGCAGGTTTATTTTTGGAACAGCTAAAATGTTTATTCACCAGCTTTTTTTCCATAGTTGAAGGTAAATAATATTCTACGAGTATTTAGGTACTGAATTTTTAGATCTACAAAAGCACGTTGGGATTTCAATGAAGCAAAAGATTTAAATAAAATTGCTCTAACAAGAAGCAAGAACGGAACCCAAACCCATGCTACATAAAATTTTCTACTTAGCTTCCTATTTATTATTTAGAAAAGAGAAAGACAGATTCGATAATTTTGTTCTCCAAAAAGGCAGAAAGTGCATAATAATATGAGAAAAACTTAGTTGAACATCAGTCGCACAAAAAACCTGGTACCTAGTAAGCAGCAATCGAATTATATGATGAAATGGTTTTAAGAGAAGGACCAAGGTAGTAGGTACTCCTCTCAGAACATAGCAAGAGAGAGCTACCAGGATAAGAAGAATAGTTAAACATACAGAAAATTAGGCCCGGGATTTTCCCATTCCTATCAGGACACAGGGAGGCTAGAAGCGGGGCTGATGGAGAAGTACCAGGCTGTCAGTAAGAACAAGAGTTATACTTACTTGAATTCGAGCAGCAAGTTAGGCCCAGGATGTTCCAACGTGGTTCTACTTTCAGAACATAGCAAGGCTAATAGCAGCGCAAATAGAGAACTACCAGGCTCTCAGTAAGAAGAAGAGTTGTACGTACTTGAACTCAAGCAGCAAGTTAGGCCCAGGATGCTCCAAGGTGGTACTCCTCTCAGAACACAGTGAGGCTAGTAACGGTGCAGATGGAGAGCTAACAGGCTCTCAGTAACAAAATAGTAGTTTATGCAACTGCCTAATAATGAGAGGCTTTAGGATGAGAGTGTCTGTTTATCACACGAGGCGCAGCCGAGTGTGATAATAGTTTGACACGAGCATTCTAAAGCCTAATTATTTGCAGTTGCATACACTAATTTATCTACACTCTACAAGAAAAACTATGAGAAATAATTCAAACCTCCGCACTGCACTATGGCGATTGCAAGCCTATCTACTGAACCACCAAGTGAACGACTTTTATACATAAGTAACTTTTTAACTAAACGTTAAAATGGAGGCTCATAAAAACTGAACAACTTTTAAAATTAAATAGCATTTATCGGTGAATTTTAATTTTATTCGAAAAATGATTTGAAGCAAAGATTTAATAATAAATAAGTCCTCATAATTTCAAGTGTCGTCCCGCCGCGGGTGACACTTGTTTTTTTTTCATTCGACTTACTGATGGCCAGTGACAAATTGGAACAGATTACAATTTGGTACGCGGGTCAATTCGTTTAATTTTTTTTCAAATACTAGAAATCGAGTTACTTTATGTAGCTGCCAGTAGTATGAAAGTTTTTTTAAAGGCTGTATATGCAGTTCATTACGTTCGTACTTTTGATTCTGTAAAAGAATATTACGAACTGAGTGTAGATAATAGTAGTTTATGCAACTGCCTAATAATGAGAGGCTTTAGGATGAGAGTGTCTGTTTATCACACGAGGCGCAGCCGAGTGTGATAATAGTTTGACACGAGCATTCTAAAGCCTAATTATTTGCAGTTACATACACTATTTTATCTACACTCTACAAAAACTATGAAAAATAATTCCAACCTCCGCACTGCACTATGGCGATTGCAAGCCTATCTACTGAACCACCAACTCAACGACTTTTATACATAAGTAACTTTTTAAGTAAACGTTAAAATGGAGGCTCATAAAAACTGAACAACTTTTAAAATTAAATAGCATTTATCGGTGAATTCTAATTCGAAAAATGATTTGAAGCAAAGATTTAATAATAAATAAGTCCTCATAATTTCAAGTGTCGTCCCATTCTTTGATTGTGTCGTGACATTTGTTTTTTTTTATTATCTTACTGCTAAATGTTGATATCATAAAGTCAGAAAAAAGAACTTTATGACATCGACATTTTACTTTATGATATCGACATTTTTTTTAAAGGCTGTTACTTATACATTTGCTTTCGAATTTGTAATAGGAACATTATGTATGAAGTGTAGATAAAGAGTTATACGTACTTGAACTCAATCAGCAAATTAGAGTCTGGCCAGTAAGTCTTTGGACACGGAAATGGCGCCAATTTTAAAAATCTTTCACATGTTAACACTGAAAAACTACAATAAAACCATTTTGATACTTACTATTTTTTTGTTTTCTGCTCTTTAGTTTGTGTTTACCTTGCCTACCGGTATGTATGTATGATGTATCTACCGGGAGTAACAGAAAGGGTATAACAAGCCGAAAGGAGGTCAAGGTACTCATGAAACTGAACAACTTTCCCTATGAAACATAGGTCGATATATGAAAAAAATATTTGGACCTCCCATACAAAATCGCAGATCAGCTGATTGATTTACTCTGAGAGGTCCAATTTTATTTTCATATTTCGTCCCATGTTCCATGGGGAAAGTTGTTCAGTTTCATGAGTACCTTGACCTCCTTTCGGCTTGTTATACCCTTTCTGTTACTCCCGGTAGATACATCATACATACATACCGGTAGGCAAGGTAAACTCAAACTAAAGAGCAGAAAACAAAAAAATAGTAAGTATCAAAATTGTTTTATTGTAGTTTTTCAGTGTTAACATGTTGCCATTTGAAATATTTGAATTATTTGACGTCCAAAGACTCGCTAGCCAGACTCTAGGCCCAGGATGCTCCAAGGTGGTACTTTTCTCAGAGCACAGTGAGGCTAGTAGCGGGGCAGATGGAGAACTACCAGGCTCTCAGTAAATAGCAGAGTTATACGTACTTGAACTGAAGCAGCAAGCTAGGCCCAGGATGCTCCAAGGTGGTACTCCTCTCAAGACACAGGAAGCTAGAAGCGAGGCCGATGGAGAACTACCAGGCTCACAGTAAGCAGCAGAATCATACGTACTTGAACTCAAGGAGTAAGTTAGGCCCAGGATGTTCTAACGTGGTACTCCTCTCAGAGCACAGAGGGGCTAGTAGTGGAGCCAATGGAGAACTACCAGGCTCTCAGTAAGAAGAAGAGTTATACGTACTTGAACTCAAGCAGCAAGTTAGGACCAGGGTGCTCCAACGTTGTACTCCGCTCAGAACACAGTGAAGCTAGTAGCGGGGCAGATGGAGAGCTGCCAGCTCTCAGCGTGAGGTAGTCGGTGGCACAGTGACTGCAACAAACATTATGTTGTAGATACAAAAACTATGGTAGAGAAAGAATATTATGAGTAATAAAGTGAAAATAAGTTTTTTTTTGTTATTAATTAAACTTAAAGTGTCATACGGAAAAACACATATAGCAAAATATTTAACTATCATGACATGAGTTTCCTCGTAGAAATAAGGCGTTTACCTGTAGCAGTAAGTAGCAAATACCAGTCCATCAGAGTGATTTTTCGCTAAAAAAAGATTTGTTCTAGGCACAATAGAATCTAAACACTAAACTGAATGTTTTTTTCTCATAACTAATGTTTTTTCACATATTAGAGATAGAGGTCTAAATTTATTTATGTTTCAAAATATATTTCAAAACTTCGTTCGATCGCAGGGCTCTTTCTATTAAGAGGTATCTATAGTCATTATTTTTCATACAAACGCTTTCAACGTATCCCTCTGCCAATTCGCGACCCATCGACTCAATCTTTGGCACGGTAACTCTTCTGGACTAGATCTATGCTCCATATTCTTTTTCTGGTTGTAATAATGCATTTAAAAAAAGATATGGCCGTGGCAAAATGCTTTAAAATTAACACCAAGTTTACGCCTTAGTATCTTCTAAATACGACAATAATTTCAGCAAAACAAATGATACGGGCATAGAATATTTTATTGGCAGCAAAATAATGCCACTTTCAACAAATTCGGTGGCGATTTCGGACGGGGAACCTGGTAAACTTAGAACGCAAATTTTCCGGTAGCGAGCTATAACTGTCTCTTTTACGGCTGCTGGACGGGCGGGATGCATAAATGAGATAGAAATATTTTTATGAACTGACAGCTCACGAACTTTCAGCTCGGTATAGTAGCCTCTTAAATTCCTTGCTCTGCAATGGTAGGGGATAATAAAAATACAGATTATTCGGAAAGAAATTGGAATATCGTTTCCGTGCCAAAATTTGTACGCTGTCGTGGTTGGCTCGGAACTTGATGCTATGCAGCAGTTTTAAAATTCCGAGTGGCACAGAAGCAAAGCCACAGTCTGGCATTATAGCAACTTCAAATATTGTTACTTGAGCAATTTACTGTCTGCTACGTATAATTTATATTGTAGGTAAGTGTGAGTACTCTGAGTGAGAACTTAGAAATTCAGTCAAGCTAAGGCAGAGTTATATAGTTAAGACATTAGACTATCCTCGCGCATAAGACTTGTATTGGCGACTCAAGTGGTTAACAACTTATTATTTGTTAAATATTTCTTGTTATAAGTATTCATTTCATTGATATGTTGAAAAGTGATAACGTAGCCAATACTTACTTTGTGATAATAGTCAAAGCTTATAATTACTTATACGAATCACGCCTTGCTGGGTACACAGAGCTTTTTCTGCTCTACCTACCTGTAAACATACGGTGAATGTTGCCAAGTTTACTATACTGACAGAATGTCAAAGTTCATACGATTAACAAATTCCAATTTAAAATACTTCATTAGTATTCGTACTAAGCAGTACCGTAGCAGAGTAGCAAATGGCTCTTTGCCAGCCCACAACCGACGGATTATCCTTGGCGCGGTGACTGCGGAGATAATGTTTGTAGCGACATTGTATGTAGAGTCACGTTGTGCTTAGGTCAGCAATCGGGCCATGAGGCGCCGTTGCATAGCCAGTCACTCCCTAACTACCGGACGCGACGGGCAGGTTCCACTTAGGTTATCAGTACCTATATATCGCTCATCTAGTACTACAAAGACGTAACTAACGAAAAATGCAAAAATGAGTTAATGATGCCAAATTGTTCTAAAATGGTCAATACATGTGGTGCTACAAAGACGTTTTTATTGTTCAACAAATGACCGAAATATAGCGACAATGTCTTTGTTGCATTGGTACAAAAATGGACCTACCCAGAGTGCTACGACGTCATACTTTTCAGTTGCGTTGGGTGCCACGTGATGATCGGTCATTTCAGCGTGCTACACCGTTTTAATTGCTTTTTCTGTCTTTGTAGCACCAATTATGAAAAAGAACTTGAGTGCTACATTACCGCAAATGTATTTTTTGTCTTTGTATCACCAAAACTATGTATAATTTTTGAGCAACCATGACATATATGTATTTTGCGTCGGTGTTGAACTAATATTGCTCTTAAATTTTCATGAACTAATGACGTAATAGCATTTACTGTCATTGTGGCACAGCAATTTAGAGACTTAACTGTACTTTCTGTCAAAATTACACCACATAATTCATAGATCGTGAAAGCCTTTGCGGCTGGATCTGATGGGCGTAGAATCACGTACCGTCTGCAGTGTTCAAGCGGAAGCTCACGCCACGGCCATGTCAACCAGGCGGATGATTACAAGGAGAAACCCGGCTAGCACCCGTCAGCCAGCGGCGGCTCGTCATTGACTGCCTCAGCCTTCTCTCCAAACTATCTCGAAACAGTAGTCAAGCTGGCGCGAAATCGGAGCATCGCTGAGAGAAAGCGTCTATGCTCCTGACAGGAGGAGTTCTGCACTTTAATTGTAGGCCATGTCAGCCTTTGCTGGGCAGCACCACGGCACAGAGTTGCCTCATCTGGGTCTAAGGGCCTCCAGTTCGCCTCAGGCAGAAGTTATCTCCCGAAAGCGATCACAACGATGGAACGGAACACTCGTCGACGCTGGAGGCTGCGTCTACCCCCATGCGGTGAGAGACATAATCTTCATTGAAGGTCGTGATTGCCTGGATCAGGACTTTTCTTTCCTCTTCTGACTTGGAGTCGAGATTTTTCTAAATTGGTCTCTCCCTGCGGTGCTCAGTCCATCCTCTTCAGCTTGCTGGCCTTCAGAAAAGCTGGCTTAGTTCGTACTTCACGATGCAGAATTCATCCACTTGACGAAATGGATGATTCCTGGGCCCGCTCGTGCCTTTCTTGTACACCCTGTAAGTTTGATCGGTATCGGCTGCATATTTATGGCCAACGTCTTTGCTAGGCTGGAATGGTGCGAACGGCTTCAGCTAAGCGATCGTGCCCGTTAGAGGACCGTTGGAAGCCTAATATCGGCCCAGCAGGCGCATTAACCGTGGCGGCGTAATATGCACAGCCGGTACCGCGCGGGCCTTCGGCAGTGGAGTCGGTGATGAAAAGACGCGAAGACCCTACTCCGGATCTGTATGCACGCTTCTCGGCGCACTGCTGCAGCGTGTTCTACGACTTGTCTTGCACGGGTGCGGTATCCTCCTTGTCCTTCGGCTTACATTGGGACAGCGGCGGCAGCAAGGGAGACCAACGCAGTGACAGGTGTAGTACAACCGCGAATCACTATATTCGATGATGTTAGATGACCATTGCTGTGATGGCCGTATGCAACTATGCAATAGAACGCGGAGAGATTGTAGGAGAGAGGCTTCTGCAAAGGCGCGAGATAGACTTTTTCTAGATACAAGGCAACAGTTAGATGGTCCTGGAGCTTAATCCACGTAAAATGGCACGATGACTTAATAAAGGCGGTTGGTACACGTCCAGCACTGGACTGCAATAGGCTGATGTTGTATGTATCAACCGTCACGAGAAGCCGGGGTTGCGGACATCTATGTGACTACCGAGAGTACGCAAGAGCACTGGTCCGAAAAAAGAGGTGAGAGGGAACTCTCAAGGGTACTAGGGTACTTCCGGGTACCAACCTAGTTAATTCAATAGTCCGAAAACTGCATCAAATCGAGTAAGCGACAAACAGTCCTTACGGTAGTAATATCAGACAGGGGCGCAGGTGTACAATCACGCCGGGTCAGACATTTTAGTCTTTAGACCGTTACTATGCCACATATAAGACTTACAATAGCAGTTCAAGTGTCTAACTGGACTTGACTTGACTATACACAGCCACAAATAAAGAATCTAATATATATTATGTGACACAACTTACACAATAAGTAATTTTCAGTGCAACGGAGACATAACTGCATGTGTCAAAAAAAATAAAGGGTTTTTTTACACTCTGACTTGACGTTTTTAAATATTTTTGTTTCTGTACTGTACCTATATAGTTAAACATCCAAAATATCGCAATCGCAGTTGTAAACTATATACATTGAAGTTTAAAGACAAAAAAGAAGCGTAAAAAAATCTTTAAAACGCTCTCCTGTAAAATTTGCAAAATTACAGTTACGTCTTTGTAGTTCTAGATGAGCGATATATTTCTGTGTGGCGTCACAATATACCAGTATTTATTCAGTGAAAATCCGGACTTATCATTCAGCAACCCCTTAGTGAACACTACCCCATACACACATACAGACAGTTATCATAGTGGTGACCAGCGACTTCAAATCGTAACCTTCTGACGGAAATTTTTGTGCACGTGTTTTTGGACTTAGTTACAGCGTTTTACCGAGAACTTTCTACATAGTGCATGGAGTGACTCACGTGGCCTGCTCGTCCCGTAGCAATTCTAAAAATAGATCGCGCGTACTTCCTGCAACAGTGAAAATAAATATAAACGTTTATTCGGTTTTGTGAACTTTTATAACTTACCATGTTTACTGGAGCCGGTGGAACAGGTGGAACAGCTGGAGCCGGTGGAACAGGTGGTACAGCTGAAGCTGGTAGAACCGGTGGAACGGCTGGAGCTGGTGCAACAGGGGGAACGGCTGGAGCTGGTGCAACCGGCGGAACTGCTGGAACTGGTGGAACAGCTGGAAATGGAGGAACTGCTGGAGATGGTGGAACTGCTGGCGCTGAAGGAACTGGAGAAAACGTGAATACAGTATCACTTACCACTAGAATATCTGACTTTTGGCCGACACGTCCGAGACTTTGGTTTCAGTACACCGAAAGTATTCTAGCACCGCAGCGGTTAGGAGATGAGGCGAAATTCAACATCATCATTCACAAGCTCGGACCGGATGTAATTCAGCACGTTTCGGACCTACTTATCGCACCTCCTGCTACAGGTAAATTCGACGCACTCAAAGAACGCTTGTTATACATCTATGAAGAGAGTGAAAATAGACAGATACAGAAACTGATTGGCGAATTAGAGTTAGGTGATCAGAAACCCTCACAGCTTTTACTGCGTATGCGTGAATTGGCACGAGACAGAATTCAAGACGAAACTTTAGCAATACTTTGGCAAGGACATTTACCTTCTTCAGTGAGAGCGGTACTCGCGGTAGCCGACACCAAGAACCTGAACTCTCTAGCTGCCGTAGCTGACAAGGTCATGGAGAACAGCAAATCAGTTTTCGTTTCGGAAGTTACACACAACAGTGGAGCAGCAGATAGCCAGATGGACGATCTTCGTCGGGAGATAGCACAGATTCATCAAGAAATCAAGAACTTACGTAACCCTAAATCAAGCACACGTTCACGTAGCTGCACACGTCGTAGCCACGGCCGCGAGCAACGTTTTCGTAGCCGTACTTCTACTCCCACAGGTTCAGGAATTAGAAGAACGCCGGCATCTGCAGATTGGCTTTGTTTCTACCACTACAAGTTCAGGGGAGATGCGCACAAGTGTGTAGACCCTTGCGCTTGGAAGAAGCAGCAACATCAGCAGCAGCAACAGGGAAACTAGACATCATGGAGACGACGGCGGACGGATCCATGCGCACAGAAAATCACCGCCTTTCTGTAAGTTGTTCAAATACAGGACTTAACTTTCTTGTTGATACAGGTGCTAACGTTTCAGTGCTTCCTAAATGTCGTAAAATTCGTGATATTAATCCAGAACCCTTATTCAGTTTATACGCCGCAAACGGTACCATTATCAAAACGTTTGGAGTGAAAACCTTAACTTTAAATTTAAAATTACGACGTTCATTTAAATGGGAATTTATTGTAGCAGATGTACGCCAACCAATTTTGGGCGCTGATTTCTTAAAATATTTCAAGCTTTTAGTCGATTTAGATAAGCGTCGTTTAATTGATAGCACTACTTTAATGATGACAAGAGGTTTAGTTGTTAAGCATGACCGTGATATTTCGATAAAGACAATTGATGAACTTCACCCATTTTATGACGTAATACAAAAGTACCCGGATATAGCTCGTCCAGTTTCGTTCAAGGATACGCCTAAACACTCAGTCGTACATCACATAGAGACGACTGGTCCTCCTATTCATGCACGTCCACGACCATTACCTCCAGATAGATACGCTAAAATTAAAGAGGAATTTCGAGTTATGCAAGAGATGGGAATTTGTAGACCATCAAATGGTGCGTGGTCGAGCCCACTTCACGTGGTGCCGAAAAAGGATGGCCAGCCGCGTCCATGTGGAGACTATAGAGCTCTTAATGCTATTACGAAACCGGATAGGTACCCCATTCCAAGAATTCATGATTTTACTTACTTATTGGCAAACAAAAATATTTTTTCACATATTGACGTAAATAGAGCTTATCATTGCATCAGTGTAGCCCCAGAAGACGTTGAAAAAACTGCGATCGCGACTCCTTTTGGACTTTTTGAATTTACAAAATTAAATTTCGGATTACGTAATGCTGCCCAGAGTTTTCAACGTTTTATGGATCACACTGTTCTCAAAGGTCTCGATTTCGTATTTTGCTACATCGATGACATCATCATTGCTAGTTCAGATGAAAACGAACACAGACAACATTTAGACCAAGTTTTCGAACGTTTCGATAGATTCGGATTAACCATCAATTTAGGTAAAAGCGAGTTTGGTAAACAAAAAATTAGTTTTCTTGGTTTTGAGGTAAGTATTAATGGAATTCAACCTTTACCAGACAAAGTTGAAGCTATCATGAACTATCCGAAACCCAAAACGGTAGACGAATTACGCAGATTTTTAGGCATGATTAATTTTTACAGAACACACATTCCCGAAGGTATCACATATCAAATTCCGTTAAACAAATTATTACCCAAAGGTAAACGGAGAGACAAAACAATCATTCAATGGAACCCAGAAGCTGACGAAGCTTTCGAGCAATGTAAGCGAGCTCTACAAAACGCTGCTTGTTTAGCATTTCCTGTGGCCGACGCTCAACTTGCTATAATGGCCGACGCTTCTAGTAATAGGATAGCTGGAGTTTTGCAACAACACAAAAATAACAAATGGCAACCTATAGCGTATTTCTCAAAAAAACTAACGTCTATCCAAGAAAAATATAGTACTTACGACAGAGAACTTTTAGCTATTTATGAGTCAGTTAGATATTTCAGAAACCTTATAGAGGGCAGAGATATAATTTTGTATACAGATCACAAGCCATTAGTTTTTGCGTTTACAAAGCTTTTGAGTAACAAAGAAACACCACGACGCATCAGGCAGTTGCTATACATAAGTGAATTTACTACGGACATACGTCATGTCAATGGTACTGACAATGTCGTAGCGGACGCATTATCGCGCATAGAAACAATTTCTTGTCCAACAACGATAGATTATGCAGAGTTAGCAAAGGCACAAGAAAATGACACAGATTTTAAAAAGCTCTTAACTAGGGAGAACAGTAAATTAGTATTTAAAAAAATATTTTTACCTGGTACTAGCGATCCCATATACTGTGAAATGTCATCTGATCAGATCAGACCGTATTTACCCGAACATTTTAGACGTATCGCTTTCGATAGCGTACATGGGTTAAGTCATACAGGAGTTCGTACTACACGTAAACTGATGAAACAACGATTCTTTTGGGATGGAATTAATAAAGATGTAGGCAATTGGGTAAAAACATGTGTGAAATGTCAGAAATCCAAAGTGCATAGGCATACTTTTTCGGAATTAGGAACATTTCCACAGGCATCTCGTTTTCAACATATACACGTAGATATTGTTGGACCCCTACCTACTACGCAAGATGGTTTCAGATACTTAGTCACCATCGTCGACAGACACACCGGATGGCCGGAAGCGCAACCCATCAAGGAGATAACAGCAGAGATCGTAAGTAAAGCTATATATGAAGTTTGGATTTCTCGTTTCGGTTGCCCAAGCAGAATCACAACGGATCAAGGTAGACAGTTCGAGAGTAACTTATTTAAGAGCCTAGTCAAAATGTTAGGCGTAGAGAAATTGAGAACCACTCCGTATCATCCACAAGCCAATGGGGCTGTTGAACGGTTTCACCGAACCCTCAAAGCCGCGCTAATGGCAAAACTGGACCATGGAAGTTGGTTAGATGAATTAGCTACTGTTATGTTAGGTATTCGAACGGCAACACGCGCTGACACAGGTATTAGTGCAGCACAGCTAGTCTACGGTCAAACTTTAAGGTTACCAGGTGATTTCTACGATTTCATAGATAAACCTATTGAAAATACTTTTGATTTCACTACAAAACTCAGAGAAACTATTAGAAATTTAAGACCTAGACCGAACTCTAGTAACTGTAAACGTCCAATTTTTGTGCATCAGGATCTAAAAACTTGCTCTCATGTTTTTGTTCGCAGTGACTTAGTCAAACAGTCTTTGCAACCTCCTTATGAGGGTCCTTACAGAGTTTTAGACAGGAACGATAAAGTATTTTTACTGCAACTACCGAATAGGCAAAGTAGAATTTCAATTGATAGACTTAAACCTGCTTATCTAATTAATGAAGACAGTTTACCTAACAAGGACAACGTAACAAAGGAAACATGCAAGTATCCACAGGACGACACCGCGAAACCTTCATGTAATAAAAAAGTTCGATTTAGTGATGTAAGATCGCATAGCAACGAACTAGTTCATAAGCGGAGCGGAATCGCTGCGCGTAACGTAATAGAGTCACAGCCTTATAGTACACGCAGCGGTCGCTCGATCATACCACCTAAGCAATTTTATTAGGACAAATAGTTTTCTTTTCTAATTTTAGATTAAGCAACTCTTATTTGTGCATTTTTAGTCGTGACGACAAGACATATCAGTCAAGAATTTTATACTTTTTCTTAGTAAAATGGGAAACCCTTCAAGTAAATCAGAAAATAAAGCCGAAGTTACGGCTCAGGCAAACATTAATATGGAAGGATTGGAAACAAGAATTAATTACGTATACATGTTCTTCATTTTTGTGGCTGTTATTTTACTTCTAATGGTAATATATTTCTTGTATAAGAAGTTCAATGCAAGGATTGACAAAATTTTAATCAAGCGTATGCGGAAGATGGCAATATCTAAAAATACAACAAAACTGGAGGAACCTACAATAGTAATTGGATAATGGGAAGTTTATGTGAAATCATCAATTGTCATATGCCTACTAATATCACGGTATGTCAACATGAATTTTGTATTTTATTATAACTTAATGTATGTGTAACATAGTTTTAAATATTTTTGTAACACGCTGTATTTCTTTTCAGCAGAACATAAAATGTTTCGGAGTATGCATAAATAAAACAACTTGGTAATTGATGTAATTCTGTATTATAAATATAAGTAACATAACATATAAATGATTGTAATAATATCAGACACATTTGTACTGTATTATTCTGAGTATGTAATCTAACACCGTTGTTATTGTTGCAAGCTCGCTCGCGTTCGACTTGAGGTACCTGCTTTGATTTGATAACATTGTAAAGTCTGTTACATTGTAATTTTGTTTTTTGTGAGTTAGAACTTTTGGGTTGTTTTGTAAGTAAATTTCAAATTTTTTTTCAAAAAAGGGGGGAATACTGTAGCGACATTGTATGTAGAGTCACGTTGTGCTTAGGTCAGCAATCGGGCCATGAGGCGCCGTTGCATAGCCAGTCACTCCCTAACTACCGGACGCGACGGGCAGGTTCCACTTAGGTTATCAGTACCTATATACAGGGTGACTGGAAATTCGATGCATTCCCTGAAGGTGGTTAGAGGGGGGGCCATTTCCAACATATTCTTCCATGGAACCAGGGGGCGGAAATGATTGGTTACAAAATTATTAGGACTTTTGATTTTTTAAAGAAAATTTCCCGATTTCAACTTTAAAAGTCATGCGAAAGCTAGCCAAACCGTTTTATGCATAGTTTTTTGACATGATCTCATAGTGAATGAATAGGAGAATCATTTTAGTTACAAGTTTAGTTAGAAATACTCTTCTTTTTTAAAATACAGCGCCAAAACAAGAAAATATTTTGGTGGAAAGGGATTTTTTTCAACATTCATGGTAATCTACTGTAAAAAATCACTATGGAATAATCCGTAAAAACTTCATAACAGAATTCTCTGTTTCATTAGCTAACCGAAAAGGTACAATAATCTACAATCAAACATGTTTTCATAAAAATAATTAGCATTAATGCAAAAAGCGGCGTGCGAAACAAGGCAATTGACTATGGTCGGTCGACTACGCCAAAGTCAGCAAATGCTGTTTAGACAACTTTTTCAAGTATTTTCGTGGTCTAATGGGTGGAGCATTCCCCTCAGGAGTCTGTGGTTCCAGGTTCGATTCCCGTGAGTTGACCTACAAGGTTGATATTCAACACTTTGTGAATTTTTCCCAGTTTGGTTTAAAAAATCACGTTGAACCACCTGATTGTCGGTAAGAAAATATCGTGCTCCGGAGGGCATATTAAACCATCGGCCCCGATTGATGTCTAATAAACGCAGACGGTGGTCGTAACACTACCATAGCAGAGGTCTTAAACTAGTAGTAGGCGTTTTAAAAACTCCGACAAAGATTTATCATTTCAGTTTTTTAGGCTGTTTAAAGCTCTGGACACGTGCCTTCTAAAGCACAAGAATTTACCCACACAATCATTTGTCACTCGTCAGACAAAAACATAAATCGGAGTCTAGTGACAAGCTAATTTGCTATTTTTTGTTTTTATTACAAAATCCGTAACAGAACATAATGTCCGCATATTCGTTAAAGTCGAACGTAGCCATGTAAAGCCAAAGTTTTTTTTATGATGACAAAAATTATGTACTAAATGTTCTAAACTGAACGAGCGAGATCAGAAAGACAAATGAGAATATCCTAATAGGCATTTTATTGTCATTTCGAAATGTCAAAATTTTCTTAACTGCCAGTTAGCAAGAAGTTGCAAGATATTAACATCCACTTTTCTAGAAAATTAAAGTCTCCTCGGTTTTTAAGTCAGCTACACACAAGTTTGGAATGCAAAACCTTTTTACTGTAATTATTATGCTGCACCTGCGTAGCAATAATGTCGTAGCATTTATTGGGTCGACGGGTCAGAAGTCGTATAAACGTTGATAATCTACAATCTAAAAACAAAAAATAGCAAATTAGCTTGTCACTAGACTCCGATTTATGTTTTTGTCTGACGAGTGACAAATGATTGTGTGGGTAAATTCTTGTGCTTTAGAAGGCACGTGTCCAGAGCTTTAAACAGCCTAAAAAACTGAAATGATAAATCTTTGTCGGAGTTTTTAAAACGCCTACTACTAGTTTAAGACCTCTGCTATGGTAGTGTTACGACCACCGTCTGCGTTTATTAGACATCAATCGGGGCCGATGGTTTAATATGCCCTCCGGAGCACGATATTTTCTTACGGACAATCAGGTGGTTCAACGTGATTTTTTAAACCAAACTGGGAAAAATTCACAAAGTGTTGAATATCAACCTTGTAGGTCAACTCACGGGAATCGAACCTGGAACCACAGACTCCTGAGGGGAATGCTCCACCCATTAGACCACGAAAATACTTGAAAAAGTTGTCTAAACAGCATTTGCTGACTTTGGCGTAGTCGACCGACCATAGTCAATTGCCTTGTTTCGCACGCCGCTTTTTGCATTAATGCTAATTATTTTTTATGAAAACATGTTTGATTGTAGATTATTGTACCTTTTCGGTTAGCTAATGAAACAGAGAATTCTGTTATGAAGTTTTACGGATTATTCCATAGTGATTTTTACAGTAGATTACCATGAATGTTGAAAAAAATCCCTTTCCACCAAAATATTTTCTTGTTTTGGCGCTGTATTTTAAAAAAGAAGAGTATTTCTAACTAAACTTGTAACTAAAATGATTCTCCTATTCATTCACTATGAGATCATGTCAAAAAACTATGCATAAAACGGTTTGGCTAGCTTTCGCATGACTTTTAAAGTTGAAATCGGGAAATTTTCTTTAAAAAATCAAAAGTCCTAATAATTTTGTAACCAATCATTTCCGACCCCTGGTTCCATGGAAGAATATGTTGGAAATGGCCCCCCCTCTAACCACCTTCAGGGAATGCATCGAATTTCCAGTCACCCTGTATATTTCTGTGTGGCGTCACAATATACCAGTATTTATTCAGTGAAAATCCGGACTTATCATTCAGCAACCCCTTAGTGAACACTACCCCATACACACATACAGACAGTTATTATATGTTATTATGAACGCAAGACTAGTTTTATAACAATCTAATTGATTTAACTTAAAATAAACTATTAAATAGCCGACATAGCTAAGGGAGTCAGTAAGCTGAAGTGGCAATGGGCAGGCCACGTTGCTAGAAGAACTGATAATCAGTGGAGGAGGAGAGTTCTCGAGTGGAGACCACGTACCGCGAGATGGACAGACGATCTGGTCAAGTCCGCGGGGAAATGCTGGACGCCGGCCGCTTCAAATTGGACAAGGTGGAAATATTTTATTATTTCGGGAGGCCTATGTTCAGCAGTGGACGTCCTATGGCTGATATGAAACTATTAAATTTAAAAAAACTGTAGAGATACTGCAAGATCAGCAACAATGGACATGTCTTGTCTCTTCTGTAGACCCTATGATATTTTTTTACGTAATGAACGGTCTACACTGAACTTCTTCTCTATCATAAGAATACTGATATAAGTGAAATGATCACAATTATTATTATTCTTTAAAGAGCTTAAAGAGCTTTGCCGTGTGATGCCGGCTTAGAATAGCATCACCCCAATTCTACCCGTGGGTGTCTTAAAAAGCGACTAAGGGATAATTATCCAGGGAATGGGCAGCAGCGTTCCCTGTGAATTAAACATCTTGCACTGCGCTCGCCAATCCGCCTGCCAAGCGTGGTGAGTATGGCAATACCCCCCAATACGGGGGAGGCCCATGTCCAGCAGTGGACTGTTGTGGCTGTAAAGTAAAGAGCTAAGTGATTTTCAAATTTTATGATTTCTAAATCCCCCGGGAGAGCCAGTGTCAGCCAATCTAGACTCTTAATTTGCTTCTAGCAGTTAGTCGATCCTTTTAATCAAATAAAGATACAGAATCTAATCTACTGAAGTCGCTCAATTCGAAAATGTCAAGTTATCCTTTTGGTAAACTGGTGAACTGACTCCAACATAGATAATTTTCATTATGTAAACCGATGTGTCCATTTTGAGTTGGGTATGACGGTAAAGGATTTAGCTGGTTCTATATTATTTAATTCAACATGACAACTTGTTTATTTGTATGTTACACTTTGCGTTCCAAGTTTGTTTATTTAACATGTTACTTGGGTCTCTAATTTTCTTCTTTAAAGAAATAATTAAACCTGCACGCTATAATTTTGTAATGCAGGGCTTTTAAAGCTTTGTAATAAAATGTACTTACTATAACCTCCTGAGTCCTGAGCTTTCTAATAGAAAGTAGTCATTAAGGCCTAGTGTACTTTATATAGAACAAATTAAGTGGGAGTGAATTATTTTTTAGTACTAATTACAATTATTTTTCAAATTAGTTACACATTATTATTTAATAGTTTTGATTATTCATTTTGTGTAAAAACATAATCAAAGGTAAAATGTTATATTTTTTGTTTAATTTTTCCTATATTTACAAAATTACAGACTAGCATGATGTAAAGTTGCAAAAGCGTCAGGACTTAACACAGTACAGAAATTTGTTCTTTGTATAGGACGCAGGGACTCAGGAGGATAAACACAAACTCACAAACAGAGCCGTATGACCTGGGAACATAAATGAAAATAAGAAATTAATAAAAAACTTAAGCAGAGCATGAGGTGTACCGTCCCACTTGCCAGCTTTGTAACAAACACATAATATTTAAAAACTTTTCAGTTGATAATCGATTTTGCGTACCAGGCTGACATAAAACTCCAAGTGTAGACCTAGGCGTGATATATGTATAAAAATATGTTACCCACTACGAGTTGTGTGTCTTCGTTGGCTTGCGAGATGCGTGGCGTAACTTTTTGCTATAGTAAGACATACTGTCCTCAGTAATAGTTGCGCATATTCAAAGATTTTTATGCCGAGTGGTAGCGGCTAAGAATTCTGCCACCCCTATTCTACTCAGGGTGTTTCATAAAGGCAACGTAGAGTTTTTGTCCATGGCTACAATATATGCCGACTATGGTCAACCGTATGGTAGCGATAATGCCACCTACGACAGCATTCCCAAAGAGGGTTGATGTCAGGCAGGCGGCCGGTCGTAAAATTAAGCCAAATCCTTTTGAAACATGATTTTGTTTTTAAACAAAACGTGTTGTGCTGACCCTAAGTAATTGGGATCAGAGCAGGAAGATGATGATGATTCAAAGATTTTCCGCTTCGCAACCATAAAAAGACAGTACATAACATAACTTATGTCTTTGTGAGTTGCCCCTTAACAACTTCGTAGCACTATACAATATAACATCCTTTTCAATGTGAGTGAGATTTCGCTGACAAAAGGCAAGTGTTCAGGAATTCGGAACATTATACTTGAAGTGTTCAGGAATTCTGAGCATTATACTCCCACTTCAATTAATTGATACTTTCATGTGTGTTCATGCGAAAAGTTGAGAGCTTCCGGAATTTGGTGAAATTTCATTACGGGAAACTAAAATAATGTTTATATTATAATAATTATAGTATTGTAGAAATTTTCACTCTGGAGGCAAAGTTGGTATTCCAGGAATTCGTCTTTCTACTTGCGTCTCAGATTCTTTACACGGCAAGCATACTAGTTATGTAGGAGTACACAAGTACCTATTTGAATTATTTGTATAATATTTTCGGATAACACCATCAAATAACTTCAAAATAATGTTTAACCTATAGGTATAGATCCATGCCATGCCAACAAACAGCCAAATCCTTTCTTTTGCTTTCACTCTTCCTGTCGAAAAATCTGCCTGTACAATACACGAAAACCCCTTGCGATTTCCTAATTGCGCCGCGATGTTCAAAAATGATCGCTTTGCTCTCACAAACATTCGTCTGATATCAACGTAGGTAGGTACTAAAATATAAATGTATAGCTCGTTCTTTGCACTTTAAAGTAGATGTGTTTGCGCTAAATCTGAAAGCTGGCGCTGGCACAAGAGCGAGATAGATGAGGTTTGTACTGTACTTATCGCTTTTGGCGTCTGGTGCCGGCTTAGAATAGTATCAACTCTAAGTATTTTACTCATGATTGTCGTAAAAAGCGACAAAGAGATAATTATATAGGAAATGGGCAGCTGCGTTTCCTGTAAATGCAACATTTTGCACTTTGCCCACCAGTCCGCCTGCCAAGCGTGGTGGGTATGGCAATTTCCTGCGACAGAGGGAGGCTTGTGTCCAGCAGCAGACTATTGTAGCTGTTATGGTTATGGTTTGGTACTGTATTTATTGCAGTTTGTTAGGAAAATACTACTCAAGTCGCGAACAATTACCGCTAGGAATTATAGAACGATGAAACCTAACTAGTAGCGATGTTGTCACTCGATATTTTATAGAAAAGAGAACCCTGAACTCACGTTCTATTTTAAGGGTCCTATAAATCATCACGCCATTCGCGATGATGTGATATTCCATCCAAGAAGTAAAGTACCAATTAACCGGTTGTATGTGATGGATGACAGTTTCAGTTTCATACCAGACGCCTCTCACATGATGTGATAATGATTGTAATATAACATCTCTTCACCTTGCCCTAGGCGCTAGGGCGTGGCAACACCAGTGCGAACGCGTACCTATTAGTGTGTCTGCAAACGTATTGCAGCTAGATAGCGCTTTTATACCGCCCCAACACTCCTTTGAGAATAAACGTGTTTTATGTGAACGATACCGACCCCTCCTCTACGCTTGCAATAGATTCCCTTACTAGAAACCTTTAAGCAAAATGTTGAAATAAAAATATCTATTTACCAGCAAAAGGTACAAGAAATTTTAATAATGTTGCTTCACGTCGAAAGCATCTGAACCGCACTCGTTTCTCAGCAGGAAATTTTAAAATTTCCTCTCCGCTATACGCAAAAGAATCTTTTATCTTCTTGCATAAAATTGATATCCATTTTATGGTAACAAATGTAATCCTCTTAGCGGTTGAGCACCGCAAATTTAGAACGATTTTACGTTGAGAGTGGAGTTAAATGACATTGTAGCATTTATAGTATTACGTCACTACAATGTTGTAATGGGTGCTGTAGTGTCGGAATGAGGGCGATAAAAAGGAACATAATAATGTACCAGCAGCTGTTCTGTCTCTCAGGCGTTTCGTCTAGTGACCTGAAGTTCTCGGCCAAACTTAACTTGCTACACAAATGATAGACGCGCGTTGGATGTGTATTTACAAAATATTTCCATACAGAATAACGCGCTCAACACGCGTTCTTTTTTTGGTATGGCCAAGAATGGATCTTATATGAAACAGACAAAGTAGATTAAAATACTAATAAATACTCTTTAATAATTCATGTATTGTCGTGTCGTGACAATGGTTTTTGCAAGACATAACTCTCTACATAAGAGCTGTGTGAATTGTAAGCCTTAGTACGTTCGTTGTAATGAAAGTGCAGTGGCGGTAATGCCTAGTGTCTGAACGTCTCGGTTCAACGACCACACAGTCATATAGACGCCTAATTGCCAATTGCTACAAGCTAATATTTTTTTAATTAACTGAGGTACAAGAGTCGAGAGCAAGGTTATGCGTGCCTGCTGATTGGGCAGTGCAGTGGTCGCGTCATGTCGTAAATCACTGACTGACCAATGCGGGCAGTCTTTCTTTATTAATTTAGATCTAATGTCTTGCCAGATAGTATTCACCTTGGTACCGCCACCTGCGCTCTCGAGACGTTTTCAGAAGAAATTTAAAAAAGAACAAGCCATTTTACAATGACAATCGTTGACACAGGCCACCGCTGATTTCTGGACGAGTGTAAGAGATTCTTGTCTTCCTCTAGCCATGGTCCTTTTCTATCAACTACTATTTTTTTTTCAGAAACAAAAGGCTCATAGCGTTACATGTGCCGTCTAGTAGGACATAAGGTCTTTAATACGGCTAGATGGCCGGATTAGAGTGGCGACGTTACAAGCCGGGATCCCACAGTGAGGCTGGATATCGCAATTAAACTCGAGCCGCACGCGAGCTGCATACAGATCGACGTTTACTTTGATTGTTTTACTACTTTCAGCATTATTAGGTTCAAACTCCACAGAGAAGACGTGAGACGAAAGATTACAAGTGTCAAACAAGTGATCGTCAGCCGTTATCGATGCGGCGCGCATGTCGCATGCGAATTCATGTGTAGCCGCCGGTGGCGTCTCTTCTGTTTCATACATTATTTCAATTACCTTTTTTCTGAGACAAAATGCGGCATCCTTTACGTATGCCGTCCTAACTATTAGGTCTTTAACTCGGCTAGATGACCGGATTAGAGTGGCGACGTCACACAGTGAGGCTGGATATCGCAATTAAACTGGAGCCGCGCGCGAGCTGCATACAGATCGACGTTATCTCCCATTTACATTTGTTCATGTATGTGTGGCAAGCACTTGTGAATGTTGAGTGCCTAATTTAGCATATAACCAGTTGTTGTACCGAGTTCGCTCGATTTACTAAAAACAACTTACTAAAAGGGCGAAGAAACGTTTTTTCAAAAATGATTCATATCTAGATCGATTTATCGCACCTTAGATAAGTTTTACGCTAACAACTCACCAGGAGGCGCTGCAGTAAGCCGTCGTGGGTATTATCAAAATATAAATTTTGTTTTCACTTGTTGAAATTGATGTTTACATATTGTTTGCTACGCGTCTACGAGGTGACTACGAAACTGCTACGAGCTTTGCCGAAAACGGTAATCATTAAAAATAAAAATTAACTAATAATTTACTGCATCACTTTGTGGTGCCGGCTTAGAATAACATCGCCCCATATCTTTCTTGTGGGTGTCGTAAGAAGCGACTAAGGAATTTGAGAGTCAATGTGTGTTTACGTTCTGCCTACCCTACAAGGGATAAAGGCGTGATATATTGCTGTTTTTACTCAACGAAAGGCACTACACGAATGTAAAGTGCCCACTTTATTACATGATATTAGTGTTTGTGTATTTTTGCTACGCGGCTACGGAACTGCTACGGCACTGCTACGAGTCCGTTTTACCGTCAGAAAACCAACAGACAACTCATTACAAACTTTCTTCCAACTCGAATATTTCTAAATTAAACCATGATTAAAGGTTGCTACGAAATACGAAAACGTTTACTACGAGAAAAGTCGGCGAATCTACAGTCTTGGCTACGATTTTCTTACCCTAATTTCGAAGTTCAACCAAAATTGAAACATAAGACAAGACAATTACGTGCCGTATTCATTTGATGGCCGAAATAAACGGATATAATGAAGCCATGAAAGCTCTGGGTTATTTCGGATCCCCTTTGATGACAGAGTAATTGAATGGAATGAATCTGCTATTTTTGAAAGTCGATGAACTCGACACAATACGGACTAAAGTCCGTTGCAAATAGTGTTTCACTACTTTAAGCATTAATATTGAGCACAAACTCAATAGAGAAAGTGTAAGATGTGAGACGTAAGATAACAGCTGTCAAACAAGTGGTCGTCAGCCGTTATCGATGCGACACGCATTTCACATGTATTGCCGGAGGCGTCTCTCTTCTGCTTCATACATTTTATATGAACACGGTTTCAAACACTCTTCTCATGTCTTATGTCTTGCTTGTAAAGCTAGGGATTTAGATAAATTACACAAATGTTATATTGCTTTGAAACTAGGATTTAAAAAATAATAGAATAATGCTATCCCCATATATGCCCAGAATTATTTTTATATCTGAATTTTGTAGATGAGTAAACTTGTGTTACATTTTTTTGCTAATTTCCAATGCACCAACCAATTTTGGGTCGTTTTCGACCCAGTGGGCATATATGGGTTAATAGCCACAAGAAGCCTTGGGCATGAGCCTTACTCGCCACGCTTGGTAGTCGGATTGGCGACCGCAGTGCAAGTCTATGTACAATTTACAGGGAACGTAGGTGCTCATTTCCTAGATAGTTATTATACCCTAGTAGTCTTTACGTCACCCACGAATAAATTGGGGTGATGCTTTTCTAAGCCGAAAATATTGCTAGCTCAGCAGCTAATGCAGCTTCAACTAGGCTAGACCTATTGCGTAATTTCATCAACATACTCATCTCATTGTGAAAGATAAAATCAGTGAGTTGTTGTGTTTTAATTAGCTTCGTGTTACGTGACAGTGTCGAATAGCTAAATACGTATAGCTGCATCGGAAATCAGTATCGCAATCAGATCTCGTTATTCAATTTCCAAGTTTTTAGAATATCGTAGTCTACTAGAAAGCCTTATCATTTCGTCAAGTCTGTTTGTCGGTCTATCTGTCTGTCTGTCTGTATGCCACGCTCTCATAACTTCGTCAGTTTTGGAGCTATCGACATCAAAGTTGGTGTGATTGTGTTGACCCAAATTTAGAAATTTTGAGAACAGTTATACCAACTGTTTTAGGGTTTCGCAACCCTATTTGTGGGCGTGTCAGACACGCTCTTAGCTGTTTTTTCTTACCTTTCTATAAAGTATTAAAATAGATAACGAAAGTTACCGTATTCACTGTCACCGTAACGTCACGACCCATGGGAGTGGAAACTGGCCGAAAAAAGATAGCTGACTTCCCTTTTATTTACTGTGAAACGATTGTTCGCTTTTCAAACAGACAGCAGGGTTGCCAACCTAAAATTTTCTTTTCTCGTACACATGCTCCTAAAAATCTCGTATTTTACGTTTCGAACCTCGTACAGCTTTCGACGTGTGGTAAAACCACAAATTAACTTAAATATGTAGACTAGCTAGGTCAAACCAATAAAATTCGAGTTGGCAAGCGATCAGCATCATCGTTGCTATCACTTTCATTGATTTCATACTAAAGATCATACACCATTTGTAATTATCACGTAAAGTTTTTCTTCTATAAAGTTTGTTTGAAAACCAAAAATTGGAAACAATCCTTCAACGCTCACTTCTACAAAGACAAACAAAAGTACAAAACTAACAGACAGGCGAAATGAAACAAAATGTACTTGATAAAAATACAGCCTCACAAAAAATGGGAGCTCCCGACATAATAACGGTCTAATTCTTTATTGTCGTCGCGTAATGGCCGTCGCTTTTATGAGGAATTGCAATGGAAAAAAATATGGCCGCCCACAATATCAAAAAATACGGCCCCCGGTCACACGTCCAATAAATTTTAGTGTTGTGCTCGAGAAGTTTACGACGAGTGTGATTTAGATGCTCTCAAGCGAATCAAAACTATTTTCGGTATAAAATTTTATACGATCGACTTTCAAAAGTATTGCACTTTAAATTCTACACCTACTCAAGACTGAAGAAATAATTGCTTTCAAAGTAAGCGCCTTTAGAAAGCTGACGAGCACTTATTGATCTTCAAAATTTGATATTAATATTTTCAGAAAAAATGCCCTTCTTTGAAGGACGTCTGAATAAGTTTGAATTCATGCTGCCCAAGAGAGTACAAAATTAATGATTGTGCCAAAGACTAAATCGTTATGGCCTGACTTTTACGTAAGTATTGCCCTCGAAGCAATTGTCTAGATTGTGTGCGATCAGGCAAGGAATAACAAGCCTTATGCCCTTTTTGTGTTCAACACTGCTAGCATAGAATAGCATCACACGATTGTTTTCCCGTGGGTGTCATATGAGGCGACTAAGGGACTCAAACTATGGACTTAAAGGTTTCCTATGTATTACAATATTAGGTGACACGCTGACAATCGCTGATTGATATACGATTTTTTGAAACGTTCCTCAAATTTTTCTCGGAAATAGCGATAGAGACCGTATTTTCCGACCGCTGACGCCCTGCCTACTCCGCAAAGGATGTTTGAGATAAAGGCGAGATAATATCACGTACATATATTATATGTACGTATCTTTTCGCTTTGACTTCACGCATTATCCACGAAGCAATTGTCTAGCTAGATTGTGTGCGATCAGGCAAGCAATAACAAGCCTTATGCCAACCTTATGCCCTTTTTGTGTACAACACGAGCGGAGTATTTTCAGGATTACACAGTTCGGTCACGCAGCACCGGCGGCCGCGTGTAATGGCTCGCCTCGGGTTATGTCAATTCGGTTATACCTCCGGTGATATGAATATTGTTCTGGAAAACTTCCTGTACTAGAGAGACAGGTTGTAATAGGACAGGGATGGGGAAATGGCGGCCCGCGGGCCAAATCCGGCCCGCGGAGTGATTCCATCCGGCCCGCGGTCACTGATTGATATTTATTAAGTTTGGCCCTCAAGTTCAATTAATCACGTTAATAAGGTTGAACGACTCGGTGTCCCACACGAAAAGAAGAAGAGTAGGTACCTATTTGGTGAAGGTAGTTACAGTATGAGAAAGAGTTTATGACCATCCTGAAATATGCGCCTCCTTGTCATACTCGCGGTGGTACTGTCGTGTGCGATAAAGATGCGCATATTTCAGGATGGTCATGAACTCGTTCGCATGCTGTAGGTGTTTACTGTCAAAATGTAAGTTTCCCAATTTAAGAAAACATGCTCAAAAAATCATTTCTATGTTTGGATCTTCATATATCTGTGAGCAAGTGTTTTCCACAATGAAGCTGCTCAGTAAGAACAAACTGAGGAAGAAATTGACTGATGAACACCTTGAGTGTATTTTAAAAGTTATGTCAAGTAATTTGAAGCCAAATTTTAACGTGCTTGTAGAGGAATAGTCAAAATTTCATTTATCTCATCGACCATGCCCATCAAAACAAACGTAATTTCTTGTACATTTTTTAAATACCAAATTTTAAAACGCTTCTCGTGTTAGGTATACAATTTATGGAAAAGTTGCAAAAATTTTTTAGTGACTTATTTGGCCCGCTTACAAGATGTGATTCTTTGATATGGCCCTTTCCAAAATATATTTCCCCATCCCTGTAATAGGAAGATAGATTGAACTAGAATTTGTAAATGTGTTTGTTTTGGTAATGGGTTCATGTTGATGAAAAGATCAACACGAACGGATCTGGGTCCCGATTTACGTATTTTTTGCCATTGTAATAATAATTACCATTGCCTAAAAACTTTAGTGATTGAACTCAACGATTCATATGAAGTATAAAAATGTGCACTACTCTTTTGAGGCATCTTCAAAAGGTAGATAATGTTCTGTCTTACCGGTCAGAGGCCATGACGGATTGTAATATTTGTAAAGCAGGTCACGCGGCCGGCACATAACCGTGCCTAATGTTTCGCCCCCGGGTATACCTACATACCTACCTAGTATTATGTGTAGGTAATGTGAAACGGTTTCATAACGAATCAGTTCATTTCAGACAGAGATTCGGACATATTCTAGCTTCTTTACTATTGTACGGATTTATTTTTACGTAAATATCACTTTTATTTTGTTCACTAATCTTGAATAACTAAAGCAATTTTTCCAGGGGAATACACTTTATAAAAACAAGAAAAAATTTATCAAGTAGCCAGAAAGGTAAAAACTGAATAAGTTCTTTGAAAATTGTACGTACTTCATAACTTTTAAAGCTCTCGCGATTACTTTCACACATAATAATTACTTTAACACGTTCAGTGCGGTACCAGGCCAAAAAGACGTGGTTTATGACTTGCTTAGCGTGCGGCTAAGAAAAGTATAGACTTCTCTGTCGTGCGGAGGGCATAACTTTAGCTTTGATCGTTGTGGGAAGGAGACAAATATATATTTATGATGTGTTACTAAAGTAGAGCTCGAAGAAGTGGTCAGCATATAACTAGGTTTTTTAGACCTGGTTTCGCACTGAAGAATTAAAATGTAAATGCAGTGCGGCACCAGGTAGAATACGCCTGGTTTCCCCGAGCACCTGGTGCCGCACCACGCGCGAGCTTCGCGCGGCTAGTGTTGTGATAGTATTCGATAAAATGCATGCGCTATCTTTTTTTTTCGTTATGACTACGAAAAAAAAGCTCCCACAAAAAGATTAATTTAAAAAAGGTCGTAAAAAATAATTGTTTTGGGTGTTATGCAAAATTGAGAGTAAATCCAACCTGCAAAGTAGCCGACAAAAACTAAAAAAATTGACGAGATGTGTTGAGTGTAAGTAACAGTACCTACTTCCATGTTTTAATGAACAACATTAAACTCACTTAATTGCTTTTTTAATAAATCTTACAAAAAGTTATCGATATTTTGATTTCCCAACACTAAAATTTGCGCAAAACATCCCGTGTGTAGAGCGGTACCAGGTGCAAAAGATCCGGTATTTTGTTTTAGCTACAGCTCCTAAACCAAATTAGCTATTCACGTACGCCTTCATATTCATATAAATCAATTCATAATTAATAATTTCAAATGATATTTTTTTGATTTTCATTTTAAATTATGTGAAAAGAAGCATTTAAGTTTTTTTTACGTTACCAGGTTTAACAGACCCCGTAACGCCACAACGAAAAGTTTAGCACCAGGTGAAATACGCCTGGTCCCGCAGTAACGGAAAGAATCAAAAAATTGCCGCCGCTTTGAACGTGTTAACGGGTCTTATCGCGATAGTTTTTTAGGTAAATAAGCGATTTACCAGGAAACTAATAATAGTAATAGACAAAATTAAAACGCGCGATTCACAATCGAACCGATCGTCGGACATTGTTAGTGTTGTGTGCCGGCCTAATGTGTAATATTTACAAACAATTTAAATTATTAAGACAATATGTGGGTAGCAGAAAATCTAGTTGCCCACCACCCTGATGACAACTCGCTGCTACTTCAGTCTGCTCGCGACCACGACTGGTGAAACCCAGTCGAAACGTCGAGTTTCCAGGTAAATCGCTTATTTACCTAAAAAACTATCGCGATAAGACCCGTTAAAGTAATTATTATGTGTACGTACTTCCTCGGCAGCAGGATGGATGTGAAGATGATCTTGACTCTAGTATGCACAGAGTTGGTCGCGAAGAGGTAGCGACACCGACGGTGTGGTGGGTAGAGACCCGGGTAGCCGGGGCTGGAACTTACTTCCTGGGTAGTAGGATGGAAGTGAAGATGATCTTGACTCTAGTGTGCACAGAGTTGGTCGCGAAGAGGTAGCGACACCGACGGTGTGGTGGGTAGAGACCCGGGTAGCCGGGGCTGGAACTTACTTCCTGGGTAGTAGGATGGAAGTGAAGATGATCTTGACTCTAGTGTGCACAGAGTTGGTCGCGAAGAGGTACCGGCACCGGCGGTGTGGTGGGTACAGATCTGACCCGGTAATAAACGCAACGCAAGCGCAAACTTCAGTAAATACGTGTTTCCGGAAACATTTCACAGATGGCAGCACACGTATTTTAAAACGCGCTGCCATAATTTTTCGTCAACATTATTACATAACAATGAACTTACTTCCTCGGCAGCAAGATGGAAGTAAAGATGATCTTGACTCTAGTGTGCACAGAATTGGTCGCGAAGAGGTACCGGCACCGACGGTGTGGTGGGTAGAGAAGAGACCCGGGTAGCCGGGGCTGGCTACTGCAGTGATGAACTTACTTCCTCGGGAGCAGGATGGAAGTGAAGATGATCTTGACTCTAGTATGCACAGAGTTGGTCGCGAAGAGGTACCGGCACCGACGGTGTAGTGGGTAGAGACCCGGGTAGTCGGGACTGGCGAGCGCAGTGAAACTTACTTCCTGGGTAGTAGGATGGAAGTGAAGATGATCTTGACTCTAGTGTGCACAGAGTTGGTCGCGAAGAGATAACAGCACCGACGGATCTGACCCGGTAATAAATGCAACGCAAGCGCAAACTTCAGTAAATACGTGTTTTCGGAAACATTTCACAGATGGCAGCACACGTAACGTATCTTAAAACGCGCTGTCATAGTTTTCCGTCAACATTAATAATAAGCAGTGAACTTACTTCCTAGGTAGTAGGATGGAAGTCAAGATGATCTTGACTCTAGTATGCACAGAGTTTGTCGCGAAGAGGTACCGGCACCGACGGTGTGGTGGGTAGAGACCTGGGTAGCCGGGGCTAACAATCGCAGTGATGAATGATGAAATTACTTCCTGGGTAGTAGGATGGAAGTGAAGATGATCTTGACTCTAGTATGCACAGAGTTGGTCGCGAAGAGGTAGCGGCACGGGCGGTGTGGTGTGTAGATGCCCACTGATAAATTCATTGCAAGCGCAAACTGCTGTAAATACGTGTTTCAGGAAACATTTCACAGATGGCAGCACACGTATTTTAAAACGTGCTATTATAGTTCTTTTTTCAACATTAATAAATAGCAGTGAACTTACTTCCTCGGCAGCAAGATGGAAGTAAAGATGATCTTGACTCTAGTATGGACAGAGTTGGTCGCGAAGAGATACCGGCACCGACGGTGTGGTGGGTACAGGCCCGGTATTAAACGCAAAGCAAGCGCAAACTGCTGTAAATTCGTGTTCCCGGAGACATTTCACAGATGGCAGCACACGTATTTTAAAACGCGCTATCATAGTTTTTCGTCAACATCATTATATACCACTGAACTTACTTCCTCGGGAGCAGGATGGAAGTGAAGATGATCTTGACTCTAGTGTGCACAGAGTTGGTCGCGAAGAGGTACCGACACCGACGGTGTGGTGGGTAGAGACCCGGGTAGCCGGGGCTGGCGAGCGCAGTAAAACTTACTTCCTGGGTAGTAGGATGGATGTGAAGATGATCTTGACTCTAGTGTGCACAGAGTTGGTCGCGAAGAGGTACCGGCACCGACGGTGTGGTGGGTAGAGACCCGGGTAGCCAGAGCTGGCTAGTGCAGTGAAACTTACTTCCTCGGCAGCAAGATGGATGTGAAGATGATCTTGACTCTAGTGTGCACAGAGTTGGTCGCGAAGAGGTACCGGCACCGGCGGTGTGGTGGGTAGAGACCCGGGTAGCCGGGGCTGGCGAGCACGCAGGACCCGGGGCCGCGACACGACACGTCTTGGTACAGCCAGTCGCAGTCTGAGGAATGAAAACCGGGGTTAAAAGGTTCCTAGAAGAAAATGAGGATATAAAACATGTTGAGAATGAAGTACCAACAAAAAATCAAAGTTATTCTTAAATATCACTAATTGCACCTAGATTACTTCTAGACCTAAATAAAAAAAAAACCCTGTCCTCGTATCATTGGACCACATAAAATGAAATCATGACAGAAAAACCTACTTCTTTCTTCTTTTATAAACCCTTAAAACAGAGTAGTTGCGGTAGTCATAGTGACATAAAATCTCACTAAACTAAAGCGCGTAAGCTTACTAAAAGTTTACGATCGCATTAGATAAAGAATTTCCAGTTCCAAAAGGGCAAAATAGGCAACTTTGCTCTTTCATTTCCAAATAAAATATAGGTAAAAACGCGAAACAATTTAGAGACTTTAAAATTCAAAAGAAGAAAATATAAATCGAGATTTATAATGTCTGCCTTTGATAAAGGAGAGTGGATGAAAATGGCGCTAAACGAAAATGGAGCACTGACGCAAAAAAGGGGTGGGTGTGGTGTAATGAACTTCGTCAGCAAATATAACACGAGTGGGTCTCTCGTTTGCTTAAAAGCCCAACACAGAATTTATCGTGCAAACAGCCATAGCAAATAAGCAGCGCGCGAAAATGTTTTCAAAAGAATTTAACGCCGTGTGAAGAACGAAAATGCTGGGTGTCAATTTAGCGGAAACAATTCTCTATATACGCTCAGCGAGGTTGTCACATCATCTTGTGCAAGCCAGTGCTCGCAGCGTTCACTACGCGAGATAAAACACAAGAATTGCTCTTCACAGAACAAGCTTTCTGCAACAAATTTTATTTTATTACGCACGTACCGACTTGGCAGCTTTAGAGCTCGACAGACAGTGCGAACGGAAAAAACAGGAACAAATTAGCTTCACGCTAATAAATGGCGGTAAAAGAAAAAGACTGCGGGATTCATTAGACCGCTACATTATTCACAATTAACCAGGCTTATGAAAGAACCTTGCTGACCTGAATAAGTCATAGGAGCACCCAACACCTCGGGCATCGGGTACCAGGGTGGCATATTTTATAAAGAAAGTAGTGACGAGGGTCGGACCGAACGTCCTTTACACTTGCGCTGCTCAGACGCTTGCAGACAATGGACAATAAATACTTAGACTACACTGACAACCTAAATAATTACCGCCATTATGAACCTGCTAAACCTTATTACCCACATTTACATAAGCCTGTAATACTCGAGGAGCTTACAACGGAAATGTACCGTATTAAGGAGCTCTCGGATCTTGCACTTAAATCTAAATACAAAGGTGGCAAAATTGCGACTATAGTTAATTCAATGTTCAATTGCAAATTTTAGGCAACCATTATAATATTATAAGCAAAAATTGCAACTCGAAAAACCTAACTACATTTCTAAGTTATGTAAAGCTACTTTGATAAGTTTGATATAATAACAAAAAAAAATAGTTTACCTGTTTGAGGTATCCTAGATCCTCCTCGTGGATGGAAGCCGACTCCTTGCGTGTTGCTCAGGGACGTGAAACTGAAGAACGCAAGGAACTGCGATCGCACTGTCTTTTCTGTTATCCTGGTAACAAGTCAATATTTGTTAGTAAGTGTAGGAAGCATAATCTTTTCTGTAATCCTGGTAACAAAGCAATATTTGTATAAGTGTAGGAATATTCGTTTGACAGCCGATGAGGCGCAGTGACTGCCTGCGACGCAGAAGGTTCCGGGTTCAATTTCCGGTTCACTTACAAAAGTTGATATTTATCACTTTGTGAATTTCTTCCCAGTCTGGTAAGGATATTGCAGGCTGAACCACCTGATTGTCCGAAAAGCAAGATGGATCCGTTCTACGGATGGGCACCTTAAGCCGTCGGACGGCGTTCGTTACAGAACTATGTCAGAGGCCTGCTACTTGTAGTGTCGGTTGAAAAACTCTGACACCAG
The DNA here is from genome assembly GCA_024500475.1 of Phthorimaea operculella. Taxonomy (NCBI): domain Eukaryota; kingdom Metazoa; phylum Arthropoda; class Insecta; order Lepidoptera; family Gelechiidae; genus Phthorimaea; species Phthorimaea operculella. The sequence goes on along the minus strand of JANFCV010000137.1, from coordinate 1,113,190 downwards.
AATTCATCGGGTCGTTGGACGTCTTGGTGACCCATTTGAAGGGGAAGAAGAAGAAGTGTAGGAAGCATAATCTTTTCTGTTATCCTGGTAACAGAACAATATTTGTAAGTAGGAGAATAAGGCTCCAAATTAATGAATTCTGCTCGTCACAGGCGTGAGCATGGGAGCGTAACGATCCTATTATGGATGTGATTAGAAATACTAATTTACATAACAGTATACCTACCGTGCTTTGCCGGCATAGAATAGCATCACCCCAAATAATCTTTCACGTAAGTGTCGTAAGAAGCGACTAAGGGATTTGAGAGTTGATGTGAATTGCAATTTTAGACGGTAGGTTAACAACTTATCACCATGATGAAACATAGTCTTTTGAATGACCTTTACAATTTTGTCAGACGTGGTGTAAATGGCCATTTTTACAGCTATGTTCGCTTTGCCTAACCCGCATTTGAAAAAGACGTGATATTTGTCCATGGGCATGCCAAGGGCTAGAATTCAAAACGAAACTGTGATTTGGAATGCTCCTGTTACCTACAAGCCAATATCACTTTTGATGTATGTATGTATACCTACAAACACTGTGGTTACGTAATATGATTATATTCTGAGAACACAAATTCCACCGCATTTTCCTTGAAGTAAATATGGCAGAGTAGGAAAACGGCGCCTTGAAACAAGCATGCAATGTCGCAGAAAGCCCCACTAACATTATTGCACGGGAGAGGGAATTTGAAAGCTATTTCCCGGACGTAGCCTTTCATCGAGCAACTGCACAACGGTACAACGGTCCAACTAGTCTATTTGAGGGTGCATAGAAGAGCAATTCCACAGAATAAGAACGTAGCTATAGAAACAGTGCTAAACCATGCCAGTTGTCGCTTGATCTATTCATAAACCAGCTAATATGCAAATTAAAAGTCATTGTAAAAAGTACGACAACCTATGTGCGTAATAAAATAAGGCTACATTATAGCTATATAATTATGCTGAGAACAAATTATAGTACCGCAAGTTGCATAATAATTTCCTTGTAGTCAATATGGCAGAGAAGGAAAACGGTGCAACAAGCATGCAATGGCGCAGAAAGCCCCACTAACATTATTGCACGGGCGAGGGAATTTGAAAGCTATTTCCCGGACGTAGCCTTTCATCGAGCAACTGCACAACGGTACAACGGTACAACTTGTCTATTTGAGGGTGCATGGAAGAGCAATTCCACAGAATAAGGACGTAGCTATAGAAACCGTGTTAAACCATGTCAGTTGTCGCTTGATCTATTCATAAACCAGCTAAATATTTAAATTTAGAGTCATTGGAAAAAAGTACGACAACCTATGTGCCTAATAGCATTAGGCTACTTTACAGCTATGTAATTATGCTGAGAACAAATTATAGCACCGCAAGATGCATAATAATTTTCCTTGCAGTAAATATGGCAGAGTAGGAAAACGGCGCCTTGAAACAAGCATGCAATGTCGCAGAAAGCCCAACTAACATTATTGCACGGGCGAGGGAATTTGAAAGCTATTTCCCGGACGTAGCCTTTCATCGAGCAACTGCACAACGGTACAACGGTCCAACTTGTCTATTTGAGGGTGCATGGAAGAGCAATTCCACAGAATAAGGACTTAGCTATAGAAACCATGTTAAATCATTTCTGATGTCGCTTGGTCCATTCATAAACCAGAATATGTAAGACGTCAATGTGAAGACACTCATAATCAAACGAGTAACTTTAAAGTTGTTTCTCTGTCTAAACAGTCATAAGAAAAAAGTACAACTACCTATGTGCATAGTAAAATTAGGCTACTTTATAGCTATGTTTCTATACTGAGAGCAATTTATAGCATCGCAAGAATCTAAATAAAATAAGAGCAAAGTCTCTCACGCCAACTGATGAACAATTATGTTTATAAGATTTCGGTTTTCTTATGATTGATAGCGACAAGACAAAAAATATGTTTTATCATTCAGTAAATGTTGCTGCATCTAGAAAAATAACAAAATATTTCTATAAAATGTGAGGCTTTTCTGAATTGTTATTGTTGAGTTGACAGGAGAGACTGTACTTCTATAGCTATGTCCTTATTCTGAGAGCAATTCATAGCACCGCACGGGCGGCGGGCGGTGCGATGCGGCGGTGGTCATTTCGCCACTAGTCGCGCGTCCGGCCGCGTCCGGCCACAATCCGAATCGAGCATTACCGGTTCGGTTCCGCTGTGATGGTCTTTTGTTCCCACTCCCAAACGTACGAGAAACTCACAGGCCTGGTATTTTAGATTCGAAAATGTGAAGCCGTCGAAGGGTGAGATCGAAGCGGCCTACGATCTCTCTTCGTTTGTATTGAATTGATCGTATTCAATTCGTCAAAGAGCGAATGCACTTTGCTCATGAAAATGCAACATCGTCACCGGCTCATAATGACCTAGATATACAAAGCAAATGAGGCAGATGCGCTGTGAAGAAATTTTAACTTTCTGTGTGATTATTTGGTGTATACAAAAGTTTTCTTTTCTTCTCATTTTCTCGACGCATCTCTCTCCAGTACATCCATCTCAGAGCAGATTGAAACGTAACTGTGTAAACAGGCGCAATCCCCCTTGACGACTTTTTTCAACGCCTTGTTTTACATTAACTTTCCTTTCGCGCAAACTTCCACAAAATTAGATCTGCGCGATAAATATGAAACGGTCTCCGGGCGCTCTTTTCGGGAATCCAAGACAGTTTCCTCTTTGAATTTGTAAGGCTTTCCTCGCGTCGCGAACTGTCGCGTTGTCTCTTGAGATAAATTCTGCATGGTTGCGGGCGTACTAACTAACAATAACGCTCGTACATGCTTCGCCTCCGTTTAGTGAGCGAAAATGTAATTAATTATTGCTCATTTCGGTCGGATTCATGCCACGAATAGGCTGGATTTACTCGGAAACGTGTGGCGCTTAATGATCGATCTGTGTTTCAGCGTTTCAAAGGGGCGCTTTTGCATTATTGGGGGGAGTGATAAAATGGGAGCACTCAGGTGGAAATCATCGCTCAGCAAATTGAAAATTATCCGGGACTAATTCCGGTAATGTAGCTCCTCGTTTGCGGCGTGTTTCAGATTAAATTGGTTATTCACATGGAGGGATAAAAGAGGCGGAAACTGCCGGCAGAATATTAATGTGTAACTTACGCTCAGGCATAAATATAGTAGCACTTTTTTCAGTCAAAAATAAAATAGGTTTTGAGGTACGTGAAATGATATCTTAAAAAAACTCTATGAACACAATTTTGAGCAGCATAAATAAATACCTATAGCACTAGGATCTTTCCAATGAGACACTGTACAGTATTACACACGTAAAATTGGCAATATGTTGTGAACTACTGGCAATACTATTACAGGGGTACTGTATTATTATCCATAAGTCTTACCGAAACTCAAGCATAGAAGCACCATATGGTCAGCGAACAGAACGACCGGCGTCGTGTATCGCTCGTATGCGCCGAACCGCACCTTGACTGCGCCTTCTATTGCACTGTTCTCTATTGCGCCACTCTTATCTATGGTACTATGTAATCTTACCTAAACTCAAGCATAGAAGCACCATGGGCAGCGAACAGAACGACCGGCGTCGTGTATCGCTCGTATGCGCCGAACCGCACCTTGACTGCGCCTTCTATTGCACTGTTCTCTATTGTGCCACTCTTGTCTATGGTACTGTGTTACCTTACCTAAACTCAAGCATAGAAGCACCATGGTCAGCGAACAGCACGACCGGCGGCTTGTATCGCTCGTTCGCGCCGCACAACCGCATCTCGGCGGCATTGATACTACACTGCACTGGCCAGTCTTACCTAAACTCAAGCATAGAAGCACCATGGTCAGCGAACAGCACGACCGGCGGCGTGTATCGCTCGTTCGCGCCGCACAACCGCATCTCGGCGGCATTGAGCGCGCCTTTGACTGCACTCGCGCTGCTCAGCTGCAGCCAACCGCCCACACAACTGGCAGGAAGAAAAAAAACATGTTAAACTTGTATAAAAACTTACAAGCTTCAAATATTGAGAAGAAAAGAAAGTTTTGGCCCAGCAGCAGGATATACGGTGAAATTTTAATAGTGACTTATAGCGAAAATGCAGGACGGGTAGGTGCTACCACACAACTTTCTCCATGGAACATAGAATCACAAAGTAAGTATTGGCTAGCGCAGATAGAATCTCCGTACAACCGCTAGCCAATACTTACTTTGTGGTACAACTAATATAAGTTACTATGGAAAGTTGTTGCTTAGCAATGCAACCAGCCTGTCCTGCAAATTCGCTAACAGCCACTAGTAAAATTTCAACCTACCTCTACAATACAAACCATGAAATAATCGATATAACCTACAATTTCCGCAAAACGTCAGTAGAATCTCAGCCTCAGATGTTCGAATGTAATGAGATTAAATATGTCCTTTTTATTTGCAAATCTTTTGGCCACAGTAAGAGTAAAGACGGAGTAAGACCATGCTTCTGGGTTGAAAGGAAAGCTTGCTACAGAACGGAAAGTATCAAGTATGACTTGGAGGGAATACCTACTTAATACTTTCACACACATTTCCGTCACTATGATGATGTTCGTTATTGGATACAGTAGGTAAATGTCGATTATTAATACTTTAAGTCAGTAGTAAGTTGTAAAACTATGACACCAGGGTTCGTCGTATCGTTGGACGACTCGGTGTCACACGAAGAGAGAGAGAAAGAGTAAGTAGATAAATGATTACCTATTACTCAACGTTTTCAAAATCTAGGTCAAGTCGATTCCACACTTCAAAGAACAATTTGTGTAGACAGAGTGTAAGTAGGTAAACTTAGGCACTTCTTTTTTTACTGTGGTCAGTCAGGTTCGGTTAAAAAAGGTTGGAATTGGGTGTAAAGGGTCTGGGCCCGGGGCGTCATGCACACGCAGCTGTGATCAATGTGCCAGCAAATTGAATAGCTATTTGAGCGAAACGTCTTCGGACCACCGCATTACTATGGAAAATGGGTCGGGTTCTCCCTTGCTAGCGGCCTGCTCAAATGTTTGCAGACGTGAGTAACATTTCTGTTTGCTGTTTTTTGATTTGAAACATCGACCGTTTTACATCGGCCGATAATGTTGATGCTAATGTTTTTATAATCCTGAAATGATGTGATTTGTTTGTTATTGTTTAATTCATACATTGTCTAAATATTATAAGGTTAGGGCTAAAAGCTGAACCACCTGATTGTCCGAAAAGCCAGATGGTTTCGTGCTTTGGATGGGCATGTTAAGCCGTTGGTCCCGGTTGCTGTCTATGATGGCGGTCGTTACACAACCATGTCAAAGGCCTGATACTTGCAGTAGGCGGTTGAAAAACTCTGACACCAGGGTTCATCGGGTCGTGAAGGACTCTTTGTCCCACACAAAGAGGAGAAGAGGAGGGCTAAAAGCGGACAAGAATGTTTTTAGACCTCGACGCTATTTTCTTATACTTTTGTTGAGGAAACCGCCTATCTACAAAGGAGTTGAAAAACCGGAAAAGGTTACCGTTTTTCTAGGAAATTTTCCTTTGAACAGAAAACTGTTCAAAGAACGCGTTCAGACGCGTAGGCCCAAGTTAATATTTAGGTGCAAGCTCCATAGAGTAGACATGAGACGTGAGATTTCATTTGGCAGACTTTATGATCATGTAGCCTCGGCTCTTCTGTTTCATACTATGGAAACGGTTTGAAGTGTCGCAGTGTCACAAATCTTACTACTTCCCACGTCTCATGTCTCAAGTCTAATGTGTGGAGCTGGGGCCTTATATCTCTGCTCCTTGTCAACGATAATCCCTCGATTCATCGAAAGCTCCCAAAATAGACTTGAAAAGTCAAAGTTGAGAATCATTATATATCAAATCCAAAAATCAAAATGTGGGGTAAAATTTGGTAGTTCTTTAACCGAAACATTTCTGATAATTGATTTAGTAGGTAAAGAGATGAACTGCTCCAAAGTGTTGTTTTTTTTTTACTTAGTTTTAAAATTAATACAGACAAAGATTCAAGAGATCATTTAACAAAAGCACATAAAGCAGATACGTAACACACAAAACCGTTACAGAATCCTACGAAAATCTTCTTGGGACTCGGGCCAAAATGTAGAGTGCTAGCAAAGCTGCACTTGGCTTATCAAATACTATCGTAGAAAATCTGCAGCATGAAGTCTAAGTATTTTAATATTTTCTAAGTATTCTCCTTAAATTTTGTCGGCTTGGCACACAACTTAGCTAATTCACACTTTGGGAGTTGGTTGGACTTACCTAAGCTACCAGTGCTGGATACGCACTTTAAGTCTGAACCATAGCAGCATTGAAAAGAAGTTTCTTCTATGGCATGCCTACTTCAAATGCAATTTCTCTAACCTGCTACCATTGAATCTTCCAACAAAAACAAGCCTGTCAGATCTGGATCTCTACGCGTTCACCAGCGTCAGGCTAAAAGAAGTAGGAGCAGTAGTCAGGACCCTCGATCCAAGGGGTCTTGTATTCTTGATAGAGGAGTCAGGATTGAAAGGGACTTGTACTCTTGCTTGACACCGAAGTCAGAATTAAAGGACACTGTGAGTTACTCTTACCTGCTGCCATTAAACCTCCCAACAGACACAAGCCTGTAGATCTGGATCTCAACCCTTTGTCCAGCGTCAGGCTGAAGGAAGTAGGAGCAGGAGTCAGGACCCTCGATCGAAGGGGACTTGATCTGCCCGAAGGTCTTCCCGGACTTGCTTTTGAGCACCCGCGAGTCGATCGTGATGTTGCACACTGTTGGAAAATAATAATATCACAATTTTAATGCAGGAAAATAAATGGTTTCCATATTTTTCGAACACTGTGCCTACCCGGTAAGGGAATAAGGCGCGATGAGCGTATGGAAGAAAATGGTAAGATTTTATTATCGGTGATACAGCTTATGACTTAAGAAACTGAACATTTTCCCCATTGAAATGAAGGTACACAGAAACAATTGATACTCTTGTACATACAAAATTTAGCCAGCTAAATCATTTTGTACAAAACGAAAATAACTTAAACAAAATTATTTCGCGACCTCAATTTTGTGGTAAAAGTTGACCGATTAAAAAGAAATCCAATTAATTATGTTTCAACTTCCTTTTCAAACTCATTTAAATCCGATTAGTTAAAAAACTTTCTGGTCACAAAATTGAAATCAATTTACTTTCTAATTTACTTTCTTTCATCAATGTTTAATTTATTAATTAAGGTCAATTTTGGCTAACAAAGGATGCCTGGCATATAATTTGGTATAAACGCTCCTAATCTATTAAGTTCCGGAACCGCGTACCCCAGTAATGTTCCTAATAGCTTCCAACATACATTCTCAATGGTCATTAAGACTAGATAATCTCAGCGAGTATTTAATCCCACGCCTGAGACAATCGTTTTCATTTGCAGGAATATTTTTAACGAAGCAGACCAAACAAAAGAAACTGCGGACAATTTGAAAACGGACTTGGGTCTCGCAAAACCCCCTGGGCATTCAGACCGGGAGAATGTTTACCTTTTCCTTGAATAACGGTCCATTATTAACCCTTGGCCAATACCACAGTACATTTTATAAAGCAGTAGCAAATCTTCAAACAATCGTTTAAAAAACTCACACATACGCACGACGCAGCTAAATTACTCGTCACTGATTCTGGCCAGTCGACAGCCACGTTGCCGCGCCAGAGAAACGAAACAACTATATAAAATGACTTTAAAGGCGTTTCTGCGCCGTAAACAGTGGCCAAAGGCGTTTTCCTGTGTTAAAAAAAGTCTAAAAGCAATGTTTTCTATGGTGACAATTATAATTTAAAGATGGATTTAAAAAGTCTACTGCGATTCACTATTGTGCAGCAGAAGTAGCAACGTTTACGCTTGAAGTCATTGTTGTTAGAGATATACTGAGGCTGTGGAGTTTTGCTACTGCTTTATCCTATACAATAATACTGTGCCCTAGGCCAATAGTAACGCTTATGGGCGGTTTACTCGCGCAGGGAGATTCTGCAGTTTGCTCGTTTGCGATTGCTTAGTCACGTTTTGTTAAAATTCCGGCGAGTTGTGTCAACACGGAAACAAACCATTTTGGAACAGTGTGAAACTGTTAGACACAAAAACATTTTCGTTTTAATTTTTTTGTATCTCTACTTTTTTCAAGATTTGTTCAGTATTTTTGCTGATAGTAATAATGGTGATACTACTTGATAACAATCGTCTATTCTACAGGGAGTAACAAAAAGGATATATAAGCCATAAGGAGGTCAAGGTACTCATGAAAGTGAACAACTTTACCCATGAAACATGGGTCAAACTACGAAAAATAAATTTAAACCTACCATACAAAATTGCCGAGCATGTTTCATGGGGAAAATTATTCAGTTTTATGAGCACCTTGACCTCCTTTCGGTAAGTAACACCTACCCTTTTTGTTACTCCCGGAATACGTAATGTCATTTAAGAAATACTAATTGTGTTGTAATTAGAGTCTGTTAAAGCGATATCGTGGCATAAGCAGGCTCCATCAGGCAGGATCTACACTACCTCTTTGAGTTTACAGGGTGTTAGGAAAAGTACTCCCATACTAAGTGTGTCGGCCGGCCAGGTCAGTTTGTATGGGAAGACCAATTTTTTTCATTTTTCGACCTATGTTCCCTGGAGAAAGCTGTTCAGTTTCGAGGGCTGGTTCATCCCTTGAAAGGAACGCAGTACTTTTCCTAACACCCTGTATTATAATACGTACTATTGGCGCAGTACTGCTCAAGCCCGCACTGCGCGCACCGCGTCGGCGCGATGTCCCCACAGGGACAGGCCCCGTCACGCAGTCCTCACTATCTACAGTATAACAATCTACAATTATACGTACTATTGGCGCAGTACTGCTCAAGCCCGCACTGCGCGCACCGCGTCGGCGCGATGTCCCCACAGGGACAGGCCCCGTCACTATCTACAGTATAATACAGTCTATACAATGATACGTACTATTGGCGCAGTACTGCTCAAGCCCGCACTGCGCACAGCGCGTCGGCGCGATGTCCCCACAGGGACAGGCCCCGTCACGCGCGCAGCACCCGCAGTCCTCACTATCTACAGTATAACAATATACAATGATACGTACTATTGGCGCAGTACTGTTCAAGCCCGCACTGCGCGCACCGCGTCGGCGCGATGTCCCCACAGGGACAGGCCCCGTCACGCGCGCAGCACGCACAGTCCTCGCCGCCGACGCCGCCTGGGCACGCGCAGCCGGTCGACGACTGCGTCCAGAGGTCCACTTGACCTGCACCGAGAAAAAGATTAGAAATAACAAACAGTAAAAATGGTTTATCTAAAAATTCAAAATCCTAAGAGATTTGGATATTCTGATCCAATAACTATTTTCATTTAAGGTGATAGGCAACAGGCAAGTCGCGGAAGCTTTTGGTGATGGTCGTGATTTTGATCCATGGACAAGAAAGTGTAGTATCCATATGAAACCATCTCTTTACGTAAAACAAACTTAATTTGACCCTTAGCATCAAAGAATACAGAAATTGCGGGCCGAATCATATTTCCTAAGCTATACAAACATGTAGTTGTGAAAATGCAAAGAAAAAGAAAGAAACGTCTTATTTTATCGCTGCATTCATTATTAGAATAGAAAAATAGAACGGAGAAATATAAGAAATATTGATTTTTATTTTTATCTTTCACACTGCTCTTGCAATACCTATAAAAACAGAGCAATAATAATGGTGAGAAGTACTGGAAGCAAAACAGCGAAACCCGATATTTCAATGGAGTCATATTCCAAGCTCTATTGAGAACAGAGTAGACGGAGAGATAATAAAAACAGAACCCTTGATAGCTTGTTTAAAGAAAAACAAGTAATCCCAACTTTACCGTAAGATCTTTCGAGCTTTTTATAGAAAACTCGTTATTATTTCTGGTAGAAGGAAATTCTGAAACACATTTCTTTTATACCTATTTAGGGATCACTGAAAGGGCAAACAAAGTAGATCTAGTATTATCAATATTTGTGGTTCAAGAAATAACTCTTTTGTTCACTGTGAGAGATTTATTGGGATGAAACACTGTATTTTTTGATACGGTGGACAAGCAATAAAGTTTGTATACTGACATGGTAAAGAAACCGTGTCGTAAAAAGTGTTTTTGTGGAAAACGAGATGTAGTAAATATTTGTGGAAATCTGATCATGTTATCTTCGTAAATAGAGAAAATAGGTATTTTATTAATATTTTTTTGTGTTGCTAAAGTGTTATACAAACCTAACCCATGAAAATAAACAAGTTTCCGCATAAAACATGGTCGAAATGAGAGAAAATAAATTAGAGTTCCCACAAAAATGTGATTAAAAACTTGCTACTTGTTTGATTTACTTACTAGTTAGGTATCAAGAAGCTTGGACACAACTCGACATGATTATATTATTGGACCATACTACACAGCTCTGGGACACGTTCAAGCAGCCTTCTTTCGCAGCTCTTATTTTTTTATTTTATTTATTAATACAATTATAATAAACAACGTACACATGTCCTTACTAGATTAATGTTTTATATTAGAATAAGATAGATAATAAGAAAATTCGGATATCCAACGTAAATAGTTTCCCAAGATACAGGCAACGCCTAGTTTGGGGTCCTCTGGTTAATTGTAGTTTTACTACTTAGACATAACCATAAGTTTTCTCTAAGAATATTTGTTATTTTATGCTTACCCTAGTCTAAGTTTTATGTCGGATATCAATAAAGAATTTTTCATTTTCATTATATAGTTTGACAGTTGGTAAAACAGCGTTTTTGAGATCATGGTAGAAAATTTCGTCTCCGTCTCATGTCTTACGTCTCACCTGTGAAGTTAACACCTGACAGCCGTCATTAACGTGGTTTTATGAACTATCATTGGAGGAAATACCCATTAGTCAAAAAATCATGAACGTGCCTCAGACTAAATTAAAATAAGTAATTGAAAAAATGTCATGCATTGACCGGGGCTAAAACCCGGGTCGCATGGGTCAACGTCCCACCGTTCTGTACTGATCGATGCGTGACATTTTTTCGAATTATTATTTTCATTTAGGAGAATAATAATAGCACTGTGAGTGTATAAAAATCCCAATAGTGCCCCAGACTAGTTTTGACGCGGCACTCCACTCAGAGGCTGCGATTCGCCGAGGGGCCGCTGATTTATGTGCTTGTGCAGCACTGTTTTACTTTTATTGCCAGCCTGAGTTATGAACGAGGATCTTCGCGGCGTGTCTTTATTTCAGCTCCCCGTGGTCCTCTCAACGGTATAATCAACCGCTCTATCTGCCGCTGCGGTTAGTTGTCATAGCTGTGCAAGTTTTAGACTGGACATGGGTTCGATTTTCGTAAAGTGAAAACTATGTAAGATTGTTTGGCAGGAAGTTTACCAACTAGCTCTTTAGCTAGAGCGAAAAGAAATATTTCCTTGCGTGGATACCAGTGAGGAAAGTAGGTAAAGGGCAAAGACCTTTTATAACCTTCCGGAAAATCTAGAAACTAAAATGTTATGAAATAGTCTTACCATAAACATCCATAAATGAACAAATTCTGAAGTGATCGTTTGCAGCAGAAGCTTAACGGGAAGTGAACTTTAAGAACGGTTTTGCACTACGTCCGATCTTCATACGATCCGAACTTGATCGGTTGACGGAGACCGACTAATTGGTTGACGGAGATCGGAAAATAGTTCTACGGCTACTACAACCATATTTTCACGGGTTCAGATCGGACGTAATGCGAAACCGCTCTAAGCATCAAATGGGTACTTACTGCTTCCATCGAGGAAGATGGGCGTCCAAACTAGGTAGGAAGTCACGGTGCGGTTCTGCTTGTCCAAGGGTTCTGCCCTCACCCACATTCCTACTAAGATGGATAAAACGATAAAGCATTCACTTACTGCTGCCATCGAGAAATATGGGCGTCCAAGCGATTTGCGCGGTCACAGACCTTTTACAATCTTCCAGCCAATCCAGAAACTAGGTAACACGTTACGAAATAGTCTCACCATAAGCATCCAAAAATGACCAAATTCTGAAGAGATCGTTTGCAGCAGAAGCTTAACGTGAAGTGAAGTTTAAGAGCGGTTTCGCACTATGTCCGATCCAAACCCGATCGGTAGACGGAGACCGATTAATCGGTTGATGGAAATCGGATCTAGTGCGTAAATAACCTTAGAATTTATAGTTCTACGGCTACTACAACCATATATTCACGGGTTCGGATCGAACGACGTGCGAAACCGCTCGCATCAAAGGGTACTACTTACTGCTGCCATCGAGAAAGATGGGCGTCCAAGCGATCTGCGCAGTCACGTATGCATTTGCAACCAGCAGAACTGCCAGCGTCCGGCGCATGGTGTCCACGCGCGGTCACCGGCCCCCCGCGCCCCGCCCGCGCCGCCTGCGCATCCCCCCACCAACACAACACTTCAAAACAACCCCAACGAATTCACTTCACACATCATCGCACTCAGTTTTATTGTTATTTCACTGCCGCCGCTTTATTACGAATCTCGGATTTTCCATTCGACCGTGCTCCCGATCCCGGCCATCGCTCCGCCTGTAACAAAATTGTAATGGTGTTATCGTGGAACAGAGTAACGGCTACGAAATCTGTGCAAATTTTCCCTCCCCAATTTACAGATTGAATTGCCTAAATACGTGATAAAATACTTTATTGAACAAACTACTATTTTGATTTCTACCGTAAGTAAATTAAAATAAATAAGTATGTACCTTTTATGTTCTGGTGCTGGCACGACTATTCAAACTTGCATTACATGTGACTCTTGCACAATGACAATAATTGCGTCTCTTCTATCTAAGTAGATAAGATATTTTTATTACTTCCTTTTTATGCTAGAATCTATATGGTTCTCGATTCGTCACAAACTACCTACTTGTATGAGTACTCAGTGTTCATAATTATGTACTATCGTCAGCAAATTCACCTATCCATTTAAGGGACCAACTTATTCTGGTTTTTCGAACAATTAAAAAAAATAACTAGTATAAATTGACCCCTTATAGTATGAGTAGGTGGATTTACTGGCGATACCACCAAAAAAGTGTGATATTGAACCAAAAATAAAATCAATACATACGTTACAAAACTTTAATATGGCCGCCATTTATTTATGGAATATTTACAAATACAACACAGCAGATTTACCGACAAAATGAAATTATTTTACGACGAGATATTTTTGGTTTGCAAACGGAAATGTGATGGTTGCTATGGCTATTCACCGACAAAATGAAATTATTTCACGACAAGATATTTTTGGTTTGCAAACGGAGTAATGATGGTGGCTATGGCGCCTCCTTTGTGGCTGGAGCGGAAGGTGGTTTTCACGGGGTAGGTGACGCCGGGAGCCGGAGGTGGGCACGAGTGGGAGACGGGTTTCTCATAGATGTACATGTCATGCCACTGTTGAAGGAAAAAATAAATAAATAAATAAACGAAAAAAAAAAGTGATGAAACGTTCGGTGTGAAACGCGTAAAAAGGACTGAGTGGACAAAATGAGCCCTAACATCGAAGTAACAAAAGGAGAAAATGTGGCTTATTTAAAAATAATATCAGTATCTACCTCACTCATTCACGAAACAGATTAAGATAGGCGGAAACCAAATTTTGTGCGAAATGGCGTGTTTGCCGACGGCATTTTGCTTTAAATCTGAATTAATTATACAAAATTTCAGTAGCAACTTCCCCAAACAACAATCCATGAGATATTATCTTCTGAGAAAATCACCAAACCTACTTGGAGCGACCGACACTCTCTATTTGCATAAGTAGATGAGTTTCTTAACTCGGATCTCGTAAATTAATTAACTTTGCAGGTAAAAAGTACAAATCCAGAAACGAAATTCCCAAGAACTTTTCGTATTACAGTAATACTATACTTTCTGTTAATTACCGGACTTAGAGAGGCCGGAAAGTTGGGACACCGTTATCCAATCTGCTTTTCTCCATATTTACAAATCTCGAACTTTCCGGATTGTGTAATTGCTTTTTTATACTGTTATAACTTTTGCTATTTCTTTTGGAGGGACGACAAAAATAGTCGATTTGCGCGTGATTCTGAGATCTGGCGCGGAATAAATGTTTGATTAGATGAGGGTGAGCGCGTGTTTCTTGTAGTAACAACCCTGCGAGCCGCCGGATTATGGGGCCAATCACGAGGACCGGTATCTTAAGCCGCAGTCGAAAATAAATCCCCATCTGAACCCTCGGCGCGTTCGCCGAATAAACATTGCGGTTCAGGCACAGTACAAACAAGGAACAGACAGTGACATTTGGAGTGATTTGGAATCCACTTCCTTATGATTTAATAATTCATTCACCAGCTTTGTGGAACTGACTGTCTATAAATGCACAGCATCTTACGGTTTTAGCCATTTTAATTGATAGTTTAATCGACAAACACCATTCGAATGAAACCATTCTTCTGAAACGGTAGTAAACACGATTTGAAAATAGGTAGTCTACTGAAAAGCAGCCCGGCTTGTTAATACTAGTCGAAGACACCTAAAAATTCAGTTATAAAAGCTATTACACGCAGCAATTTAAAAAGTGTACCAGTTACCTACTATGTGTTCCATGATCCACAAACAAAGCAAGCTGATTGGATCTAGACTCCAACGGGACGTTACTGTCTCTAATTTCTACTATGTATCATTCAAGGCACGCGAATGCGATCGATGTCACAAACATGCCAACAACGCCCACCGAGCGAATAACATCAAATCTTCCGAATTTCTGCGAACGCACCCGCCCCGGGACTGAATTAAATTCGCTCCCATTGATTAATTTGCTTTGCAGAACTTTCGACGGGAAATTATTGAAGCAATTTTGATGCTCGCAGAATTAATCTCTTTTAACTAATTACAAACATCAATGATTGCGATGAATGTATCCAAGAAGATAAAAAAAGAAACCGAAGAAGAATTCATTGGAATGAACTTCTAGAATTTGAATTTAGATGCAAATCGAATGAATGCAAAAGAAATCCATGATTGGCTTTCGATGGAAAACTTATTGGTGCAAATGGAAAAGTTTTATATTCTTCTCGATATTAACACTGAGTCTATAAACTTTTGTGGGTTTAGATCGGATTCCTTTCTCTAGTCTGGCTCCTCAGATTAAACGTAAATTATAGAAAGGGATGTTAAATTTATGACTGCATTAAAGTTACAACCTAGAACAGAGTTTTTTAGATATTATCATCTGTGCTATCAATAATTTCAGTTTTCACTCTAATTGTGTCTCGAATTTATTTTTTAGACGCAATCTATCCAGTTAGTAAAATGTCCAGTGGTATCAAAATATCCAATTCTCATTGTCAATTCTCAATGTCAAATTCTTATTAACAAAAATGGTTTTTGTTATGTTTATCACAACCTTTGTGGGTAGGTTATTTGCATTTTCTTTCTGAGACCTCACATGATATATCCCTATTTTTCCACAAGCTGCATTTATATCGCTTCAGTTTCTAATTCCGCTCAATCCATCTCTACTTTCTATTCCAGCCTGAACTCGGTTCTAATCAAATTGGATTTTCTTCCCCGTGGCGCTTCCCCGCTGCGATTCCTAGCCGCTTTTGCTTTGGCTTCTGAACGGATATTGCGTGAGAATCCCGCCAGGTGTCTCTCTCACATATACCAAATGAATTCGCCATTTTAACAGTCTATCGAGTAATCCAAGCAAATAATTCAATGAACCTTCTCGAGTGGATATTTTCTTCGCTACTTTGTTATAGTACTTACTACGAGGCTACCGTAATTTTGTATCATTATACTCTTAAAATAGAAATTCTTTTGCTTTAAATTTCAAAGAAAAATGATGTCTGAGTTTGAAGAAGGCATGAAATATTATGAAAAATATTTTCCCAATTTCTGGCGTAAAATCGGCTAAAAATGTTTTAATACGTACAGACCTACATTATACAGGGTGATAATTTAAATGCGTGCCATAGCTTCAGGGTAGATTTAGTATCGATTAAGGATGCAGTAAAAAATATCGAAAAAATCCAAGCCAAAAAAAATTTTTATTTTTGAAAAATATTTTTTTTGACACTGTTGTTGTTTAGAGTGTCCACACAAGTACTTTTGTCTAAACAACTTTGAGATTGAACGAATTTTGGCCGAGCTACACCTAGGCATTTCAATCAAATGTCAGCCAAGTAAAAAAAGTTATGACTGGGAATTATTCAATATTTTTAACGGCATCCTTTATCGATACTAAACCTACCCTGAAGCTATGGCGCATTTAAATTAAACACCTTGTATACAAGAACCCTGCACATGATAGGAACTCTACTACAGTATGTGGCATCCATCTTATTGATAGTTTAAAGAACGATCATCTTGAGAAAGTAATCCCAAAATCAGTTGAAGCGACTTTTCATCACCCAGTCAATAAATCGTTATCAAAAAAGACCCAGTCATTAATTTCTAGTTTGCCACTGATGCTGGCTTAAAATAATATCACCAAGAGGATATTCTACTCGTGGCGTGCTAAAAGCGACTAAGGGATAGAATTCAACCCTGGGAATGCTACATCTTGCTCTGCGCTCATCAATCTGTCTGCCAAGTTTGTGAGTATGGAAAAACGTCCCAATATGGGATGGGCAGGCCCATGCCTAGCAATGCACTGTTATGGCCGTAAATGTTAAAATTAGCGTGTCGAACCTTATTTCTGCAGGAAAGTGGTTTTCTGCGCGGGCGCAAGCCAGATGCAACTTCGCACGCGCGCTGCATCAGCTCTGTAGGTTGGTTCTGGAACAATAGAGAACGCATTGTTATTTGGGAAGTTGACCTAATGGGAGTACGAAGTGGTCCTTATGAACCTAAAATATAGTGTAGAGCTTTTGACAACTGCGGTGAGTAATGGCAAACACCTATAGAGTTTATGCCCTACAGCAGACTGTTGCGGTCTTGCTACAAAGACAGTTTATGGCTTGTTAAGCTGATGCCTGCTTTCTACTCTATTAGATAGATACCTTACCTACCTACCCAATACATAACTGGCTTTGTTTACCTCCGGACTAAAGTTTCATGAGGCCAATAACTTACAACTGCGTAAAACTACGAAAAGTAAAAAACTTTCTTACATAGTAACATCATTATATTCTTGAAATATTATCCCAGACAAATTTATTGCTTCACAATACAGACGACATTTTCACAGCACGTTTACTTTTACACTTCAACAGACATCGATGATATCTTCAATAGAAACTGGGATAGGTTGTTTTTTAAGGTATCTGTTGCTTAGTGGTTTCATTTCTGGTACTTTTATTGGGTCGCGCACATTATAAGGGGTGGTGCACACATCCACTTCTATGGCAACATCATGAGAGCACCTTTTCAGGAAATTCGTTGCATTATGAACGGAATGCTCCTGGTCCTGCATCCCGTTACGCTTGAAGGAAGTCACGGGCAACTTGCGCACCTGAAACCGACCAGACGGGCACCATTTACATAAAGTTATATCGTCAACAATCTTCAGTCTCAAATCTCTCTTGTATGGAGATTTACAAAATTATGAAGTTTTGTGCGACCGGTGCTGTTTTATTGTGGAAAGTGCGTACCAGTTATGATCAATCAAATTTTCTTTTGCGAGCATCAATTGAATTTTCAACGTGTTTTGGATGAAGATTTTGGATAACGGGAGGTTTTGCTTGTTGTTTCAAAACGGGAAGTTTTGGCTGTGGCTTTACAGGCAATAAGAGCGGGTAGTCACTGAATACAGGTTCATCCCAGCATTTTCGTATATAATCTATTCCTCCGCCTTTTATATGACGTTGATCTTGTATTCCGTTTCGTTTTAGCGCAGAAGCCGGTAGTTCTTTCACCTGCAGAGTTTCTTTTTAGGTTAATGCAAGACGTACCTACACTAAAGTTAGACGGATGCCTTGTCCGTAGATTAGCAAAGCTAAAGATGTCCGCGCTAGGTGTTACATGGTTTTTTAGGTTTTTTCTTAGCAGACCATACTTCATTAGCCAAACTGGGAAACATTTTCCGTATTGGGTGTACTATAGTGTGGACTAAGACGCCTTCTGAGGTTTCACGAGCGCAGACATATCGTTGAGCCCCTCGGTAGCCGTGTATTTGATCCTGCATGCCGTTTCGAGCGTACACGGACTTCGGCAGAGTACCGTGACGTGTCGGAACATACTGTTCCTGGAATTAACAATCAATCATTGGCTACCACTGGAAATTGCCTGCCGTTATTTATCGAACGGAATTGATACGCGATGTAAGCGTGTGAAAACATGGTACAAATTAATTTTCCATGAGTGTTCAATCGATAAGATAAAATATGATTGTTCACCCACGAAATGATTAAAAAATCATGAAACTTACGATGCGTCCATCTTCGTATCTGTAGCAAGGTATGACGTATTTAGTCCGGACTGGCTTGCAAGGTTGAGGAGCGGGTCGGGGCGGAGGGCAACATGGCACTGCCGAATGACAGCGGTGATTGCTGTGACAATGATGTGGACTGTGGCAACGATGCGAGCTGTGGCAATGATGCGGGCTGTGGCAACGGTGCGAGCTGTGGCAACGGTGCGAGCTGTGGCAATGGTGCGGGCTGTGGCAACGGTGCGAGCTGTGGCAATGATGCGGGCTGTGGCAACGATGCGAGCTGTGGCTATGATGGTAATCGTGGTGGCAATCATGATCATGGTGGCAATCATGGTGATCATGGTGGCAATCATGGTGATCATGGTGACAATCGTGATGGTAGCAACCACGTCCGTAGTAAGGATCGCAACGCGATGCGTGGTAATGTTTGGGGCCACAGTCATCGTAACGCTTTGGGCAGCCAGGCAGGTATGGAGTGCTCCATGCTGGCTCTTCAACGTATCTCGTCACAGGGTTGGTCGGCGAAACTAACGGTGGCGTAAAACAACATTCTCCGTACATTTTTTTGGCACTTTTTGAGCTGTTGTTTATAAATATCACTTTTTAAATTTATACATTTAGAATTATTTTTACGAAAATTTTGATTTTGATGATGTTTTATTTCAAACTTGTTCTCAAAGTGACTTCATTTTTGACTTACTCTGCTATTTTTGGTAACTTCAACTTCTGTCATTTCAAAAGGTTTTTGATGCCAGCATGTCAGAAAAGTATTACATCATATTTCAAAAAGAGGGACGTTTGGGACGTTTGCTTATAGCTTAGAAGAATGGCAGCTACACGGCCAATCCGTTCGGACTCAAATGAATTAAACGGGAAATCAGCCCTTTTCTTTGCTAGGTCAATCTATCGGTTGGGACCGAGAATCCGTGAGATTCTAAAGCAAATCTTCGGAAGGCATCCGCAAACATTTCCAGTCGCCCCGTTGGCGGCGGCGACTCAAAAATGCAATTTTGCAAATGCAAATTGAACGGCGCAGGCGGATTTAATGCCTTTTACTTGTCGATTCCGCCCGTCATTTCCGCGGAGACGGCGGCGGTTAGCTCTTATCACACAAGCGTTTTGCGAGCAGATGCTGAGCGGAGGCGGATGCGCAGCGAATTCGTAGCGGACGTGCGGCAGATACCAGCGTTATTTGTATCAAAACGTTGCAAATCAATCGCATCCGCCGGGCAACCGTCGCGCGACCGTAGTTAATCCGCCACGCGTCCGTCGCGCGCCCGCGACGAATTCGCTGCGCATCCGCCTCCGCTCTTAAACCGCTTGTGTGATAAGAGGCTTACGGTCGCGGACCGCGGGGCTCTACTGGCGATACTACATCACGTCTCTGTTTTCTGAGGGACAGGTAGAACATGAACACAAAACAACAGGTGTACCTATCTGAAAAGGGACAACAAAATTGACTTTGTAATTAAAAACAACCTCTGGAAATTGGGATAAGGAACGAAAAAGTGTCCTTTCATATATGTAAATTTAACACCCTACCGGCTTCAAAATTCAAAGTTGTACATCATCATTGGAATACACCATTAATACACACATACATATATCACGCACGCTTATATTCCTTGAGGAGTAGGCAGAGCGTAAACGGTTGTAAAAAACGGCCAACACTTTACAATAGTTTGAGAGTCATTCAGAAGACTGTGGATCCTCATAGCGAAAGGTTGTCAGTCTGTCGCCTAAAATTGCAATACACATCAACTCTCAAATTCCTGAGTCGCTATAATATAAGCCAGCCAGCACACGGCAAAAACCTAATCTTTGTCAATTTCTAAAACATCTTCGAATCTGCTCTGCAGCGTTTATCCTTGATTCTACATTCAAGTCTCGCTGCAGAAGTGCACCTTTCTCGTGTAGAGCAATAGTTTCAATAACTTCAGCCATTTTGTTTTCATGCTTCGTATGCTGTTTATTTCCGGCTTCACTTGAACACGGACGCTTTCGCACGCCGCGTGCACATTTGCTTGTTCTACAGAATATACAGGGTATTCTGGACACCTACCTACATACATACATATGACGCCTTTTTCCTACGCGGGGTAGGCAGAACGTAAAAGGCTGTTAAAGCAGCTATTTACAACACGTCTGATAAAAATTTTGAGAGTCATTCAGAAGACTGTGTATCACCGTATTGACAGGTTGTCAGCCACACATCAACTCTCAAATCTATGAGACGCTTTTTTTGACACCCACGGGAAAGATATGGGTTTATTCTTGATTCTATATTCAAGTCTCGTTGCAGGAGTGCACCTTTCAATAGTTTCAATAACTTCAGCCATTTTATTTTCATGCTTCATATGCTGTTTATTTCCGGCTTTATTTGAGCACGGACGCTTTCGCACGCCGCGTACACATTTGCATATACAGGGTATTTTGGACACCTATATACATACATATTATATTATATCACGCTTATATCATAATCGGGGTAGGCAAAGCGTAATATTGCTGTATAAACATGACCGTTTCTACAGCTATTTACGCTCTGTAAGCCACGTCTGACAAAAACTTGAGAGTCGATCAGAAGACTGTGTATCACCATAAAATGATATTATTATGTAGGTTCTTTGATCACCATAGCGGTAGGTTGTCAGACTGTCGCCTAAAATTGCAATACACAGCAAGCTCAAATCCAATAGTCGCTTATTAAGGCACTCATTCTCTGTCAATTTCCAAAATGTCTTCGAATCAGCGTTTATTCTTGATTCTATATTCAAGTCTCGTTGCAGGAGTACACCTTTCAATAGTTTCAATAACTTCAGCCATTTTATTTTCATGCTTCATATGCTGATTATTTCCGGCTTCACTTAAGCACGAATGTATATCACGCGTATATCCCTTGGGGGGTAGGCAGAGTTTAAACGGCGGCTAGAAAAAAACGGGCATTTACACCAAGTCTGTCAAAAGTTTGAGAGTCATTCTGAAGACAGTGAAGACTGTGTATCGCCACAAAGACAGGTTGTCAGCCTGTCGCCTAAAATTTCAATACACATCAGCTCTCAAATCTGCTAGTCGCTTCTTTTGACACTCACGGGAATGATATGGGCCAAGCTATTTTAAGCCGGCACCACACGGCAAAAACCTAATCTTTGTCAGTTTCTAAAACGTCTTCGAATCTGCTCTGCATCCTTGATTCTACATTCAAGTCTCGCTGCAGGAATGCACCTTTCTCGTGTAGAGCAATAGTTGCAATAACTTCAGCCATTTTGTTTTCATGCTTCATATGCTGTTTATTCCCGGCTTCACTTGAGCACGGACGCATATCACGCGTATATCCCTTGGGGGGTAGGCAGAGTTTAAACGGCGGCTAGAAAAAAACAAACTAGACAAAAGTTTGAAAGTCATTTCGAAGACTGTGTATCGCCACAATGACAGGTTGTCAGCCTGTCACCTAAAATTGCAATACACCTCAAATCCCATAGTCACTTCTTATGGCGCCCGCGGGAAAGGTATGGGGTGATGCTATTCTTAGTCAATTTCTAAAACGTCTTCGAATCTGCTCTGCAGCGTTTATCCTTGATTCTACATTCAAGTCTCGCTGCAGGAGTGCACCTTTCTCGTGTAGAGCAATAGTTTCAATAACTTCAGCCATTTTGTTTTCATGCTTCATATGCTGTTTATTTCCGGCTTCACTTGAGCACGGACGCTTTCGCACGCCGCGTACACATTTGCTTGTGCTACATATACAGGGTATTATGGACACCTCAATACATGCAGGCTATGCAGTGCGTAAAAGGCTGTAAAACGGCCATTTACACCACGTCTGACAAAAGTTTGAGAGTCATTCAGAAGACTGCGCATTAACCGCACTCAATTATATTATATACCTAGCTGTGTTCTTGTATTCTTTGCACACACATGCTTTTCTTTCTGGTATTTTTTTCCTGTGATTGGTTTAAAATGTGTTTATGTAAAAACTTCAGTTACATCTTTTTGATGTAGTCACAATCTCTTCTACCCTGCTGCCCATGTGCATTTCTTCCTCATAGGATTTTTGACATCCTTTATTAGAATACTTGAGTACTTGCAAAGTACTTGTGATTTCATTGTAATGCACTGTGTTTTGTTTGTATTGGCGCTACTCGCACACTACTAGGAAGTAAATATTTTGCTCTACAGCTTGAAAAGCCTCTCTGCACATGTCCGAAGCACTTTTATTCTAGAATTTTGTATTATTTTGGATAAAAAAGAAACCGTTGAATGGGAGATTAAACTCTTTTTTGCGTATTTCGATTCGACTAAAAGCCTTAGGAAAAGCTGTTCCGCTCTTCAGGGGTTAGAAGTAAACCTAAAAATATGTTTTTTATCTGAATTTAATTATATGTCTTAATATTAGGACTATTTTGGTAACACTCACCTACCTACCTACGTAAGAAAATGATCAGTTTTAATTCGAATACTAAAAGAACAGCGCAGGTATAACATGAATAATTAAACGGATCTTTTCAATGATCTATTTTTGACCCATGTTTATAAATATAAGCTCTTTCATAAGTAATTCGATACACTTAGAAAGGTAACTGATAGCCTACTTATTTATTTACGATGTTGCTTTTGTCAAGAGGAGTATTTTTCCAAGTGGGATTTATAGCCGATCCCATGAAGAGGGTTCACACAAAACGACATTAAATATATCGAGATGGAGACGCAATGAATTATTCCGTTTGTGTACAACATTCAATGGAGGATATTGTGGTGAATACATATTTGGCATGGCAGCTGTATTGAAAACATCTCGCACATTTTTCACCCGACTCCGTTAGTAAGAGAGTTGTGTTTTTCGAGAGTATATAATTATTATGTTGTCATGTATGTGGATAAGATAAGGATTTTTTTTCAAGGGTATAGCTATACAAAACGGCTAGGCTGATGTTGGCATATGAGGGGTTGATCGATATGTTAGATTTGTCTTAGCAGCGCGAGAGACACTTGCTTTATTTAAATCTCATAAACTCAAAATGGCGGATTTTAAACGTGAAATATAACTTTGAAATCATCCCAGTCGGGTTTTTGTTTTTTATTAATCATGCTTGTTCTGAGCAACATAGTATAGTTTTAGCTGATTCAGTAATTTGCTCGTGGTAAGAGAATAACGCTTATGGCGTTCATATTTTACCCTCGTATCGGTGTAATGTATGTAAAAGCACTAAATGGCTGCAAAAACATCGCCATAAAAGCGAGAGATATACACTGAGAAAAAAAAACGTTTGAATTCATTAAGAAAATGCTTGCAGCGAACAAGTAAAATGTTTATATACGAGCAAAAGAAGTTTTTTGATTCCAGCAATCAAGCCTTCTTATTTACGAAAACTGTCCTAGTAAAGTACTACATTAAAATAAGTAAATTGTAGGCTTTACCATGCCTGGTTGTGAATGTTATCAACTACCCTTTATGCATGTTGTTAAGACTTGATAATATTAAACAATTTGTGTGATGACTTTTATTTGGTAACTTAATTGCATATGTGAAGTAATGTACGGTGTAAGCGAGTGACTTGTTAGATCTTATTAGGTTTGTGGCAGGTATCAAATGTTTAACTTAATTGGACCTAGTAAATACTAAATTGACTGTACAATTAAAAATTGTATAGGATAACAAGTTATTAGTTTAATCTCATGTTTAGCTTTATTACAGCTAAATAATGCGTAATCGCTTGTAATATTGTACTTCATTAACTTCTACTAAGTTATGTATAGTTTAAACAAGTAATGTGATATATTTAATTAGTTTTGCAATAAGAATTGAACGTAAAACATTGTTAAACCTGACAGATACATGATCGATCTTAATTATTATATTTGTTTTGATCTAACAAGTATAGTGTTTGAGTTTAATGTGTAGTGTTTTCAGTGTTATTATTCCAAATATTTAAAATAAATTAAATCTGTTTTAGTGTAATCAAGTGTTCTTATTTGAAACTACCAAAATCATATTATATTCAATTATGTACCTGTTTATTGGGTAAAAGTTTACAGGGTTGCCAGAAATACCATATGAGAATTAGGGCCGCCGCAGACTATACGGACGTTTTGCGAGGACACTGCGCGCACTTTTCGCGATCACGATTATTATGAAAAGCGCGCGCAGTGTCCTTGCAAAATCGTCCGTAGTCTACAGTAGGAACTTTTTTTTACTAAAAAAACACATAAATTTATTCATTGTAAGCATTGTTTATTATTTTAGTATGAATCAAAATTTGGGAAAAATAAAACAATCAGTCAATGCTCAGTACAGATCAATACTTATAGTATGTCTAATTCTTAGGTGGATTCAGTTCTATCCAATCATATCACACAGTATTGCCGAGCTAGGTTAATCTACACCGCTTAAAATCACAAAACGTATTGCAATGCGTTGCTGCTACATTTATAACTTTCTTTCATTTATAATATACCTAAGTAAGGCTGAATAGTATTTAATTCAAATACCAGTTTTGGCTAGTGCGAGATGTTCATTTTCTCGTCTTCAACAACCACCAAACAATTTAGGTCTTTTAAACATGTTTACTTATAAAATAAAGTAACAAAATATACAATGTTAACCAGTGCGCAAATTTTGCAGAGTGATTATACTCATATTTATGAAACATTGGTACCATAGAAAATTACATACACTAGTCACGTTTCATCTTACAACTTGATTTTAAACATACCTACTTCGGTGTGTCCCCGGTGAGGATGGGGCAAGACGGGACAGGGCGGGTAAGGTGTGGCATGGTTAGATTTTGCTCCACTCTCTGCCAGAACTTGCCCTATACTGTTACACCTTGTCCCAGAGGGTGAGCCAGATCGGGCGGGATGGGGCATGTTCTGGCAGAGGGTGGGGCAAAATCTTACCATGCCACATCTTGCCCCACCTGCTCAACCTTGCCCCAAACTCACCGGGGATATGGTGTATATATACCTACTCATCATCGTGTACAATATGGATGAATGCTTCCCTGCATTCTGCTTTTGTAGGCTTCCACCTTTTGTCCTTGCGTTTCTTGGACTTTGGAGGTTGACTGGCCGGGCAATGCCACCATACTGGGACTAATAAGCTCAGGCAACTTCCTTCGTTCCTGTTTTCTTCGTTTGTATCTAAAATTACAAATTAAATTAGTAGGTACACTAAATTAGAAGAATTCTGCAAAATGCTTTTAGTATAAGTATAGTTCGAATTAAAAATGAGTGTTATAAATCGTAATATGTAGTCTCATTTGTGTAGGTTTATTGTTGGTTTTTTTTTCTTAGAATGAGTAAACCTATTGTGACTTGTATAAATTGTAAATAGTTCCGGAGCTTATTTTGGGTACAATCGATGGTCAAAGAAATAAAATAAGTATGTCTGAATGTTTGTTATACCAACCTTTTGCCAAATCAATGATTTGTGCCAAGAAACCATCGTCTTTCATCGCCTTTTTTTTACTAAACGTTCCAATCAATTTTGAAGAAATTGTTGCAGCCAAAGGGTTTCTTTCGTTTTCAATTTCTAAAGATTTGCTTTTATATCGCAATAAACCCGTTGTTTCTACATTGTTTTGCAGTATTTCAAAAAGATCCTGTAACACAAAAAAAATTGTTGCAAAATCACATTACTTAAAAACCTTCACAGTAGATCTCCATCATTAAAAGCAGCTTCATACTTTGGTTTGCAATGCATAATTAGATAAAAACATGTAGATGTGCTTACGTTATTTTCGACATCACTTATTAAAGAAGAGATTGGTGACGTTCGCTGGTTTTGTGAACGCAGGTACCGCTTGACATTCCACTTCCACTTGACGCTCCGCTTCCATTTGACTGGAGAAAGTCGTCAATAAGCATGGGTTCCTGCAATACAACATTCATAGAAGTTTAATAAGTAGGTGCGTACTATGTGTCATTTATCACACCTTACCCCACCCTTTCCCACCTTGTTCGACCTTGCACTACCTTACCCCACCCTGCCAAACCTAGCCCCACCCTACCTTAGTTGCCCCGACACACTCAGCGTGCCCACTCTATCAAAACTCCCCACTCTAATCCATCTTACCCTATAGGTCCCCACTCTACTTCTTCCTGGCTCACGCTGCCGCAACCAGCCCCACCTTACCCCACCCTACATACACTGCCCCACCCTATCCTTACTTGCCCCACTCTACCCTGCCTTGCCCACCCTACCATATCAAACCTGCAAAACATTGCTCCATCCTTCTTTGCCCCACTCTACTCCCTTAGTCACGCTACCCCACTCAGCCCTACCTTACCTCACCCTACCCACCTTGCATCATCTTACTCCATGCTACCTCACCTTGCCGCAATCTACCTTACTTGCCGACCCAAGCCTGTCACCAGAGTAAAGGTGCGTCTCTACTGAAGCTGAGCTGAGCGGGGCATGAACTGAGCAATCATGAAACCTGATATCTGCGGCCCACGTTACTGGAACATGATGATTTGTAAATTTATGCCCCGCTCAGCTTAGCTCAGCTCAGCTCCACTTTAGTGGAGACGCACCCTTACTCTGGAGACAGGCTTGGGTCAGAGTTGGAGTGCACCTAGGGGGGCTGCCGTACGGCATTCCGGGATGGCGGGAGGGATGCCGTATTCCGGGACTCCTACTCTTGAATAGGTCCTAAAGGCTTTGTAATTATAGGCAGCTAGGTAGGTACTGAGTACTTACTTATGAAAATGGTGCTAGCTCTGGGAGTCCCCAGGCTCGTAGAAGCTCCAATAACTCATCCATTTGGAAGGCGAACTGCAGTACGTATATTATTATATTATGCACTTTTGAATCACAACACAATATGAATACGAGAATCACTTTTCACTCGCACACAAAATAACGTAAACGCTGGGTGCCGGCCGAAAACAAACTAAAACGTATTTTAACATGATCTGATGCGCTTAGTGCGTGCACACAACAAATTGTTTGAACTGTCAAATCGATCATCTCAATCACTAAAGGGCGCGTTCGTTTAAATGAAGTACAGTAATCGAATAAACTAAAAAACTTTTTACTAATAATGACTGTCTGATTATTTAAACAAAAATGTTGCTAATAATATGCATAAAAGTCAGGTTTAGATCAAATAATTATAATTTTTACTAACATTTAAGCAACTTGATACATATTAATAAGTTATCATTAAAATAGGCTACTTTCTGAAGTTAACGAAGTAAGCTTATTAGAATTAATATAATATATTAATAAGACGTTCTAACATTTAAGCTTATTTGTAATATAGAACTATCAATTGTTGCTCTTAAAATTTTCTTATATGACTCAAATATATTTTTTCCTAATAAGCAAGTTGGTAACTTATTAGGCCACGATTTTTCTCAGTGTAGAGACTGGTAAACGAATACCAATGTAGTGCTCTAATTTATCGACGAAGCGCACAAAAGAAGAAAATATTTCATCCTTTCCGGAAGGAAGAAATAGTTGTACAATTGCCGTGTGATGCCGGCATAGAATAGTATCACCCCATTTCTACCAGTAGGTGTCGTACAAGGCGACTAAGGAATAGATCCAGTGAATGGGTAGCAGCGTTCCCAGCGAGCACCACACCTTGCACTGCGCTCGCCAATCCGCCTGCTAAGCGTGGTGAGTACCAGGGATGTGAAAAAATAATTGATTTTTTTAAAAATCGATTTTTCTTAGAAAAAAATATCGATTAATCGATAAATTTAAAGAGTAGAATTAATCGATTAATTAAAAATCGATTATATTTTCAAAATTTCCAAGTAACAGAAATCGATTTTTTTCCCTCCATTTTTTTTTACCAAACATCTTGTTTATGCATGAATAAAAACACACCATACCCAATTTTCTCGGTCTTAAATGTAAGAGTTCGGCTCTTTTCAGTGTTGTAACTGCTATTTTTGCATCCAAGCTGTCATTTTAGGTCTGAAAATACTGTTTTTCCGGCATGAAAATGAAGGAACCGTCCTAATACTGTGTGTAGTAGCAGTACTTTTAGTAGGTGGTTGTAAAACTCTGACACCGGAGTTCATTGGGTCGTTTGGCGACGCGATGTCTTACCCAAAGGGAGGACTATGATAATAGTAGATTATGACTAACTATACTAAATGATACGTAACAAAATAATAAATAAAACGGACCTCCCATACAAAATGTTACAACCGGCCGAGTCAATTTGTATGAAGTTTATTTTACTTATAGTAATTAGGTGCATAAAAATAATAATTTGTATTGCGTGTAACTTGAGATTTAGTAAAATGTCTTGCAAATAATCAAAAAGTGAATGGCACTAAATTTTTTTGATAAAATTAAAGGTGCAAAACGAAAAAAAAAACGATTTTTATTAAAAATCGATGTTTTTTAAAATAAAAATCGATTTATTTTTAATCGATTTTTTTGCGACTAGAAATAATCGATTATAAAAAAATCGATTTCTATTACTCAAGTCACATGCCTAGTGAGTACCTATTAGGGATGTGACTTGAGTAACAATAAATCGATTTTTTCATAATCGATTATTTCTACTCGCAAAAAAATCGATTAAAAATAAATCGATTTTTACTTTAAAAAACATCGATTTTTACTAAAAATCGATTTTTTTCGTTTTGCACCTTTCATTTTATCAAAAAATGTTAGTGCCATTCACTTTTTGATTATTTGCAAGACATTTTACTAAATCTCAAGTAACAAATTATTTCTATGCACCTAATTACTATAAGTAAAATAAACTTCATACAAATTGACTCGGCCGGTTGTAACATTTTGTATGGGAGGTCCGTTTTATTTATTAATTTGTTATGTATCATTTAGTATAGTCGTAATCTACTATTATCATAGTCCTCCCTTTGGGTAAGACATCGCGTGTCAAAGAAACTTGTACAACCACCTACGCTACTACATAGTATTAGAACGGTTCCTTCATTTTCATGCCGGAAAAACAGTATTTTCAGACCTAAAATTACAGCATGGATGCAAAAATAGCAGTTACAACACTGAAAAGAGCCGAACTCTTACATTTAAGACCGAGAAAATTTGGTATGGTGTGTTATTATTCATGCATAAACAAGATGTTTGGTCATGGAGGGAAAAAATCGATTTCTGCTTTTGGAAATTTAGAAAATATAATCGATTTTTTATTAATCGATTAATTCTACTCTTTAAATTAATCGATTAATCGATATTTTTTTCAAAGAAAAATCGATTTTTTAAAAAATCGATTATTTTTTCACATCCCTGGTACCTATGGCAATTGGGTTGTGGGAAGCCCATGTTCAAGTGTTGTGGCTGTAGTACATAGTAGTAGTAGTAAACTGTAGTAGTAGTAAACGAATACCAATGTAGTGCTCTAATTTATCGGCAAATCACTCAAAAGAATATTTCACCCTTTCCGGAAGGAAGAAATAGTCGTACTATTTTACGTACGATCAAAAAGCATGGTACATGATTTTTATAGCTAACTTTTTTTGCGTGCTTTACATTTGCGCGTACTTTTAAAACACATTTCAAACGAAAGTATTAACAGACCTCCAGGACGAAAGTAGAATATACTTATCAAATTTTCATTGCTGGATTCTGTCTAAAGCTATGAGCATAATATTCAGCAATACAGCAATGAATGCCGAACACAGTTGAAAAGCGGCGGATGATAATAGTGCCAAATAGGTGGAAATATAAAATTCTACGGCGTCCGATACCGCATTGTAACGAGCGCCATCCCCCGTCAATAGTGTGGAGATTTAGTGTCCTCTTTATAACACAAAAGATGGCCGGGACTCGTAATAACCGGAATAACCTGAGTAAGGATGCAACATTTTGAATAATTATCGATATATCGGTATCGATATATATCGAATTGAGTTAATATCGATATATCGGGCTAAGGCTCCAAGTTTATAAAACCCAAAAGAATGAAATTGGGTGATGCTATTCTAAGCAGGCACTATTCGTCCATAGGAGCATAATATGCAGCAATAAAGCAATGAATGTCGAACATAGCTGAAGGGAATAGAAATAATGCTAAATAGGTGGAAATATAAAATTTAACGGCGTCCGATACTGCATTGTAACGAGCGCCATCCCCCGTCAATAGTGTGGAGATTTAGTGTCCTCTTTACAACACAAAAGATGGCCGGGACTCGTCATAACTGGAATAACCTGAGTAGGATAGGGATGCAACATTTTTACTAAATTATCGATGTCATCATCATCATCATCATCATTGGCCTCATACGTCTGTGACAGACGATTTATTCAGTGTCTGAGGCAAGATTTTTCATGGCTGTATAAGCCGATACGGGAGCGGCATGACTTTCCGCACGCTCTACAAACGAAGGTGGAATTGGAAATTATCGATGTATCGGTATCGATATACCGGGAGTGACAGGAAAGCTATAAAAAGCCGTCAGGAGGTCAAGGTTCTCACGAAACTGAACAACTTTTATTATGGAATATGAGTCGAAATATGACAAAAGGCACCTTCCTTAGTAAATCAATCAGCTGATAGACTGGGTGACATTTTAATCATATTCCGAAAGTTGTTCAGTTTTATGAATACCTTGATGTCCTTTCGGCTTGTATATCCTTTTAGTTACTCCCTGTATATTGAGTTGAGTTGATATCGATATTTCGGCCTGAGGCTCCAAATACTTCGTACTCACCACTATTAATTCATTCAATTCAAAAGAATAACCTAAGAAAAACAAAAAATAAAGAGAAACACACACACATTATGTGTTTCTGTTGGAGTACGGGGCTAGCAGAGGATATAATTTTACCGTATTTTGTGGACTGCATGGACTTTTAATACGATATATTTAGACTTTTCGATACCGATATATCGATATTTAGACTTTTCGGGCGTCGATATCAAATTTTGTTGTTACGATTGCATCACTAAACCTGAGACTGTATACACGCTGCGGGTCGCAGATATAACGAACTATTCAAAAGGAAATGACACCTTGGATTTTATGAAAGCGCCACATTTTTACCGTCGGTGAACCGCAGCTCGCGGTTGCAATTTGCGCGGGAATATTGCAGTATTCAAGCGAAGCTGTACGGGGTGAAATTTTACTAGTGACCGATAGGAAAACTGAGAACCGGCTGGTGATAAGGAACCTTTCCCCAAGGAACATAGATCGAAATATGAAAAAAACATTAGCCCTCCCTACAAAATATAAAATCTGTTAGTTTTTAAAATTACGTTGTAGAATACGTGAACATCTTTTTTTATTCACCCTATCTACTCTATCTACCAACCATACCCAATACACAAGAATCGGGAAGCCGTTATCGCAAAAAGTAATCAGGCCCTCTGAAAATCGAAGGACAGGATCACATAAAAATCCAATAGAGGGAAAATATGGGGTTTTATCATTACAGACCGACCGTGGAGTTCACGAAAATAGACCGCATTGAAATTTGTACTTATAGTAGGTACTTTATACTGGACATCAACCGAAGAGAGTTTCATATGAAGAATAGTTCTTGGATACCTATCTTGTATAGTTTCATGTTAAATAGCCACTTTTACTGAAGGGGTTTTTGCTTTGCCGAAAGATGAGGGTTTTTTTTCCTGCGACAGCTGTCGGCGACGGCGATCGCCTGATTGTCGCTCGACGGACATACCGCCAGCGACAATTAGCAACCGTCGTCGGCAATGCGCAGTCTGCTGGTCTGCGGGACCCCTTAGTATTGTTTTTTTTTAATGCAGGTACAGGATTACTGTAATGTTTCACGTCTTTAGATAATTAGTTTCTTGGATTTTCGTACTTGTTTAGTGGGTGTCTGATTTACGAGACGAAATGAAACACATTATCTTACTTGACGTTAGTTTACAACATTCATTCATTCAAGGTGCAGTAATATTACCCTTCTATCTCTGAGTAAAATTATAGTCAATTTGTTGAAACAAAGAGTACACTCGAGGTCTCGCGTCGGCCAAAGAACTTGGCGGAAATATTCAAAGTTTGTCCGTAATGTGACGTCCTCCACAAACGAGTACATAATTTTTGAACAGGACTCGGCGACAACAGCAGAACTTGGTTTCTGTCGCCAAGTTGGTGAATTTAAAATAATACTTCTGGAAAGTTCAACCAAGCCGGGAGTAAGCTTAAGAGTGGGAGGAAAGAATTCAAGATAGACAAACGAAGTACCTACTTGTTTGAAACATTTTATGGAGTAACCTGTGAACGATATGAATGGCATAAATACCTACGAGTGCCGATCCGACACTGAAATATCTGTGCTGAATCGTTGATCTACCTGTCATATTCATTACTTAACAATAAAAATAGATCAAATATCTCTAAACGATCGATCCGGTCCAGATTCCTGAAGAAGAGCCTTACCCCGTGATATATTTTTATATCCTAAGAATTTTGCCTCCAGACAAGAAGGTATTTATTTATATTTTTAGTACCATGAAAGTCGATAAGCACCTGTAAAAATATTATGGCATAACATAGCTCGTGAGTCGCAAAAAACCTTTGATGTCAAATTTCAAATAGCTAATACAGTTCTTTTGGAATTTAGATAGCATATAAATTGTATGAGATATGGCCTTTGATATGGCATTATTATGACAACTCACGAGACGTTCGCATAGAAAATCTTTGATGTCATATTTCAATAAACATGAAATTCTTTGACTCAGCCAAAAAGTATGAAGAATTTACTATTCCAGACTCCATCCAGCATACAGCATGCGCAACGAAGAAATACTTATTTTGCGCGCAGGAAGACATACTTAAGATGTGTCTAATTATTTTAAATTAATCAAACAAGTGAAGAAATTTTAAAACAAAGTAAAAACTATACGTATGTCGCGTGGTCGCATGGTAAGGGTACATAAATTTATACATTTATACCTACTCTTGGTAAAATTTCATCAAAATTCAACATAAACAGCCAAACAACCAAATTGAGCTATGAACAAAACAACCCATGCTAAAGATATAATTGTATTTGGAGCTACCATACCACCTACCATCTATTTAGATATTAATTAAAACAAGTTAACGAAGCAATTACCCATTCGCAAACAAACTGACTGTTTGGTTTAATAATTTGTGCATCGACATGGGATTAAATGACTGCGTAATTTATACGGCAAATAGGTCAAATGTCAATTATATTAGTAGTTGTATGGTAGTCCTATGGGATATCAGGTTGGCGATGACCATTTTGATCGTTGCCGTGTGATGCCGGCTTAGAAGAATCACCCTAGTTCTACTAGTGTGGGTGTAATACAAGTGAAAATAAAATTTAAATTTTGAAAATACTTACGACAGTTTACTGCAGCTCCCCCTGGTGAGTTGTTCATACCTATTTAAGAACATGCACTAAAAAAATATAAATCCATCACTGAAAACCTCATCAAAATCGGACTAGTGGTTTGGGAGATATTTGGTGACATATTTGCACAAACACACATTCTCTCACCTCAAACGCATATACCGTCTCCGTTCCGTCGTGGGTAAAAAACAGACTAGATAAGAGATTTTCATCCAAGGAATGTGCAACAGCGTTCCGATTATTATTAGATTATACATGTTGCACTGTGCTCGCCAATCCGCCAGCCAAACGTTGAGAGTATGGCAATATAATATGTTTTAGATGTTGCAGTAATAGTCCGTTACAAAGCCTAGTCATTCATCAGTCAGGCATCGAACATAGCATGAAGATGTCCTTTTAAGAACAATATCGTCTCTCTTACAATTAAGTGGGCCGGCCTGCAATGTTTAACCCAAATGCATACATAAAATTAAGTAGGCCTACCACGCAAGTAGGCAGAGAGCGAGTTGGCAAATCGCGCCGGTTTGCGAAACGAGCAAGTTGGCTTACCACTCGTACTCCAAATAGACATCTTCATCAATTACATTTAGATTGAGTAGGTTAAGTTGTATAGAATAGAACTAAACTGTGATCACAATTTTGACGCATATCATAATCTGGCTATATCAAAATGGCTCTCTAGTTCTCTACATAATTTCCTCTGGGGTGACATAGGTAATCATTTTGAGATAGATTGCCCAAACATAACTAGTTTAGTAATTAGTTTTGAATGGGATAACAAACAACTGGTGTGGGTTATGTGTTGGTAGCATAATGGGGGATAATTACTTAGAATTATCAATACATTGTATAAAATGAAGTCGTTTTTTGCATTTCTATGTCTGTCTGTGTGTTTGAGTTAATTTCGCAAATTTCTTCTAAAACACACAACCGATTTTAATGCGGTTTTTGTAATAGATAGAGTAATTTTTAAGGAAGGTTCACATGTCCAACACATGCCGAGAAAACGTCTTCTTACTGCGGGAAAATGAATTCCAGCGGGTGACACCCCTGATGGGTCGCTAGTATACCTACTGTATTAAGCAACATTATAATGAGACAGAAATGCACTAGGTATATGTATTAACCACTGCCTAAATGTGGCAACACTTAAATAGTCGTGATTTGAAATAAGGTCCCATTAGCAAATAAACAAAAACAAAAAAAGACAGCAAAGACCTTTTTCGGGAGGATACATAAATCTTTCGGGTTTGAACTCTTTCCTTTCCCGACACCAAAGGGCTCGGTAACGCATAAAAAGAAATTGTTTCCTTTTTTCCAGTCAACCTTTTTTTCCTAACCATAAAAAGCCCTTTTAATGTAGTCCCTTTCCCCGTGCCTACATTATTAGTGCCAAACAAAACACATCATCCTTTGAACGCCAGACTTTTTTATTTCAGTTATAAAACGTGCTCCATCTACCTTACCTACCTACATACCTAGCACAGTGTTAAAATTGTACGTGTGGTATAATGAGGTAAATACGTTTTTATAATACCTACTTATAGTTATTTTCGCCAATTTACCTCTTGAGTTCATCGGGTCGTTGGACGAAGAGAGAGATATTATTAAAAGATATTTTATAAAATATTAAAAAACACATACGTCTGTTCTATGTAAAACTCGTAAATTTTATATAAAAGCTACTTTTATAGAGAAGAGTTTATATAGAAAGTGGTTAGTTGATTTAAAAATATGACAATCAAATGTCATTAAGGTAGTAAGGAACAATTTCAAGAATAACCGTGATAACTTAAGGTACCTATTTTCAGAAAACCCAAGGCTGAAATTCAATTACATTGGGACACCAATTACAACAACACAAATCGATTTTGTACCCGATTGGAATTATCTCTTCTGATTGAAGTACTCTTTAAGTAGCGGCCCGCCCAAAACGGTTTCACCCATTGCTACTCAGGTACCCGGTTCCCCGTAGGAATCGGATCTTTGCCCGAAGATTTTTTTTTTGCATTTTTAGCCGTTTTCCCGTGGGAATGAGATATTTTCTCGTGGGAAAAAGTAGCATAATATGTCATTTCTTTAGGGATGTTATATACTTAGGCGTTGTAGCATTCCATTGGAGAAATTTTTTTAGAAATCTGTCTAGCAGCTTTCGAGTTGATCGATACCATAGAAAAAACATTCTCCGTTTTCAAAATTCCGTCAACAATGTCAAAAATTCCTATTCAATTTTATTTTTTGTTTATAGAAGACAAATTTTGAGGCCCACTCAACAGGCAGCCAACATTTGGTGCACAACAAAAAAAAAATACTACACTCTAGCTGTGCAACATAAATCACAACTTACTCTATATAAACTCTAATGGAGGCACGGACGCACCACCCCCATAATTGTGACCACCGGAGCAGAATTTCAGCCTTGCTTTAGTCCCGTTTGTCACGGTCCCGTTTCATCACATGTTAAAAGCGGGTCCTGTTTTGTCGCAATCTACCTAAAGGTTCAAGGTTCCAAAAAAAGCAGTCATTTGACTAGATTACAATTGTATTTCATGGTCGTCGGAGCCAGCAGAAGATCAATATCATCTGTAATTGAGTTGTTTCTTACAGTTCATTTTCAGACAATCATTGAAATATTTTGGAGAATAACGAACTTCCGAAGCGTAGTTTTCTTGAGTACAGTCAGAGGCAAAATTTCATCTGGAAATCAAAATTATTAAAGCTGTGACCTACCACAACATAAAAATTAAATTTAAAAGTAGCCTCGGTATTGTGTTGAACCGGAACTTGTAGAATGGCAAAACATAACGTACCAGGTTGTGGCAAACTGGGGCCGAGTTTTAGCCCGGCATAAATTTATCTTGCTTGAATTTATATTTGCCGTGGAAGTTCTACAAGTTAACAAAATAGCCGCGCCGAGGGTCAAATGGCTATGTAAATGTGGCGTTTGTGTGATCTTAAGCAGTGTAATGTTAGTGGAATTTGTGAAAATGTTAGCGCAGTGAAATTTTGCGTAACAAGGCTTTCATTCTTATGAATCCTCTATGAGTTGTCTTAATTTTGAAATACACGAAAAAATATCGTTCAAGGCAAGGATTCATCACGTTATCTACCACACCACTTGTACAACTTATGGTTAGCCGACCAATGAAAATGAACATGACGCTATTTAAGAGATGGGTACAATCTGGATGGTGCATTAATTATCACCGTTTTTTTGTTTTCGTTCTTTTCTCTTTTTTACAGTTTCTTAGTAATAATCAAATAATCGCAAAAAAGCCAAGTTCTCGTTATTTTACCTGCTTGATATCTACCTACGGTATGTTGCCGACAAGCCGGCATTTGTTTAATTAAACTAGTGATTATAAGCATCTAAATGAACATCTTTGACTATGGGGCATCTGCGCAATCGTGAAATGTAGAACAGGGGTACCATAATTTTTTCTTGATAATGCGACCCTTTTAGTAACAAATGTCGTAAAAGCCAAATCGCAACTTTTGGGAAATCGCAAAAAACTAAAAATGGAAAACGATAATGTTGTGTATTTTTTACATTTCTAAAGCTATATTAGTACTGTTTACATATGTTTTTGGCCGCAAAAATCCCTTTCAAAGTGTATAAGAATAAATATGCTAACTTCAACAGTTCAAGAGATAGGGTGGCTTTTACTACATTTTGTTTTTGAAAAATTGGTGGTTACGACATTTTTTTTATGTATGGAGACAATCAAAATTGTTGTAATTACTTTTTGTTAAACACGATGACCCACTTTTTTGTAGTAAAATACAGAAATCTGGAAAAAAAATGTAGATTTTTGTAGGTAAAATTATACTTATTTGGTAGTTACGCTAATACTTTACTCAATCTTGCATCGTTTTTTTCAAATTCAGATACATTGTCAAGCCTTTACCCCTTGCAGAGTAATTAGAGTATTAAAGAATGTAAAAATCTGAAGTTTTCAGCACTTCTGACTTACTTTTCGGCATATTTACTGGTGGTACACTTTCCACAATCAATAGTAAACAATTGTTGGGCTATCGCATAAAATATAATAATCGCGTACCTAAAGGATATGAAACTATAAAGTTCCTTAGTCACTTCACATAATATAAGATCGATCGAAAGGCGAAAAGATGAGCTGGTTTAAGTCAACATAGAAAGTTTATAAAGTTTATAAGTTTCGTACGATGTACGATGTGCCTATGACGTTGGTAGGTTTATTTTTCGAATGAGCTTAAAGAGTTGAAGTTGTGTCATCAAAATAAAAAATATTATACTATAAAAGGTTACATTACATCTAATTAAGTACATATCTCTTAAGAGTGTGTTCTACTCACAAAACTGAACAACTATTGTCAGAAACTTTTCTTCGAAATATAAATGTAATCCTATATTAAAAATAATTACAATCACATCTGAGATATTCAATTGTTCTTTGATAACTGACAAGGGGTTAGGGAGTCAGATATAGATTTTTTAAACGGTATTCAATTTTGCAAAGCATCCGAATGAGAGCTAGATAATAAAGTATGCTGTATGCAACTTTTTACTGGGAAAACTTCAAGTTGATCGTGTGCATCTCGTCAGCAAGCCTAGTTAGCATACCAGCCTTTGATATACTAGCATTTAGCGAAAAATTTGTGCCATCTACCAGTAAAATGTCAAAATTAGTGCAAAAACATGAAAGACTTGTGTTCGTGCTTTATTTTATATATGGCAAAAAAGCAACATCAGAGCTGTTTTAGCCTTGACATCTACAGAAGGATAGCAGGACCTGTAGTGTCTTGTGACTCTCTGTATTTTTTTACTATGTATGTTTTAGTGTACAATTAATAAATAATCTCTTGTCTGGATAATTGAGATTAAATAATAGTCCACTAACTTGATAAAACTAAAAGAGATACTTATTGACATATGTGAAGAAAAACTTCCTTATTTTGAAATGTCCCTGAAATATTCACGGCGACAACGATCATATTTTTACAGCCGTTCAAGCTTTGCCTACCCCATAAGAGATAAAGGCGTGATAAATGCAATGTACGTTTGTACAGAAAAAGAAAGAGCTACTACAATATTTCATGTATTACGTTGGGACAGATACATTTAGCTAATATTTTCATTAAGTGTGTCATACGAAAATTACCAAACACTATCAAAATTAAAGAAACAGGATAATAAATTGGACGATAATAATTTGAATCAGATGAAAATCTACTGGGCTGTAATAATTTCGAATTAAAAGAACTCCGAATATTGAACAAAAGAGAAAACAAAATCAGTCGATGATTGACAATACGAAAAAATATTGAGAAAGACGTGAATAATTGAAGAAAGTGAATATTATGTTGTACCAAATTATTAAAAATATTACCAAATTAATAAAAATATTGAATAAGACTGTCAATTCACCAAAATAAGCTTAAAAGCTAAAATAAAGAAGTAAACACTTCAAAAATAAACTTTTATCATTATCTAACAACCAACTTCAAAAACTAGAATTTAATTATGTTACGATATCACTAAATATCGTTCTTAATAAATTAATATTTTGATTAAATAAATACTTTTTATACTACAATAATTTACCTATTTTATCCGCAACTTGGTATTTTACTACATGAAAAAAGAATATTATTTCATTCAATATGTATTTTACATCAATAAACGTCAAGCTCTATTGTCCCAAAAACAGTAAATTCTGTCGTAAACACCAGTGAGGTAACAAAAATTATGTAGTAAAAGCCAATTGTTGGAGTAATCTATTTAAGACTTCTTGTTCATTACCACAAATTTACCTGAAATGGCTGCAAGCTTCGCATCATGCTTAATGTTGTAAAAGAAAAAGTATCAAATAATTTGTCTTTTACGACAAATTGAACGTTTTCACTTTCTTGGTCTTTTTGAGAAAATATGTCGTATAAGCCACCTTTTTACATACATGTTATTTACGACACTTTTTTAGTGTCCAAGGCGTCCAAACAAGGTACTTACGACAATTTTTTTTTTAAATTACAGTTTTTCTTGTCTAAAAATCTGTGTAGTAAAAGCCATTTTTTTCAAGATATTAAAATTTTAAATATACAGATCGATAGAGCTCGTCAAACTACATAAGATGGCATTAAAAGCTCATTTTCGCCAAAATGGCTTTTACGACATT
Organism: Phthorimaea operculella; assembly: GCA_024500475.1. Lineage (NCBI taxonomy): Eukaryota > Metazoa > Arthropoda > Insecta > Lepidoptera > Gelechiidae > Phthorimaea > Phthorimaea operculella. The sequence continues at coordinate 1,073,312 of JANFCV010000137.1, read as the reverse complement.
TGTTACTCAAAGGGTCGTATGAGGTATGAGGAATTTCTATGGAACAGCTATTTTTATTCGTGATTTCATAGATGCCTTGAATCACCATTTAAAATACCTAAATGACCGCCGGTAACACACTGAATATATATTTCTGTCTTTAAACTAGGTATCTTATCCTGTAACTAGAGACCCCACAAACAAACGCTAAAAACGGTTTTAAAAATAAATACTAGAAGGTAAGAACGTATTGAATTCAAACAGCTTACAAAACAAACCCAAGAGTTGGAAATTAAATGGAAACAGCCGACGCTCGGGTAATAATTGGTTCTCCGATATGATTGGATTTGGTTTGAAAGTTGTTATGTATTTAGTAGCAAAGCTTACCTAAGCGAGAAACACACGCAACGTCCGTGCCTATATGCGTCATGACGTAACCTTTACCGTTTCGCGTCTTTTTTATGCAATATAAAACATAGAAGCACGAGATACTAGGTACAAGGAAAACTAAAATACGTACCTATTCTATACATTAAACTTCATAACCTCTGAACGATTGCACTACCACACCCCCTTAAATCAAAGAAGTGTTGCACTTCAAGTAGAATACATACATACATACATACATCACGCCTTTATCCCTTGCGGGGTAGGCAGAGCGTCAACGACCGTAAAAGTACGGTCGTTGTCGCCACGTCTGACACATATTTGAGAGCCGTTTTAGCTATTGTCGTGTATCGCTATAGTGACAGGTTGTCAGCCTGTCGCCTAAAATTGCAATACACATGATACCCTCGAGTCCTTTAGTCGCTTCTTACGACACCCACAGGAAAGAAATGGGGTGATGCTATTCTAAGCCGGCATCACACGGCCATTTCAGTAGAATCAATTCTTTAAATTCTATTTTAAAGTCTAGAACAGAATCATATACCTACAATCTACAATCTAAACAAGCAATTCCGTCCAGAACTTACGGTCAAGAAGATCAGAGGTCGTATATTGAATTCCACTTTATGCTAACTTGGCAATTGCTCAAACAGCCAAATACTATATTGACTGAGGATCGAACGCTAAACTCGAAGCAGCTTGTATCAAAGGGGGTCAGCTTTATCAAAGCAACGTCTTCTCACGGTCAACAAGTACAGTCGAGCTCAGGCTGGGTTTGACAGTTTAAACTTAGGACCGTTTTTTTGCCGCATGCATAAGACTAGATTAGTAGTTCAAGAGACTAACGAGAGAGAGCTTGACTGTACTACATGGTGCATGATTTTACCCTTCAATCTTCATACTCTACCGACGATAAAAGTGTCAAAACCAAAATACAGAAATTAGTCTTGACAAATTAAACATAAAACATAAAAAGTACTTTAAATTAAACATAAAAAGTACTTTAAATTGACGTCAGGACACCGAAAAAATTGATGTCTTGGTACGGTTGAAGTCAGAATAATGTGACCCCACCCTACTACCCTACAGCGCAATCGGCGACATACTTTACTTATCTATACATTGTCCGCACGCCTGCTAAATTTTTTCCATTGACATACGCCAACACAGCAATGAAAGCATAGAAAAAACAAGGTTCACGCGCCCTCATATCCCTTACGCATCCATAACATCTGTCAAGTCAGTCAAGAGTAAGTGAAACAAAAATAACACAGTCCGAAATGGTCCGATCCTACCCGAGCTTAGCCGACTAAAAGATTCACGCCGACGCGACGTCACTGACATAAACTAGTTTTCAATCAAGTTTTATTACACAATAATGATCTCATAGTAGTTGGCGAGTGCGAGTCGCATAAACGAACAGTAGACATAATAGTTATAGCTAAATTCGTCTCCTGAGTCAATGGCTAGATGGCTAAGGGGTTAAGCAACTGCAGTCAAAAACGTAGAATCGCTGGTTCGGATCTATGATGTGTTCAACTTTTTTTTTCTATTAAAAGTGCTGTTTATTTATATATCTGTCTATTATTTTCTTTTTTGTTTAAAAGAAGTTTTGTTTGTAGACAAAATTAAGAAGTTTAAAAATTGATAAGACCATCTATTATACTTTAAATGTTACTTTATTTGAATCTTCATAATTCACACAAAATATGTTTGTATCACCTAGGCAAATTTTACAGTAAACTGTGTAATGAACATTTCATACAAACATGAATAAAATACTTAACAATTAAGTTAACTGACTATAATTTAAACAACAATATAGATAGTTCAGGATTTTAAAATTATCGTTTAGTCACTACAAGAGATCAAACATGTTATCTTTGAGTAAAATAACAATTTACGTCTCTCATAATGACCAGCACAAAGAATCTATATTTAACCACAGATCACTTATAAATACATATGTCCTAAGGGTATTTAATTAACCTAGCGATATTCTGCTGCTAGTGCTGAGTATATTTTCTGGATTATAGCGTTCACCTCGTCGTCTACATAGGATATTTCATCCACATTATTCCACATCGTCCTTTGAATTGAAGCACTTTTCGTCAGTGAATATTAATATTTGCCCTTCCCAATCAAAGTTGCAATACTCTGTAACATAAATACATTACTTAATTTAATGAAGATCGTTTATCAACAGTTAGAAAAAACAATAGAACATACACTATACCTATATAAGTAAGTATGTAGGTATAATGTATTTGTATTAGTTCAGCACCAGAAATAATATTTACCTGTAGCAAATCTTATCCTAGCTTGACAATGCTCTTCGGTCAGCGCAATTTTTTTGGCTGGTTTCATAGCTGGTTAATAGTTGTGTATGCCAGCAGCGTGTAAATGTCTTCGCACAGTATACAGAGATATATCGTATAAAGTTTATGTTGAACGAGTAGTTTTAAATCAATCCTCGCTGTGAAGGCTAACAATTTCACGGTGATGTAGATTTTCGTTGGTGTAAGCTTTGGCGCGGCCCTCGATTTTCACAATTCACATCACCAGTTTCCTCATATCTCCTAATCCATCTGCGAACCGTGTTTCTCTGTAAAGTCGTAGTGAAACTTCCTTTTTTCTGTTCCCACAGAACAATTATTTTTGCTTTTAAGAAAACACTATGCACCATGATTTGATTTGACCAGTAACTAGGTAAAAAGCAACGGAAATATCATAACGCACACTATTGAACTGAGTAATTAAATAAAGTTGAATACATTTCTACGATTTAGTATTCAAACTACCTTCTTATTTTATTCATCTGCTAGAAAACATCAAAACGTCTACACGGGTCTCATACGTCACAATGACATCACTAGTTGCACGACAGGTGACTTCTAATTTCGCGCCTTTAACCATCAGCTGAATAGCCAAGCGGTTAAGATGCCCGACTACAATGCTTACAATCTAAAAGATTGGAGGTTCAAATCCCAGCGGGGGTTGTATTCGTATGTTGACTATTTATTATTTTATTTCTTGTTAATGAAATTTGACTAAAGCAACTTCAAGATAAAATGCAAAGGACTCGACATCGTGCTTGCGAGTTAGTCGTGTGGTAGGGTGAAACATGAATTGCTCAGGTATATTGCATAGGCGTAATGCTTTGCTTTAAGGTTCATTTCAAAACGTATTTTTCTGTTTAAATGTTTGTAGCCCGGGGGGTCCGGTAACTCTGCACTTGACTGTACCAGCAATCTATTCAGACGAACAATAACTACCTTTAATCTCTTAAGTTGTAACAGTATTCTCGTATTCCGTCAGTTGATTTAGGACAACCACTGTAATCATCTAAGAAGTAGGTAGTCGATTTAAGAAAAGAATAAAGATGTCGGTGCAAATATTTACTAACCATTTTTTGTAGCCACTCGAGGCGTTGCTCATAGCACCTACTTCATTTTTCATATTGCTGTAACTTATTCAAACCTTGCTCGAATCCAGTGTAAAAAATCCACATTATTTTCGTCACCCGCATATAAAAGGAAGTTACAAGCGTAATTGAATATTTAAACGCTGAAAGGTCGAATAAATTGGATACGTTGAATAAGTAAGAGACGGTGAATAAGTAACCGAATTTGACTTGGCAAGTCCAACGCCAAGCGCCATACATATTCAGTAGAGTTAAGTGATGTCAAAATATCGATATTTGGATCCTTCAGCTTTGACCTTGAAAATAAATCGGTTGTTTGGGTGATGAGTGCTCAAAATTATAAAAAATTAGGTCACAGATTCCAGCATACAAAGCTGTCTTTGTTTTAAAACTACACGCTACACTTACCTAAGCTTCTTTTCATCGTTTTGCTATAAACCCGCCATTGATAAATTTTTTGGCGTAATATATGATTTTTTATTATCTAGTCGCAATACTTACAGATGCGGCTGGGAAAATCAAAATAACAGATTAATGTTTCTGAGCAGAAAATGCCACTCAGTTTTTATTATAAATTTCGGAATAAACACGTTTATGGAATCACCCCCGTGCGTCTGGAAAAATCAAAATGGCAGCTAGATCAATGTTGCTGAGAAGAAAATGCCACTCAGTTTTTATTTTTAGTTTCGGAATAAAAACGTTTTTAGAATCATCCCCCATCACTAAATACAGGTGTTATTAAATATCAAAAATCATCGACAAAAATCCATCACTAGTTGAAAGAGCGTAGGAGACGCAGTGCGCCAAAGTTTTGGCACTCTCGCTGCTATGCAAAAAATGAAAGTGGCAGCAGAGCGGTGCATTACTGAGATCTTCATATGACCTACATTCCACACACACTGACCACAGACATTGTATCAGGGTGGACCACGCACTGGTGTCGGTCCTGTCGTAAAGTTTCTGACATCATGAACATAGAACATTGCATTACTGAGATCTTCATATGACCTACATTCCACATACACTGACCACAGACATTGTATCAGGATGGACTACACACTGGTCTTTCCTCGTTTATGTCGTAAAGTTTCTGACATCATGGAAGTAAAGTGGCAGTAGAGCGATGCATTACTGAGATCTTCATATGACCTACATTCCACATACCTACACTGACCACAGACATTGTATCAGGGTGGATCATGCACAGATGTCCATCCTGTCGTGGTATGTCGTAGAGTTTCTGACATCATGAGGAGTGGCAGTAGAGCGGTGCATTACTCAGATTTTCATAATTATGACCTACATCCCACATTCGCTGACCACAGACATTGTAGATCACGCACAGCACATTTGCTCGTCGTGTGGAACATTTCATAAAAACTCCCGATAACAAAAATTAATGTCTTTTCTTAAAATATTCAAACCCTAGGCACAAAGGATGACGCACAAACGGATGTTGCGTGGGTTTCTCGCCTTTATAGCGGCGTACTCCCTCACGGTCTGGAATCAACTCGCTTTCTGCCGACTGGCGTGTGAGGCCTACTTACGCCATTCGCCGACTGCGCATTTAGCAAACTGTCATGATGTACAGTGAACATAATAATAGTTTATGGATCTATATTATTGTACAAAAGAAAATTTAATACGAGAACGTAATATGGCCTGATATGAAATTTTGAATACCTACTAGGGATAAACTTATCAACTGAACAACCTTTTAAATGACTTGTAACATATAAAAAAAGTTTAAAGCGTAAGTTTCACAGAGAAGACGTGCATCGTAACGCGTGGGATGACATCTGTCAGAAAAGTGACCGTCAACCGTCTTCGATGCGACGCGCGTCTCAAATATGTAGCTTTGTATCTACGGGGCAAGCTCCACAGAATAGACGCGTGATGCTACGCGCAACATGACATCTGTCAGACAAGCGATCATCGGAGACGTCATCGTTACACATGCATACGCGTAGCCATAGACTTAAAATCTCATTTGTGATGTTAGCGCTTAAATGTTGCTTATAAAACTGAACAACTTTTAAACTAAACAACATTTAAAACTGAACTACTTTCAAGTTTAAACACCTTTCAAAACTGAACAACTTTTTAGAACTGAATAACTTCAAAACTGAACCACCTTTTTTACAGATGCAAACCAAAAAATTATGGAAGTTTTCCAAAAATTGTTTACCTAACACGAGAAGAGTTTTAAAAAAAAATTGGTATTAAAAAAAATTACCTCGCATGCTAAAATTCGATAATCCCAAAATATGCAAAATGTTAAAAAAATGTGTAATTGACTGTATACTGTAGCTATAGTTTACCATTAGCTCAGTCGGCGAATAGCGTGACTAGGCCTAGCACGCCAGTCGGCAGAAAGCGAGTTGGCGAATCGCGCCGGTTTGCAAAACGAGCAAGTTGGCTTACCGCGCGTACTCCCTCCGCACACCATCTCCAAAAGTGACATACTGCTATTTATTCCACTTTACGGAACATGCGTGATCCAAGCAATACAATGTCTGTGCTGTGTAGTTCCCGGTCTCAGCGCTGTGTGAGCCAAAACATTGTAATTTGTTGAATAAATGCGCCATTTGGGAGAAGAATATCGCCTTTATAGTAATTTTAAAACTAGATATCAGCGATTTTATGTCGTTTTGAGTAAATATGTAAAAAAATCAATTGCAAATATTGTTAGGGGTGAACCAGCCTATGAAAGTGAACTACTTTCCCCAAGGAACATAGGTCAAAATATGTAAAAAAGTAGGGCCTCCCATACAAAATATACCTATGATACATATACATAACCTTTTTTCTTTATTATATTCAAATATATTTTTTTCTCCACTTAGTAATACCTTAAGTGGTGAGAAAGTATGTATGTTATAGTGAGAAGGCAAACTTAACCGACAAGAAAATGAAAGAGAGTTACTTTGTAAGCAGTTCTGTTATATCGAAATCCAATCATATCGGAGAACCAATTATTACTCGAACGTCGGCCGTTGCGATTAAATTTCCAACTCTTGAGGGGTTTGTTTTGTAAGCTGTTTGGATTCAGCATCTGCCAAGTTTAGCTACTTACTTGTAGTTCGATGAAATCGGCTATTACCTACTTTAGTGCTTGTTTGTAAGTATTCATAATATACCTAGTCAATTCTTTTTTGTCGGTTTAGCAACAAATGAGCCCAAAAAGTGAATAAGAACTACGATGGTTTTACGGTTTGCTCTAAGCTCGATGATTTCATACGAGTAAATAGGTAAATAGTGCTACGAGGCTACGGTGCTGCGAGGCTACGATGCTACGAGGCTACGGTGCTAGTACGGGACTCTGCTCTGTTTCGATTGTTGCTATGAAAGCAAAAAAAGGAATACGTAAGTAAAAAAAAAGCTAACGAGATAATATAACCATTTCATTACATAAATAGATTGTAACTGAAGTTGATATTAGAGACGTGAATGCAAATTAGAGACGTGAACTAGACACCACTCGATCTGTGAATCGCAAAGATAATTTCACCACGAACATGATAATGATAACCTTGACTTCACTTCAAATTGAATTTAAAAGATAAAATAGCTAAAGACATAACCATTATGCTAAATAAACTTTGCGGTGGAGAAACGCACTAATCTTATTACAAGACTCATACATATTTGACAATTATTAATAAAATTACTGTCAAATAAATTTTATATAATGTCTTTTATTGTTAAATAATATTTTGTAAGGGTGTCAAATAAATGCGGCACTAGGTATATTGTAGAGTAGATTGATATCAAAAAAATTATAGTTGTCAAAAATAAACGATCCAAGTCAAAAATTACGTAGCTGAGCTTTCCAATATTCTGACACACTTTTTGAAGCTTTCTGAAACAGAATTTCCTCTTAAAAACGGCTGATGTAGCGCAGTTGTAGTGCGACTACCTACGACGCAGAAGATTCCGGGTTCAATTCTCGATGGGGCACTCACAAATTTGATATTTGGCACTTTGTGAATTTGTTCCTAGACTGTTTAGAACATTGCAAGCTGAATATCTGAAAAGAAAGACAGTTCCGCGCTTCGGGGAGCACGTTAAGCCGTTAGTTCAGGTTTCCGTCTATAATAACGGTTACAATAGGCGGTTAAATAACTCTGACACCAAGGTTTCATTGGACTACTCGGTGTCCCACAAAAGATCTTAAAAAACGTTACTAACCCGTTTTTCAAGCTCTACATCTCCAGCACTTAAAAGTCCCGTCATCGTAAAACATACCAGCGGTCATTTATTACAGCGAACGAAAACCCATAATTCTCCCCCCTCGATGAATTATGGCGCTTTTCATACAATGTTATTAAATTCCTGGCTGGAAAATGTAGTCAGCATGGCAAAGTCACGTGACACAGTTTAAAGCAGTGGGTAATTAGGTTAAAAGTAGTGTAAGCCCTCTAATTATGAAAATAGCTAGACTGGCTTACCAGCTTTTTTACTTGCGTGCTAAGTTTTTCATTTTTAGTTGTTCATATTTTTCACATGGCATTTCAAATTTTTTTCATCTCAGTTAGAGGCATTTGCAACACACTTTTTGCTAATAGTAGATCAATAAACTTTAGATCAACATTGTTTTTCGGTAGTTCACTCACATACAAGTTTCGATACTGTTTATTTCAGTTTAAAACCATGTCTTACAGAAACATTAAAACTCGAGAAAAATAGCCATCGGCATATTATTATTCACCTTTGGTTGCGACAATTGGATTAGACCTGCTATGCATAGTATTATATTAGGTACCTAGTATTGAATGAAGTATGATTTCAAAATATGTAAATATGACGTCAACATTTTTCCGCTAGAGTTATCACTGTTCGTAATAAATTCAAATTGTGTAAATATATGACATCAAAGAACTTCTTCCTCACAGGTTGTCTGTCACATTTCATACACATCGATTATTCCGTAAATTAAGTTTACGTAGGTGAGTACTTGAATCTTTGACGTAATAAGTACCTAATATTGGCAGGGTCGAATTTGTGTACAGGAAAGTCTTACAGTACCAAACATCTAAATCAAGCAAACAGCTCATCTCATCTTACCTTTCGCTTCTCGCGAACATAATACAGTCCAACGCCAAACTCACAATGTAACCAAATTCACGCACTACAACTCACAAGGTAACCAGATTCAGATTGACCTTTGCATAATCACGGTTTTAGTACTCAGGTAAAGTGCATGGCCACGTGACTTACGTAAGGGAATTTTGCTACGGCAGCGCGCGACCGTCTGCCGTGGCGCGGGACAACACTGTGGACCCGCAGCCAGCTGGTCGCTACGCCGCGCATGCCTTTTAAAATGTCTGGATCACGCGGCTTCTCTACGCCTTTCAGATACCATTACGGCTTGAAGCTGTGGCTGTAAGTTGACGCGGCTTAGAAAGCCGGTAATGGAAACGGCGGGGAAATTTGAACGCGGTGGAGGCCCTAAGCCTCGGCGCACACCAACACCTCTCTTCGAGTTTTCCTTTTTCTCCAGCCACTCCATGCATTCGTCGGCTTGCAAGGCACTAATTAACAATACTCCTTGCACCTTCCTTTTCCCACGTGGAGCCTGGAGAACACTTTGTTGAGTTGTTTTATGTTGTATTGTGGACGGAGCCTTTGTAGCTCGCCTGTTAAGTATTCATGAGCGGTCGATGCTGTGTTTGGTGAGCCGATAACCCGGCACCGGACGGCTTCTTATTGTTTTTTCTGTGTGAACATTGAGCCATATTGAATAACTAACAGAATTATCGATTAGGCGGAGTTACACTTGTGATGCGTAAGATAAAAAAAAATACTCTAGCTTTGATGGGTGTATTAGGTATACGCTTAGCGGCAAACGCATACTTGTGTGTAATTTATCGTCTTTTCCGGTTGCTTTTGCAATCAAGCTGCATGCCTACCAAGAACTTTAAGTTCATACATAACCTTATCAAATTTGCCTTGTTTAACACCTGCATTCTAGGATGTAGGCTTTTCGAAGCGCTGAAATGCAATCAATTTCAGTAACTAAGCCAACCAACCCATCAAACCACAATCAATTAATAGCAGCGTATCCTAATTCAACTTTGATTTATCCCAGAAAAGATAGCCAAGATCAAACTCAACCCTTTGGTTAACTCAAACGCACAGCTGAAGATTGAAAGGCTGGGGATGGGGGGGTTAACTAGGAGTATCAATATAAGATAGTATCGGACGGGTCGACGCCTTCCGATCAATCAAATCAAACTGTGAGGAGAGTTGTAGGAGGATGAAATACGAAAGTGCATAAACCGCAACTATTTTACCTAAATGTAACATCAAACTACTTGTTAGAGGGATCTACTACTGACAGTGTGATAGTCATAGGTTGTGATAGACATTTTGGATTTTGAATTGTTCTTATGCCGCGCGCATAGGACTTAGGTTCATTAGAGGTTCGGGTATTTAGAGCTTGACTGTAACTACTGTTGGTTGGTGGCTATCAGAGTATAATTTAAGATTTTTATTTTATGATCTTAAAACTTGCAAATCAAATACAAAAATTCAAAAATTCTGTGACTAAACTATAACTGCTCAAATCACATTATCAATTTAATGCATTCAGCGTACAGTAAACTACATTTATGCAGTGCATTAAAGTGATGCCACTGCAGTAGCAAAGATGAGCAATATTTATTTTTGCAAACTCCTGTACACTCGCTACGTTTTAAAATGAACCTTATTACATTCTTCTGAGGTAGAAAAAGTTGTGATGTTGTGCTTACCATGTGTTTGCGCACCTTATCCCTGATTCGTGTCCTTTGGATTGAAGTTCGTCTTATACGTCATCCATTACCGTTTCTCTGTGAAGTTTTCATCACATTATAAAAAACTGTGCAGCAATAAAAAGCAAATACTGACGACTCAGAGGCGTGGCCATTGTTTTTTTCCCAGGACGTGTGTAGAATTAAGCAGCGTGAGGCTCGCGACCCGCTCGTTTTTGCGATACCGCCGAAATGAAAATTTTCTCTTTACGACAATTCCGACATTCACCCTTCGTTTGTATCACCGTACCTGACGTGCCTACGTACGGCTATTTGCACACGTACTGCGTGATATTGTGGTATTTGACAGCTAGTTAGCAAATGACAGGCAGTAAGTGGTGCGACGTCGTGTGTGGTTGCTTTCTGCATGATATCTCATAAAACTCCTTGTATTAAAACATAGATTTCGACACAATTCAGTAAAATCGGCAGCTCATGTGAGAACCACTTACTAGATATTTAGGACATGTATGTATATGTCGCAGTATGATGGCAGAATTAGGTTTATGGCCAAAAACCTAGGTTTCCTGTCCTGTCCTGTCCTCCAGGGTGTTCAATCCTCCAGAGCGTACAGTGGTACATCCTGCTCTTATGGTGTCTGACGCTCCCCCCTGCCCTCCCGGGCATCCGAGGCAATCCTGCTGTTCAGGCTGTCCGATGTTACACCCCTTCCTTCAAGGTGTCTAATGCCTTCAGGGTGTCCAAGTCTACCCTCAAAAGGTCAGAGGGAGGTGCATAAAGTACCTCTCCACTCCTCGTTCCTCCGAACCACACGGGCACGGTAAGCCGTCGGTCCCGATTGCTCTCTATGATCACTTAGACGGCGGTCATTACACAACCATGTTAGAGGCCTGCTACTTGCAGTAGGCGGTTGAAAACTCTGATACCAGAGTCCATCGGCTGTTGGGCGACTTGGTGTACCACTCGAAGACGAAGAAGTTCCCCCGAAATGCAAAAAAGCCATAATACTAAACAAATCTAGGATTTCGGTCAAAATCCTAGTTTTTTGGTCAAGATCCTAGGTTTTTGGCCAAAAACCTGGATCAGCTTAGGACGATGGCCGAAGGAAGTCTACGATTCTGCCATATGCCGGCTTATGCAAAAACCTGATTCTGCCATCGTACTGCGACATATTATATATTATGTATGTCGGAGAAGGATGGAACTCTGTGGGTATTTAGTGAAATTATTTGACAGTTGATAGTTCGCGTTTTGATAATTTCTTTCCATTCCATTGCTAGTTGAATCTTGCAGAAACGAAACGCATAGCGCTGGCAACACTCGACATAGACGGTGCGCTTTATTTGCACACAGTAGGCTAAAGACAGCATGTTAGACTGGATTGACTTTAACGGCGATGTAATTCGTTCTCACAGTTTATTGTTGGCTGCTTTCGTGATAAAGAAACGGAACTCAAGCGGCGAACTGAGTAAACAACTTTGACAGTTCCAGTTTGGGTGCGAATCGGGTCGTGTTTTGAGGTTAGATTTCAATCCGGCGAAATCTTGGTAATCTTGGAGTATTTCAAGGTGCTGTGGTCATCAGGCGATGGCGAAGACCTAGATTCGTATGGGCTACGGAATATTTGTGGTGATTGTGACAGTTCCAGCTAAGGTATGGTTTTGTTTGTGTCTTTTCGAAGTTACGTTCGCAATCCGATAGAATTATGGTAATCCTGGTGTATTTAGAGGAACCAGGGCATCCAGGCTATAGTGGTGCTCTAGCTTCGTGAGGCTAGTGGAATATTTTAGAGTATCATGAAGTGTTTGTTATCGTTTTACCCTCGGAAGGTTACTGGTATGCGAAAGGTTAGTAAAGTGCAGAAATCGTACGAGAATGGTGATAATAACTGGTGGTCTATCCTTGTAGGCATGCAGGGCTGCAGGCAGAGGACTTCAACGATGTCTGGCGTTGAAGATTGGTGATTAACGGGATCTGACGACTGGCGAAGAAGCGCTGACGTGGATTAGCGCGAGTCTAAGGTTCCGAGATTGTTCCTCTAGGTGTGGTGTAAATGCTGTCGTATGGTTACACCATACCTGATGAGGGCTGCAAGCCCGAAACAGCCTGGATGGAAAAGCTGACTACGTGATAGTGAGTATACTGTGGTTTATCATTATAGTGGCAGTGGTTCGAGATAGCATATGACGATGTAGTATCCTGACAGGAGACGGCAGTTGACTATGCAGTATTCCATCCATCAAGTACCTATCCATCAGGTACTCGACGAGTATACGCCCACGACGTGCTGTTGGTTTTATAACCTGACATTCCTGACGCGCGTAAGATTCTCTGTTTGTTATGTTTTGGCCTTCTTCTATGGCCCTTCTTCCCGCTCGTGCCCCCTTCCTGATTGATCTTCGACATGTATGTATTTTTTCTCTCTCTAGAGTCGTATTCTTAGTTGCTGTGGCACTCAGTTAGTTGAAATGAGCGGAAACTGGGCTAAAAATAACTACAATCAAACAAAAGTGTGAAAAAAATACCTACTTAATACTTACCTACTAAGATATTATAAGGCGGTTCCAGTAAGCACCGCTCAATTTCGCCAAATGTTGACATTGTTTTTTAGGAAAAGCGTCGCATGAAATCGCACAGAAACGAACAAATCAATAAACACCACGTCGCATCGCATCGCGGACGTCATTTACTTGCTGCTGTCAAAAATCGCAAAATTGGTGTTAACGTAAAACATACTTGACAGCATAGGCCGTCTTCCTAATTTATGACAGCAGTAACTGTTTAACTCATAGACCTATTTATATATACAGGGTGTAAGGGACAGCCTTCCGAATATTGATAGGGTGCATTCAGACCATGAAACTGAACTACTTCCCATTATAATATTTTTCAGGAAACGAAAAAAAGTTTCGTCCTCCTATACAAAATTACGATCAACTGACTGCATTTAGTATGGGAAACTAAAATTTATTTGCATTTCCTGAAAAATATTTTTATGGGAAGTTGTTCAGTTTCATGATAGGGTTATCAGTATTCGGAAGGCTGTCCCTTACACCCCGTATACTAGCGTATAGTTTAACTACTACATAAAATTAGCACCTACCTATACTTGGAAATTTCTACCTTTCAAAAAATAAAGCTTTTCAGAATGCGACAGCAGAACTGACATTGGCATACATGCTTTATGAAGTAGTCTCGCCTGACCTGAAACAGTGGCCTGAAATCCTGAAATGTAGTATCTGAAAATAGTGGCAATCAATATCTGTAGGCATTGGACAAAATTGTAAGGTAGAGTGACCCACGCTAAGTAAGTTACTGAAGACTAGCATCATCTTCCTGCCCTTATCCCAAATCAGTTGGAATCGGCCTAACATGTCTTGTCAGAACACTAAATCATGTTGCAAACGGATTTGGCTATGTTTTAAGACCGGCCGCCTGCCTAACGTCTCCTCCTTCAATCCTCTGGGTATGCTATTGTAGGTGGTAGGTATCATGTCATCGCCAATATTCAGTCGAGGTCAAACGCTCTACGTCGCCTTTCACGGAACACCCTAAGTGGACTAAAGGTGGCAGTATTATTAGCTGCTGCCATACGGCTACTGTAGGCTGATATTAAAAAGGTAAAACAAAAAAAAATACATTATACTGAATTTAAAACAATAAACTAACTTTCTTTCATTTCGTGCTATATTGTGTTACTTGATTCAATAGGATCCTAGATTCTAAGGTCTAGGGCCTAGAATTATCAATAATTTCAAGCCATTTGGGTGCTGTTCAAAATAGCTTTAACTGAGGTGGTTGTGGTAGTACTAATAGGAAAATCATTAGGTAATTTTAGTGATACATTATCAATTTTTTTAAATGTCATATCCATTCTTTGCCCAACACCGTCTACCATAAGTTTAACTCCACTCAAAGTCTAAAACTAGCTCTATTCCATGAACCAATGCGATTGCTGTGTTTCATTTAAAATTAATACGATTGCGCCAATCATTCGCGTCGAGTATACATTTTAAGTGGTCATTAAAGACAAAACAGACAGTATACAGAAGGGTCACTCGACCCTATTTAGGATTTTCGCGATCATCACCTTGTTACATAGCCAGGGTTGCGACTGTTAAAAATCTTAAAGTATTACAATATTAAAAATGCAAAATTTGATACAAGAACGTGATATGATTCTAAGGTTAATCCAAGAAATATGACGTTCGTGGCAACTATCTTCTTAGTTACCTTAAGTTGCCCTAAAATTCTAGTTAAAGTCAGTAAGCATCCAAATCGACGCTAGTACTGAGTGAGCCATCTGTAAAGGCGCCCCGCGCGCCATGTCCCTAATTTTTGATTAAAGTGGAATCTCCGATTTGATAATTTTATTTGGAAATTTGATTTCCAAATGCCGTCACAAATGGGTCGCATTAATTTTGCAAGATTCAAATTGGCCAGGCGGGAATTCGTTAGGGGATCCATCCAAATTCTTCTTATTTAATGTCAATCTAATTTAAAATATATCAATTTCAATTACTATAGAAAAGCGTTGATTGGACAGACAAGACACCCAAAATAAAAATCCATATTCTCCTGGGTTTAGTTCAGCCGCGGCATTTCAGATATAGTAGGAATGGGGTGTTTGTTACCTATATGCAGCTCACCTAATTTGCACATTGTTAAAAGCGCATACTATGTATGACAACGACAACTTACAAAAAAATATATTGATGGTATATACTATATCATACATATTTAACCTATTAGAATCTTATATGACTTATGTTCTCACATTTCAATTTCTTATGACTAGACCAGTCAGTGGGACGGTATACCCCCAGGTCCCGGGTTTAACCCCTCGTCACTAACATGTTTTCAATTTACTATTTCCATTTACGACAATAATATAGCGCTGTAAGTGCATAACCATCCCTAAATTACTTGGCACGTACCTACTTACCAAGAGAAATTTTCCAAATCCTTGATAAGGGGCCCTACAGACACACACATTAAGAAGCTTAGGGCGCGCGCTCAAACGACCGTCCTCGCTTGAAACATACGTCAATTGTCGCCACAAAAACCGCCAAGGCACCCGCCACCGGCCTAATTAATGGCGGCTGACCATTCGCTGACCCATAGACTGCGTGTCCACTGAAGCAGAAAAAAATTGAGAAAGAAATAGTAGTGACGAAAGAAACACACCCACGTGTTCCTACATAGTTTGAATGTGACTAAAGAGTTTTGCGTGATTCGTCATAACATTAAACTGTCTTTGATTTCGCGTCTGTAAGTCTATGTAAGTTCCGGTTTGATAATCCTACAAACTGAATCTTTCGAATATTAACATAAGCGATCAAGTATGACCATTAATTAACGCCGCTGACTTGGCCACTTGCGACTCTTGGGATGTTATTTAGAAACTTACTTCATGGGTAATACAAATTTACATAATCCACTTGAAGCACAATGATTCTTTAGTGGACGATTTTCTTCTGCGCTCTTTTTAACCAACGAAAAATAAAAAAAGGATGTTCTCAATTTATCGCAAACTTTTATTCCTCGCTAGCTTTGTCGCAATGGAAATGCACCATTATTATTGGCGGTCGACCATCCACTGACCCCTCGGAGATTAAGCCACACATAAAACCTTAGCTGGCCATGACACACGCGCCTCTAGTAGCCATTGATACCCAATCAATCGCAACCGGAATACTGACTTGTTTGTGATTTGCTGGTCCGATTTCTGGTAAATTTTACTTCTAGTAGGCAGGTAAAGGGCACGCATGTGAGCTATTTTTAAAATATGTGTTGATTGCAGAGATAAAATACCGTTAAGTACCTCATCATTTGTCATGAAGACACCACATATTTTATAGTTGAGATAGCTACTACCTACCTACATTCACCGCCGTATTACAGTTGTATGGCGCTCCTTTTCTCGCTTGAGTTTACCACCGAGTGTCATACGGCGGCGGATGCAGCGAGTGGCCATCTCAACGTTACGTGCGAACCTGTTTTCCATAGTCATATTGCTTGTGATGTCTGTGGCATTGAGAGACTTTTTTTTACTCTGTGGGACATGACGACTTTTGAAAGTACAAGTATTCAATCGTGCTCTAAAGAAAGATGTAGGACAACAAAGAACAATATTTATGTAACAGAGATACGCTTTCGTTCATAGAAAATATATGTGCAAATGCACCCGTGTAGCTGTTAGTAAATTTTCCAAGGTACACAGTATTTTTCGCCGGCAGGGGGCGATATCGTAACTTTAAATCGGATTTATCGTTTTCCGATCACGGTCGGTTTAGTTCAGCCGGCTAGACTGTAAATTATCGATTCATAGGATAAAATTTTCAAAATTGCTTTGCTTTTAATCTTCTGCGAGTAATCTTATCGTAGTTTTACAATAATTTGGAACGGGAAAATAAATAATACGGGGTGTAAGGGACAGAATTCCGAGTACTGAATAGGACATCTTGTATCAAATCATGATCAGCTGTATTTCAAGAAGCATTTTCAGTGGAAAGTCATTTCTTTTTAAAATTGGTAGATGTTCAGTTTCATGGTCTGAATGCACCGTATCAGTATTTTGGAGGGCTGTTGTCCCTTACACCCTCTATACAGGGTTATTTTAAGTCAGTGTGCAAACTTTGCAGAACGTTTCTACTAGTGATTCTGAACAACTTTTACTATGGGGCCACCTGAGAAATCTGAAAATAGATTTTGGGTGTTCCATACATTTTTGCCGAGTAGGTATTCATTTTTCTATGGAACATCCGATTTTCTTTTGTTTGCGAATTCACAGGTTGTCTCATAATAAAAATTTATCATAATCACAAGTAGAAACACCATGCAAAGTTGACTAATACTCCGATCAGAACCGTCATTAATTTGCACCTAAAATTTGATAGTACGATTTTGAGTTGAATGAACATTCATAACTTTCAATTCAAAATACCTAATTTCCCCTCCAACCCTTAATTATACAGTGTTGCCAATATCGTGACTCATATAAAGTCGACGATGTTTAATTTAGATTATGGCGACTATATTACCTGCCCCGCCTAACACGTAAGGCTAACTCAGCTAATTTATAGTTGGCTTGTTTGCGTGGGACTTAGTTGTTGAGTTTCAGATATGCAGCTAAGTAGTTGTATTTATGTCGGCTTGGTAATTACAGGCTTTATCGGGCTGGAATTCCAAATATAAATTAGTAAATTAAATAAGGATTTTGTAAGCGCAAGCGTCAAAACACGCGTGACTAGGTATTAGTTCGGAATTAACAAGAAAAAAGTAGGTACTTATAGGATCTTTGATTCCACCTTAACTTGTAGAGCGTGGGAAACATGCCGCTTCCGTATCGGCTTATATAATTAGCCATGAAAGTTTTGCCTTAAAGACTGAACGAATTGTCTGTCACAGACGTGGATATGACAACTTGCGCAGGAAATCATTGAACTTTTTTTCGCAGTTATTTTTACAAATAAAGGTGAAAGTATGTATTATTTTCGCGTTTATAAAATAAAACAGATTATTTGAATATGGCATCAAATTCTTCACGAGTTGACGTACCAACTATCCTATAACTTGTTAATAGCCGAATTCGTATCTTATAAGGATCTGAATAGCTGTACGTTAAAAACAGTTCTATACAAAGGAATTGCTACCGCTATTCAGGTTAACGACGATCTGAGTAGCGGTAGGATTTAATAAAGCGCATCGACGCCATTAAACTATACGCAGGTGTGATGTGTAATAAACCATAATATTTTATCCAGTTTTTAGCACCTACCTATTATAGATTATCGATGAATTCCAAATACTTAGTCCAGGAGCCAGTTGGCACGGATCTGCGTTGACCGGGTCGCGGGTCGATGCGTCGTGTTAATGGTCCCTGTGAAGTATAAATCCAGTTTTATGGCTCTCATTATTTCGAAAGCAGTCAAAGAACATTTTATAGGAACCTTATGAGCAGATAGACAGATGTTTCTGCATCAAATAAGTTTAGACAGATCAAGCTGTACTGATTCCTTTTACTAACACATTGTATGGAAATAACAGCATAAGTTGATAACATAATGGATGAGTTGAGATGTATTTTCTGATGCGCTTCGCTTTAATCACTGATTGCCGTCTCGTTAGGCCGCCCAACCCTTCATTTTATTGTATGACAACGAGGGCCTCTCTCTGGCATCACGTTTCAATACCAATGTTACCAATAACTCTATTTTAAAACAATGATTTTCCTTCACTCCCTACGAATTTCCATGAATCCTCCTAGTCCAGGAGCCAGTTGGCACAGATCTCTGCTCTGACCGGGCCACGGGTCGTGGCGTCATGTTAACGGTGCCGGTGAAATACTGCATATCCTCATTTTATGGCCTTCCGATTTTATCCCCGATCCGATGGGAGAGATGGATCCCACACCTGACGTAATTTGGTGCGGAAGAGATAGGTATATTAGGATGTTGTCTAAAGACCGATAGCGAAATCTCCAAACCGGCTGGTGATAAAGACCAACTAACCCCTAGGAACATAGGTCGAATTAAGAAAAATATTTAGACCTCCCATACAAAGTTGCCGATCAGCATGAGGTCCACATTATTCTTCCATATTCCGTCCTTTGCTTCTTGGGGAAAAAGGTTCCTTATCACCAGTTGTTTCAGAGTTTTCACTATCGGTTATTAGTAAAATTTCACCGTATAGTTTCAGCATCTAACATAATAAGAGTTACAGAGGCAGATGCGTCTGTAACAGAACGCAAGTTTTTCCGTTGCAATTGTCTTTGCAATTTTCAGACGCATTCGTAACAAATGCGCTTAAAATTTGCAGCAACGGACTTTAAAGGGAAAATGTGGGAACCGCCAAAGGCCCGGCACTTTTGTGTATCAGACCGCCAATTGCCCCGGTCTCCCTTTTGGGGATTAATAAATGAGTGCAGTCGATGTTAATTACGTCCTTTATGGAGTAATACGTTTTCAGGAACGATTATTTGGTAATGATAATAAAGAACTTTATAGCTTGTGAATTCATAATATAACATTTAAGCAATCCAAAAGTTTAGGTTCAAATACACCTATGTCTAGCTCAGTCATGCATGAATAGATAACTTAAAAATTCCGTGCCTTTATCTAAAATCTGCGGCTGAAGAAAACATATGTGACTTTTTCTCACGTCATAAATAAATAATAAACTGTTTTTTATAAATACTAAGAAACACTATTATGCTGGATACATGTTTTCAAAGTAAAAGACCTAACCCGTTTGTCTACACTAATATAATAAAGAGGAAAACTTTGTTTGTTTGTTTGTTTGTTTGTATGTAATCGATAAACTCCGAAACTACTGGACCGATTTCCAAAATTCTTTCACTATTAGAAAGCTACAACATCCCTGAGTAACATAGGCTACTTTTTACCACGGGAAAATTCCTCATTCCTACGGGAAAACGGTTAGCAGCAGGAAAACGGGGAAATAAATTGAATTTAATTGAATTAAATTGAATTGAATTTTGGCACTGATATTACTATCATATAAAAGACGGACATGGTCAGCCCTCGAGGATCTGGAGTACCTGATGAAGACCACCAGCATCCCATATAAACTATAAGAGATACGGTCATGGCTTCATAGAAAAAGTTGTTCACCATGACGGGCCGCTTCTGCTGGCACATGGTCATCGAGGATCTGGAGTACCTGATGTAGACCACAAGCATCCCATCTAAACTATAAGAGATAGGGTAATGGTTTCAAAGTAAAAGTTATTCAGCACGACAGGCTGTTTCTGCTGGCACATGGTCACGAGGGTCTGGAGTACCTGATTTAGACAACCAGCATCTCATCTAAACTATAAAAGGTTCGGTAATGGCTTCAAAGTTAAAGTTATTCAGCATGACGGGCCGCTTCTGCTCGCACATGGTCACGAGGGTCTGGAGTACCTGATGTAGACCACCAGCACCCCATCTAAACTTTATTAGACTCGGTAATGGCTTCAAAGTTAAAGTTATTCAGCATGACGGGCCGCTTCTACTGGCACATGGTCACCAGGGTCTGGAGTGCCTGATGTAGACCACCAGCATCCCATCAAAACTATAAGAGATACGGTAATGGCTTCAAAGTTAAAGTTATTCGCCATGACAGGCCGCCTCTGCTGGCACATGGTCATGATGAGTAACTTCTGCTAGAATGGATTAATGGACTTTTTACTACGGGCAAAGATCCCATTTCTACGGGAAAACAGGTAAGTAGCAGCGAGTGAAACCGCTGAGCGGGCCGCTAGTATACAATAGTTATCGCTCTACTAATACGATAAACCCAAAAGCATTTCCATAAGCGCAAAGCCAGAAGGATTTGACGGCCGCAAATTCAGCCGCGCCAACAATATGTGGCCCATAATCAGTGTTCCCAAACCTACCGATTTGGGACTTAATCTACCGATCTACCGAATTGAGACAAAAATCTACCGATTTTTCAATTTTTGAGGTTTTTGCTTAGCAAATGAACGCCGCACCCCTTTATTTTCATGAATTTTATCCAAATGTGCACGATCCGTGCGTAAAGTTCAGTTTTCTTCAAGCGATTCAGATGAAGTGAGTGAACTACGTTACACTAAATTGCCATCACCGTCGCGCGCGTTGACAGTGCAATTTCGGTTCATTGCTTGATTGTATTTGTTCACCAGCTGCTCTACCGAATTCTACCGATTTTTCGACTGAGAATCTACCGAAATTATTATTTTTGGTTTGCGAACACTGCTCATAATCAGGCTAAAATACCATACGGCCGCAAACCGACGATAATGGGCCAGTATAAAAATTTATTGGCCCACAAAATGGCCTTCTATTCTGTTGAGCTCGATCTCAATTAAAATCCTATTATCTGCTGAAACGCTGCCCGCCATGTGCACCGAACAGCTGCTATAAATCTGTATCTGTGATAAAAGAGGTTGACACGCACACCGCGCGATTTTCCGGTGTTTGCCTGGAACAGATTTTTTGCGAAAACGATCACAAGTTTACAAGAAAATCGCCGTGCGAATTGGACTCACGCACGAAGGGTGGCGTACCATAACATGGTGTATGAATATGACATAAAAATCAAGTAGTTGTAATAGAGCCCCATATTTTTTATTTGTCTACATTTTAGTATTTGTTTTTATAGCGACAATAAAAATACGTCGTCTGTGAAAATTTCAATTCGCTAAATATTACGGTTTATGAGTGAGATACAGTTTAGTGACAGACAGACAGTAATAGAGTTCCGATTCACCCTTTGGTTCCGGCACGCAAAAAACGGGATAAAATAGCGCACTGCACCGCATGAAATGGTAGGAGTAACAGATTGTCGTTTGTTCTGTAGCCTTTACAATCCGTAATACGACCTGGTGCATGTGGGAATCACCAAAGCTGAAAGTCGGTAGTCTGGTTTTGATAATCTATGAACTTTCAAAGTCGAATTAAAGACGACCTTGCTTTCACCAATGACCTATGGGTTATCTCATAGAAATGATAAATCTGCTCGTAAAATTCAGATTTTCCTAATTCTTTTCCATAAAAAGATTTCGAGTATGAAATAAGTGTAAAGTCTTTTATTGTATTTATTAGATGGGATAGGGAAGGAAGATGGTTAAACATTTTCAAACAGAACTTCCTATCTCCGCTATCCCAATATAATTCGGGTATGACGTGCAAATTATCAATTCACCATAATCATAATAATAACCATTAATTTTGGTTAACAACATAATTCACCTCGGCACGTAATGAACAAAGTTACATTTAGGCCGTAATGGTTCCCTTTTCACGCAAAAACATAATTTCTCCCTCTTTTTATTCAAAAATCCTCTGTAATAGCGCATGATTAAGCTTAAGCACTCGGACACAGTATAAAGTAAAGCAGTAGGACGAATCGCCACTACTTCACTAAGATAAAGAAGAAGTGGTCTCTGTTTCGACTTTTTGACATGCAATCATAGACAAAAATGATATATTTACGCTAACAAAAGTTAATGATATTGTCACTTTGTTTGTGAGACTGGTTAGGACATCAAGATAGAGCTTCAACATACAATTGATTCTCTGAAACACAGTATTTAAAAGAAAAATAATCTCAGGATAAATGCCAACAATTTCTCCTTAGTTTCATTAAAATTGCGCAAATGCTCGTACGAGTCTTGATTAATTGTTCCAAAATCTTTAACCCCACTTATCCTGACTGATGTTTTGATTCGCCGTGCGCAAGCAGATATTCTACTGCTTAACCACACAAACTGTTACCCAACCACAACCGTTATGAATCAAACTTTGCAGTTACAAAGCAGCCGGCTTATTCAGCAGGAAACTGCAGTTTTATTGAGACTGGAATGACGTTCGTAATCCGGTACTTATAAGGCTTATTATTGCATACACACGTCTCATTACGCAGCTTGATGGGCATACCGCAAACGTGGCACATGTGGAAATGTCAAATGACCTTATCACTGGCGTTATTAAGCTGATAGTGCCATTGAGTTCCATAGTTTAATATTGCTGCTATTAAAGCTATACATGATAGACTATACAGTGGCGTCAAAAGACAATTTAAATTCCTTTTACCAAGAGTTATCCGGATCACCCCCATGTATGTTCCTCAATTTTTTGTAGTTTACGAGTTATTCAGTTTTAAGAGTTGTACCTATGGGAAAAAAATAACCGTGATACACCGTTACGCAAGGGATATAGTCGGGATATATGTTTGTATGTTTGTGATATCAATTTGATTCAAAACGAATATCTACCTACTTATGTAGTCAACGAACAACCCAAAATAAAATTCGTTCGCATAATCGAATGGTCTTTTAAAGATACCTACGTGAAAATGCTGCGATGAAAATTTTAAGCTGTCCATGAAAATATAATATTTTAAGCATGCATAACCATGACCTGAATATTTTAGCATCGGATGCATAAAATTCATAACTTTTATTAAACATTTATAAGTTTTTATTATCAATTAGCCGTCGCTGGTATGAATAATAAATTAGCAAGAGTCAGTGACTGCGGCGACATTTTACTTAGGTAGTCAGCAATTCAGTAGGTATACTTCGTTAGCATTTTACATAGTCAATACATTAAGCTACCTATTTGAGGGATAAATAAACAGTTTTACAGTAGAAATAACCATACAAGTGTATTGATATTAATCCAGTTTACAAACTTTAAATGGTATGTCAATTGTCCCGATGCCAGACTGTCCCGATGGCGTAGTGGATAGTACCCCTGCCTTCTACGCCGAGGGTCGTGGGTTCGATTCCCACCGACACAAAAATTTGTAAAGTCAATTTTCAAATATTTGTGTTTAGTCTGAGTGTTTTCTATGTACATATAATATGTATTTATTTACAAAAAAAAAGTAAATAAGTATTATATCAGTTGTCTAGTTCCCATAGTACAAGCTTTGCTTAGTTTGGGGCTAGATGGCGCTGTGTCTCTCGTCCAGGGATATTTATTTATTTAATTTGCTGCTGATTGTACCTGAGCATGTACTTTTGTTTTTGTTAATAGGATATTCTCAAAATAAAAAAGTACAACTCGCAGTAAAATCTGCATAGCAGAGAACGATATTGCGTTGAACAGGGCTCTACATTTGAAAATCTACTACATTGTTTCTGATAGTCTACAAAATTTACATAAACATGGTATAAACGGCTCTATCAGAGAGAGTGCCAACTCTACCCAACAATGAATCGCAGTATGTTAGAAATAATTCCCCGTAAGTACGCACTAACTTTGAAAGTTTCCAGCCCGCAGATGTGTCTAGGCTAGATGAGCTATCTATTAAAATGCCAATGTGAAGTGAGTCATTATCAGCAGTAGCTCTATACAGGGACACTGGCTGAATTGCTTATTGGCAAGAAGAAAGACTCGATACAGATCAGAAAAAAAAAAGGTTTTTTTATATTACCTATTTAAAATAGTATAAGCGGAGCTGAGATATCTATCAGTGCCTGATAGCATCTTGTAAAAGACTTGACTCCAACCTAATATACATACATACACATATCACGCCTTTATCTCTTGTGGGATAGGCAGAGTGTTAACGGCCGTAAAAATGCGCGCGCTATCGCTACGTCAATCGCCATCGCCATGTCAAAATTTAAGGGGTTAGTGAGAAAAATCATGTGTCAGAGTAATAATCATTATTATCATAATCCACCACCCTCTTCTGCACACATACACCCACTCTCTCTCTCTTCGTGTGGGACACCGAGTTGTTCAACGACCCGATGAACCCTGATGGCAGAGTTTTTCACCCACTGGATACGACATTTCTATGCGAAGCGAACGCTCACATTCTTAGTCTTGGCTGTGGTCTTCTTGTAGATAATATCTTGGGATCATCGAGGTGGTTTACCTCCCGCCCATTTCGCTCTTCTGATACTACGGTCATTCAAATAGGCCATATTTATTAAATAAATTGAATTGAATTGAATTGAATTGAATTGAATTGAATTGAATTGAATTGAATTGAATTGAATTGAATTGAATTGAATTGAATTGAATTGAATTGAATTGAATTGAATTGAATTGAATTGAATTGAATTGAATTGAATTGAATTGAATTGAATTGAATTGAATTGAATTGAATTGAATTGAATTGAATTGAATTGAATTGACAGATGTCAAAATCACGTTAACGCTATGACATAAGGTCTATTTTTTCTGTTGACATGTCAACAAGTATGGGTTTGACAGCTGTCAAATATGGCCTATTCGAATGACAGTAGTATAGTTACCTTACCACTGACGAACGACAGTAGGTACTAAGTAGGAATAAACTTTATAACTAATGCGCTACCTTTCTAGTCTTTAAAATCTGTGTTGCCAACGCATAATCATTTGGCAACATTGTACCAAATTACAGACGAATTCGCTGCAAACTGCAAGTGTTGAATTCAAGCTCATTTTAGTTATACATTCGTTTCGTGGATCTAACAAACTCAAACTTAATACACCTTTTAAGTGCAGGGTGAAACAGTATAATTGACACACGACATTGTATAGACATTAATTTAAATTTTTGTACTTACTATCAACAATTTCTTGTACCTACTTATTTTAATCACTATGTAAGTGGGCGGTGTGGTACCGGCTTATAATGGCATCACCTGGCTTAGAATAGCACTACAACATATCTTTCCCGTGGGTGTCGTAAGAAGCGACTAAGGGATTTGAGAATTGATCTGTATTACAATTTTAGGCGATCGCGAACAACCTGTCACTATGGTGATATACAGTCTTTTGAATGACTCTGTAACTTGTCAGAGGTGGAGTAAATGGCCGTTTTTTACAGCCGTTTACGCTCTGCTTATCCCGCAGGGATATAGGCGTGAATTTGTGGGCTATAAAGTCTATACTTAAACAAAAATGATTCATCATTAAAAGAAATACGGAAATATTACAGAGTAAATAGGTAGATAATTAGCGTTTATTTGGAAAGGCACTTTAATCATTTGCTCCGAGTGAAATGAAAATTTAAAGGAATAAATATTATTGACCTTTCAACTGCCTAAGCAATATTTTATGGTCAATGAACAAAATTTTCATTACTTGTTTCAAAGAAATATGTTTGTAACTTGACAAAAGTATTGATGTTTCAACTCTCGGCTTTTTTAAGTAATAAAATATGGTGTGCTACTTCTTGGCCGGACCACCATTTAGTACTCACTTACTATTATAAATTGTAAACACATACTACCTTTATCTCATTAGCATGAAATAAGTAGTACCTCCAAGATTAATTAGCTAAAAATCATTGCTCACTTACATCAAAAAAAGTAATTTCTTATTCGTGTTAGCTGGTTTCTTTCCTGGGTGAGGACAAGTCAATTTATAATATTGTGTAGATCGTTCCACGATTGCATCTTATATTGCAATTACATTTCAAAACTCTCAAAATGCTAATTGAGAAAAAAAGACGGAGAGGGCGACCTTGACGTGTAATGTGCATAAATGGACCCAGTCAAGGAGAAGATTGGAGTCGTGTCGTATAAGGAATCAAGAAGAAGGCTCAAGTGCAGATTGGTTATTAGTCCAAAAATAATCTAAGAAGTTAATACTAAAGTTATATTAGTCCTTATTTCTTTGATTTTACTGAAAAATTCAACAACGTAAGTGTCCTAAGCAATTTTGTCACCTACAATAAATAATTATATAATTTAAAAACAAAAGCCAGCTTTTGTAGAAAAACGATTTTCCTATACAAAACACAGCCAATGACAATCGGGATAATGTAAGGATTCTTCTCACACTATTCCCAATCAAACCTGTTTAGTGGTTAAAGAGTTACAGTGCTTTAAAGAAACGCACATACATGCATACATGAACCCTAAAAACATTACACTCCTTTTTTGTAGGCAGTCGTGTAAAAACAGAGATCTTTGAAATAAATTTGTCTCTTAAGCAAACACCTGCCCCAAACTAGCATCTTAAAAGCCCACAAAGTTGTTTATAGCCAGCTATAAACACAGAGCTAAGAAACAATAAACATTTGTCCAAACGGCAAAAACGATCATCTTATCACCCGATAACCACTAAGCATTTAACTTTTTGCCGGTGAATAGGATTACAGAGGCCACTCTGTGGTGGTCTGAAATATACTGGGGCTTACATTATGTTCTTCTCTAAATAAAACTCATAATAGGCACTCTATTGGGATTTTAATGTTCTTACTGTGCCATATCATTCACACAAATGAAAATACGAAATAGAAAAAATGTCATGCATCGATCGGGGCAAGGGTTTACCAATGCGGCTCGGGTTCGATCCCGGTCGATGTATGACATTTTTTCTATTACTTATTTTCATTTGTGCGTATAGGCACTAGCATGGTACTTACTTTTTAAGATGAGTTAAGGGGGTTTATACACGAGTCGCAGTATTTTTATGATACGTAAGCGGAATGATTCTTCTTGAGGAAATAATTTGTGAAATATCGTATAAAAATGTCGCGTACACGTCACACACGTCGTCGTATCGCCATGCGAAATACACCACTATAACATGCAAGACTGTTGTGGAATATGAAACTAAACTGCTTAATTCCCTGAATCATATCAGATAAGAACAAAATGCGCTGACAACGCGGAAATATTTTGGTGCCAAAGATTGAAAAATACTACTAGGTACTATTTATACGTATCCACACCGCAACTACGATGTGAATTTACTTCAAATAGCATCAAAAGATCCTGTATTTGCAACCGATGCTATCACCGGAGGCAATTAAGATAAGCGGACATTGCGCTGTCGCATCGC
The DNA here is from genome assembly GCA_024500475.1 of Phthorimaea operculella. NCBI lineage: Eukaryota > Metazoa > Arthropoda > Insecta > Lepidoptera > Gelechiidae > Phthorimaea > Phthorimaea operculella. The sequence goes on along the minus strand of JANFCV010000137.1, from coordinate 1,045,485 downwards.
TCACTGCGGCGTTTAGCGAACGCGCGCGATTTATACGCTCCCCAGGATTACACACTACGTAGACCGTTATAATAACTACGTTTTGGAGTGTACATTACCACAAAAATTTACATAAATCTAAAATCAAGTAAACTTTTTTGGTTTCGTTCCTTGCAGAATTTGCAGATGCACAAAATAGAGAGTTTACAGAAGGATCACTCGACCTTATTTTAGGCTTTTCGAGATTGTCACTTGTTACATAGCCAGGGTTGTAATTGACAAAGATCTCAAAGTATAAGAATATCAAAACAGCAAAATCTGATTTAAGAACGTCATATGGTTCTGAACCAACTTTAATCATAGAAATATGACTTTCGTGGCAACCGTCTTCTTAGTTATACCTTGAATTCGCCTGAGATTCCAGATAGAACCAGTAAGCGTCAAAATTGTCGCAAGTACTGAGTGTGTTATCTGTTAAGGCACCCCGCACGCTGTTTCCCTGATTTGTGACACTACGTAGACCGTTATAATAACAACGTTTTGGGGTGTACTCTACGTGCGAAACGTGAGTAATACACTTGGAAAAGAAATGTTATGATCATACCTACGTACTGCTGCAGAATTATTTGGTTGCAGGAATAAAATGACTTTCTCTGGTGTTTCTGAATAGGAGAATTTAACGTTTTCCTGTACTAAAGACTACTTCAATACACCTTTGAATCACTTAAGTGCGACAGTAAGTAACGAAACCGGTGCTTTTTAGCTATCCATACAATCAAAAGTATTGAAACTGGGCAACTGAAACTTTACATGTCTAATTAGTTTAGTATTGTCAAAATATCCGGAGAATTTTATCGTTCGTATATCGGAAACTAAAGTTATGAGGGTAAAAAACAACGACGAAGCACTTTGAAAAAAGTAGGTATAGGCATAAAAATGGCGTGGCAAAAAAATATGGCACAAATCTGAAGGACGAATATGTATTTTTAATACTTGTCAGCCACTCAGCAATAGGTTCACTAGCTTTACTTACATCCTGTTTCTACAAAGAGTAGATAATTCTAATGTTTTATGGAATTGTGCAAGCACATCTCTATTCCATCCAATGCATACAATGGAAGTTCCACAGACAGCATGAATAATTGCAGAGGGCCTGGAAGATAATGGATTAGTTTTTGATTATAACATAACTTGACCCCTGAATTTCAACTGACTTGGCAACCCAGTTTGTCCCGTAACCACAAAGTAGGGAAACGGCACGCAGGGCACAATTCAGATGGGTCACTCAGTACTAACGACGATTTTAGCAGTAACTGGCTTTAACTGAAAACTGGAATCTCAGGGAACTCAAGGTAACTAAAAAGGTGGTTGGCACGAATGTCTTAGTTCTTGGATTAAAATTGGACATTATAACGTTCTTGTATCAGATTATATGCTGTTTTGATATTCTTATACTTTCAGATCTTTTACAGTTACAACCCTGCTATGTTACATACAAGTGACAATCTCGAAAATCCTAAATACTTAGATTCGAGTGATCTTTCTGTGAACTCTCTATTTTGTGCCGGAACTACGGACAACCTCGAAGTTTCTGCCTGTCTGTCTGTTGCGGGCATCTGAAGGAGGTCACCGTAACAAGACTGATTTGTTTGACAGTTGTCAGCTTCATATTTAATGGTATGGCACCGCATCGGGCCCATTTTCATTCTTGATGCATAATGTCTTGACAAAAACCATGTCAGAAGACTACTAGTAGTAGTGAGCGGTTTAAAAACTAGAGGATCAATCAAAATCCCACACGAAAGAAGAAGAATATATTAGGTTTTCTATTGTGGACCTTGGGGTTCAAAATACATACAAAGAAATTAAATATACGCCATTATTGAAGTTGATAATAGAATCTTTCCTGATTCATTATTTTTTTAATTGAATACAAAACAAGTATACTCTGTCTTTTCAATCACTCATGGTTACAAAACTGCAATGATAGTACACAACTCCTACCCGTGTGATGCCGGCTTAGAATATTATAGCAGCACCTTTCTACTCGAGGGTGTCAGGAGACAAAATATGATTAAAACCGCAAGCTCAGCGGCGTGTCTGAGAGCTGCCTGCCTAAATCATCCAATCACGGACCCCGAGAAACAACTAGGGACGGCTCGCTTCGCTCGTGCCTCCGCGAGTTAGCGAATAACTTAGGAATTCAATTTGCAGTGGTGAGTGGCGCGAGCGGAGCGGCTGCTCCTACAACTTGGATATTGTTGACGTCAGCAGGACATGTTGCGGAGCTCTAAGTAATAGGGGTTGTGTACTTGTGTACTATCACTACAGCCACAACAGTCCACTACTGGACATGAGCATCCCCCCCTTTGGGGGGTATTGCCATACTCCCCACGCTTTGCAGGCGGATTGGCGAGCGCAGTGCAAAGTGTTATATTCACAGGGAACGCTGCTGTCCATTCCCTGGATTAATCCGTTAGTCACCTGATTGGGACAAGGGCAGGAAAATAATGATGATGTTTTAAACACCATAACGTACTTGAGTAAAAAAAATAAGTATTTAGTCTCAAACATAAATATTATCCACACATTTGCAGTACTTACTCAAACTTGATATTTTGTCCGTAATACTTTCTTTTCAAGTCGTTTTAGGTATGGAAAAGCAATATTATTTTCATACCGATTAGCATAAGAAAGTAGCTCCATTTATCATACGGAACCGACTTCCCTTTCAGCAAATGTTGAGGAAAAGGGCGCGAAAGAGGGCAATCCGTAAAACACGTATAAAGTACTAACAATAGCCCTTGGGGTCGTTTATTCCATAATTTATTTACATGTTCGCTCGAAGTGCAAGTAATATTCTTTAAGGTCTAATGTTAAATCAACTGCAAATATTTAATGCTGCGAATAAACTGCCAATATTACCAGTCCCAAAAACTGAACAACTAAATAGGTCAAAATATAAAAAAATTACCTCACATAGAAGTTGACTCAGTAATCAGAATCAGTTTGTTATTGTTTCATGTGTTCACAACTTAGGTCTTATTTAATAACTAGCTGGTGACCGCGAACTTCGTCTCGCCTATGCATAGAGTTACTTAGGTATGTGCCTACAAAAACGACACGTCATGCTAACAACTTTTTTAATAGAACCATTTTCATAGTTCACCCGCTCTTGGTGTACGACGACGTCAGGTAGGTAGGCAGACAGGCCCTTCAGTGCTGATGAAAATTGTCGCTATCCCTTCTCTATCGCCGATGTTGATTAGGATCTTTCTCGACCTAAGTTTTTGAGTGATATATGCACAATCAAACTAAGGTTGGGCCCACACGTAGCAACTTTAGTTTAGCGAAACGCAAACGTCTAATGTCGGTTTTAAGTATGGGGAATTTAGAAATATATATGCCTCAAAAAACGCCTGCGCAAAAACTTGCGTTAAAACAACAGGATTTTGCATATGCATCTGACAGACGCATGCGTTTGCGCTTCGCTAAAACAAAGCACTAACGGACGTTACGTGAGTTCTTACCATCGATACACATAACCGGAAACAGATTGACTGCTTTGCATCTCCTCACTTTAGGTGGGGTGGTCGGCTCTCCCAATATGACTTTCCGTTTAGGTTTGTTGGTTTGTTTTTAATCGTAATTTACGTAGGAATAATCAAGTTTCCTGCGATAAAAAGTATCTTAGATGTTTACGTGCAGCATCTCAGTGATATATTACAACCGATGTGGCGTAGTGGTTAGTACGACTGCCTGCCACGCAGAAGGTTTCGGGTTCAATTCCCGATGGGGTCACTCATAAAGTTGATATTTATCACTTTGTGAATTTGTTCCTAGTCTGGTTAGGACATTGCAGGCTGAACCACCTGATTGTCCGAAAAGTAAGATGGTTCCGTGCTTCGGATGGGCACTTTAAGCCGTCGGTCCCGGTTGCTGTCTGTTATGGCGGTCGTTACACAATCATGTCACAGGCCTGCTACTTGCAGAAGGCGGTTGAAAAACTCTGACACCAGGGTTCATCGGGTCGTTAAACAACTCGGTGTCCCACACGAAGAGAGAAAGAGTGCTATATTTTCGGAGATGATCGCGTAGAAACATCACAAAAGCTCTAAAATGAAATGTCGCTGCAGGTTTTCTAAAACGCGCTAGCGAGATGTTTTTTGAAATCTTTACTACCTGGTTCACATAAGAAGGGCACCCGAAATAGCAACATAAATTGCTCTCATATTGCTCAAATGTCATGTAGGTAATATTATGAAAAAGACGCAAACAATAATGTTGCAATTTCGGGTCTCCTTCTTTTGCGTAAGTAGTAAATGGTTACTGCACACCATGTAATGTATGATGGATGACGATTTAAAATTCCAAACCTGACGTGCAACGCCTGTGGGACGACCTCTGAGCAAAAGATGTCCTCCAAAAGCTAATAGCGACATCCTCTGGTGCAGACCTAGCTTTCCTCAAGGCGGCCTCAGCTGCCATGAGCCAAGGGCTTGGCTAAAAGCCCTGCCTTCACCCCACCTAGGCACTTATCTAGACAACAATTCACTAAGAATTGCCGTGGCACTGAGACTCGGTTGCAAAGGGTGCGAGCCACGTGTAGTAGCTGCACCTGTAAAATGTAAAAACTAATTAATTAACACACACACTAATATTAATTATCTTTCATTCAACCTTACATACATTCTTGCATACACACAAACAAACATACATTCATTCATACATACAAACTAACAAACAAACAAAACATGTAAATTTTATACTTACCAAAATTGTCACACAAAATATTAAAATATTTAGTTGTAAAAACTCACGTACTCCTTGATCATTCTGTAGCGTATCCTTTGTTCTCCAGTAGCGCGTGCGCCTATTGGTAGCTCTGCCTAGTCAGTTGTCTTGAGCCCGCGCACGGGGCGCACGTATTACTTGCCGTCGCACTCGCAACTACCGATCGGCTTACGTGATCTAATACCTAGCTAATATGTATGCTTATATTTAAGTGCTTATGTTTGCTACCGCTTTACTGCTTACTGCATAAACCTTCTGAACTGTGAACTGGACGTTTTCTTTGTGAGGATACACATACCTATCATCCCACACACGTATACGCAGGTGCGGGGCAATGGTGGATGACAGAGGTCGCCCTGGTCTAAGCTGCAGGATGTGCGCAGGCAGACATCCAAGACACCACGCCCTCAAGGACTTAATACGCCGGGTCCTTATATCTATAGACGTACCATGCGTGCTCGAGCCACCAGGTCTGTCCCGCACACACGGAAAAGAACAGACGGGCTCACTCTTATCCCATGGAAGAGAGACGCTCTTTACTGTGGGATGCCACCTGCGGATGCACATTTGCGGCTACTCACTTGCCGCGGACCACGCAAACCGCTGGGCTGGCGGCCGAGTTTCTAGCAAAGCAGAAAACTGAAAAGTACGCGGATCTGTGCCAGTCCTACGACTTTGTGTCATTTGCAGTAGAGACCTCGGATGTGTAGTGCGCTGCGGCAAGAGATTTTGTCTGAGAGATAGGCCAGCGCCTGAGGTCTTGTGGCCGCGACCCTCATGCCAGCTCGTACCTGGTCCTGGTCCAACAGATTTCCTTAGCCATTCAGCGTGACAATGCAGCAAGCGTAATGGATACTTTCGGACCAGGCATGAACGGACACGAACTTTAAGGTTAGGCTAAGTATAAACTAAGCGTTAAATTAGCCTTTAATTTAACCGAAATATAGTTAAGAATATTTTTTGTTGTTATTGTTAAAACAGATACAATTAAAACAGATACAAATTGAAAAAAAAAACAAAGTTAGGGGCACGAGAGTTTGAAAGTTCGACATAGCTCTTTTATATACCTTGAAGAAAAACATTCTGATACCGCGTTTTACAAAACTATCAGCGACATCTATGAAATTATTTTTGTACAAATTTTCTTCTCGAACAACTTTTTAAACTTTTTTTTCATCATTTTCCATGAGGAAGAGACATTATATTACAGAAAATAAATAGTACCACCGTATACCCTCGTTTTATACCAGTAAATTTGTAAAAACAGTTTCTGGGTGGTCGAGCTTTGCCGAACCAGTTGATGAGTTTTCCCGTGGGATTGGGACATTTTCCCGAAGTAAAATGTATCCTAGATGTTGACCCGAGTAATAAGCAATCACTGTACAAAATTTGGTGAAAATCCGTTCAGCGGTTTTTGCGTGAAAGAATAACAGACAAACAGACAGACAGACAGACAGACAGACATACAGACAGACAAACAGACAAAAATTTGTTTACTTGTTGTTTGGAGATCTATATCTTGAACACTACTTACTACAAAAACTTATTTTTAAATCTATTTCATGTACAGACTTAGTTTCGTTACTGTTTTATTATATGTATAGATAATTTTCCAACATGAACCCTGCCGGTGCACTACAAAATACTAAATTCTATGCCAACACACATCTATCTTCTTTAGGAAAGTTGTTCAGTTTCATAAACTGGTGCAATCCTTAAAATATTTACAGTAGTTGCCATAAGTCGAATCCTTTTATTTATCTCAATGGCAAGTATTTGGTAAGTAATATTCATGCATTGTATCGTAACTAAGGTGAATTGCAAACGTACCGAATGATAATGCGGTTCGTTACCAAATTATCCGGTTTTTTGTATGTGATTTCGTAAACTTCATTTTGTGCGTTTGAAAAACGCCGTAGTAATCGTAGTAGCCAGCCAGATGTTGCAAATCATAATTTATCGTAGCATTTGTCTACGGCATCGCAATTCTCTACGGCTTAGCGCTTTTCTACAGCATGACAGTTAGACAGTCAGCTTGTTACATAACAAGAATTTTTATTTACTAACAATTCACGCAATTCGTAATGAGCATTAAGACCGCCTGTATTGTATTTTGCTTTTTGTATTACAATGTTTTATCTTGTGTTGTTTGTACCATAAAGCGTAATTTGCATTGTATTTTATTGCGGTTTGCAAGCCTAAATGTGACACCAACTTTAGTAGGTAACGTTCACTTTACCAACTCTTAATTTTTATACCACCATCAAAAAGCTGGCCCAGCGTCAAAAACTCGTAATGCTTTAATTAACATAAAAATAAGTGAGTTAGCGCCAAGTTCATTAAAACTTCAGGAATGGGAAATTAGGACTTGGGTGTGCGCATCTTTAAATAAGGGTCGTGCGAGGTTCAGTTTCCATTACCACTTTTCTAGGAGATTTGATCATCATTATCATCATCATCTTCAGACAGAATAGTTCACTAATGATGATACGACTGTGATATGAACCAAAAAAATACAATACCTAAATATTTCAATAATTTCTACGACTACGAATTTATTGTTGTAAAATATGACATTTCACTCATTCACATTTCTAATACGTCTTTGTCGTTCTGAGATTATAGATTATCCTACATATTATACAACACAGTCGGTCAAGCCACTGATTTCACAAGATAAACTGACGATTGATCAGAACATTAAATTAATTTAGTAAGGGAGACCGAGGGGTGTTGGATCATTTTTGACATTTTGCTTCGTAACACAAAATTCTATAAAGATAATTCGTATTTGATTACACCAATCGATAGCAAATTTCATAAGCTTTAAAATGATATACACTTTAGAAGTGTAAGTGTAAAGTCTTTTATAAAAAATCAACTTTAGTTGAGCAAGACATTTTGATCCAACACCCCTGATACCGAGGACTGTTGGATCAGGTACAGAGGGGTGTTGGATCATTTTATGCTAATGTCATTTCAATAAAGGCTTATTTGAATTTTTTTATGTATGACCTCAAAGTTAACTAAATAATTCATTTGAAAGAATTTACTGGGGGCACAGTAGTGCCCCCGCCAAGACGAGCCAAGCAAAGCGCCAGAGAACTACCTACCTTTTCTAGAAGTATTTCGTAGTTTTTTGAACTCTCATAACTCTAGTTTTCTATATACCATATTGATCAAATTCTCAGGATATCTTATCGATAGTAACCTTATTAAACATGCAATAATTCAATTACATAGCTTTAATACTTTTTGATTTTATGTATATCTAAAAAACACCGATTTCGTCACTCACGTGAAAATGAAAATGAAAATGAAAATGAAAGTGAAAGTGAAAGTGAAAGTGAAAGTGAAAGTGAAAGTGAAAGTGAAAGTGAAAGTGAAAGTGAAAGTGAAAGTGAAAGTGAAAGTGAAAGTGAAAGTGAAAGTGAATGTGAAAATGTAAATGAAAGTGACAGTGAAAGAGAAAGAGAAAATGATTATGAAAATTAAAAATTTAAAATTAAATCGAAAAGTTTATTAATAATGTATTCGGTTACACAACACGCGTGGTGCTCGTGTACTCTATGAAATTGACCATACAAAATTTTACCGAGGGGTGTTGGGTCAGGCTGATCCAATACCCCTCGGTATGAAAAATCCTGCCAGTTTGACAAAAACATTAAACTGAGATAAAACCACAGAGAACCCAGACGTCCCAGTGGTGCCATATGAATCCTTAATTTTGAAGGTTTCATATCGTATAAAACTTAAATAAAAATATAAAAGCACCTCCAAAATATTAGCCTGACAAATAAGAGCAGAAAACTTACTTTTGACGTTTTTTTTTACGATGTTCCGATAAAAACAAAACGGCGCGCTATTTGTCAGGGACGCTAACTTAGGGGTCAACAAGAGGCAGAAAGAGGCACAATTGCATTATAGTCTGCTCGCTAACGCTTCTACTTTTCGAGAAAACAAAGCTGATCCAACACCCCTTTGAACCAATACCCCTCGGTCTCCCCTACTTACAATCGCCATTTCGACACACAGGAAAATTTTACAGCTATCTTTTTCATTACCATAGGTATTAACCTACAATTTAATAAATTTAAAATAACGATACAACAACCAGCCAGAAATGGAAGGCAAAACGTGCTAAAGATTTGAATAACGAAGTATACGCCCTTCAAGTGTTGTGGTCTGGTTGTTTCCAAGCAGCTGTATTTTATAATTATTTGCTTGAGGTCTACCAGATGTGACCTTACACCTTTACACGCAAAATTATGAGTTGTTCTTTGCATTTTATTTGTTTTTGAACATGTGATGTTTTTCAGAAAACATAATTTGTTAATTAGCTGTTGTAGTGCACGCGTGGCAAAGAGTTGAAATTTTAATACTAATAATTATGTGATTGCTGTAGAAAAGTTCTGATGTAAGTCGGTGCTATGTGAGAGCACCTTGAGGTTCAGTACAAACCGTTTTTATGTATTGCAGTAGTCGAATTTCAGTTTAATCGAATTTTATTTCCTAAACTGACTAATTTAATCACGGTTCAGTTCCGACTCTTATATTTCGCTTGTTTCCTACCTATTTTACCTAGATTAGGAGTAGAAGTAGTCGCCATGGCAAAAATCGGATAGAGAAGTCATCATCATCATTATCATTACAGATTTTCCAGACTCTAGCATAGATAAATAAAAATCATAAATACCCGAAAGGACGACATAAATCAACATTTTCGAAGCTTTTTTACACACCCAATAGGCCTATCAAAATGCGATACTCATCCATCAGAAAACAAAAGGACCATTATTGAATTGATGGTTTTCTTCCAACTTTCGAAGTGCCGCAAATATGTGTTTCGTATTTGCGTTCGTTCAGACTAACCACAGTGAAACTGCAACGTAACCACAAACTAATTTGTTAACTGAATATTCAAATTCTAGGGCCTAAAATAATTTATCCATTTGGTCCATTACCTCATCACAAGCCTTACAAAGTCATCACCGCGTTCTTCCGATCGTACTACGTCAACTCAGTTCCTTGATAGTTTAACATTTCGTAGTCTTCACAACTCCGGTTAAACGAATTTGACAGCGCAAAGGCAGACTTTTACTACTTTGTTGTTGCTGCCTGATAAAAAATTTATTCAAAATCATATATTTGGAAATTTAGCCAAATGTCGAAGTGGTAAATCACATAAACTGCAGTCGCTCTGCAGTTTGCAGTCCATCAGCACTGTCACTCTTTTGCGGGTGTTGAAAAACCGAAACAACTAGGAGAATAACGCTGGCGGTTGACGCCCGAGCGCTATAAATATTATTTTCCTGAACTGTAATCGATATTGTCAGCGATTTGCTGAGTAACGTCGTGATGGATGATACGCTGATGCCAAAAACATCGCTTGTTTTGTCTTCGTGCTCTGTTTTTGCGAGGCTCTAAAGGGAGAGACATTGGTGTGCGAGAGAGATAGGTAAATAATCATTGCGAATAATATAAGGTTACATTTAATTAAGTTAGTTCAAAATTGTTTAGTTTTCTAAATAAACTTCACGATCAGCTGACTGACTTTGTATGGGAGGTCGGAATTTTTTTATTCGTATCCCACAATTGGCTCCATAGTAAAAGTGGTTCCGTTTCATGGTCTGAGCACGCCTGCAAAGTTTTCGTTACACCATCCCTAACACCCCGTATTTGTACTTAATTTTTAATCTTACGTGTTTCTACAAAAAAAAAATTGCATGGTTTAAGTCGCTTGACAACGTCAAATCGTATGTAAAATTTATTTGAACCCTGTCTAAACGCGCGCCTAACTTTTTTGTATCTCTGCGACTTGAACTTAGTTTCACATTTCGGCTCGTGTGATTTTCTTTCGCAATTTTTTGAGACTTTAATCAGAATGCGCCACCATCTTATTTATAGACCGCAAAATGTCAGCAATTTTTGTATGCACCGTTCATAATAATAAAATACGGTGACTTAACTGTGCGCAAGTGAGTTTCGACCTTAAAATTAGATCACGTTTTATTAGCGTGAATCACTTTTGTTTAATAACTACGTGTTGTCAACTTGTCAATAACCGATTGTAACACAAGAACTTTGAACTCTACGAAATTGAGTTTAGCATTTAATTTAGCACAAACACAAATTGGCAAACATCATAATTTATTTGTCGCGTTCCCGGGAGAACTATGATTTATTGCCACAATTCATGGTCCTGTCAAGTTGGAATTGCTCCAAAGTATTTTCATTAATTTCATCAACGTGAAACAGATCGCTGACATTAGTAAGGCTATACATACAGGGTTCATTTCTATAAACAAGCAAACTTTACCTAACTATTCACTTGTTATTGTTACATACATACATATATCACGCCTGTATCCCTTGCTGGGTAGACAGGGCATAATTGGCTGTAAATAGAGATACTTACATCTGACAAAAGTTAGAGAGTCATTTAGAAGACTCCGTATCACCATAGTGACAATTTGTCGCCTATAATTGCGATACCTACACGTCAACCCACAAATCTTTTAGTAGCTTCTTACGAAACCCATGGGGAAGATATGGGTTGATGCTATTCTATGTCGACACCACACGGCTTGTCATATTTAAACATGACAGAACTAAAATATTTTATATCCTCTTCTAAACCTTTTTGACAAAAAGTGACAGCACTAATGTAAGGTAAGTTAAGAGAACATGTATGCCATTTTCGGAATCCCCTCTATTATACGGTGTGTAAGGGACAGCCCTCCAAATACTGAAAGGGTGCATTCAGATCATGAAATTGAACAACTTGCCATAGAAATAAATTTCGGGAAACGAAAGTCATTTTTCGACTTCCCATACAAAATCACGATCGACTGATTCAATTTACTATAGGAAGTCAAAAAAATTTTTACGTTTCCTGAAATTTATTTCTATGGGAAGTTGTTCAGTTATATGGTCGGAATGCACCCTTTCAGTATTCGGAGGGCTGTCCCTTACACCCTGTATAGCAAGTAGCTTAAATTACCTTAGTATCCCTTTATCAAACCTAGTGTTTCGCAAGCAACGCTTTATTTGCATAGCTAATCTCAGCCAATTTGGCAGCAATTAGGCAGGACGCAGCCGCAAAATGATTATGCTAATCACTAATACACCGTTGATTGCTTCCGGTAGGCTGCAGTAATTAAACCAAGTCTTGTAGTCTAGTCTCGTACTACCTCTACCGTCTAGTGGTCGGTCTGTAATGTGAGGGCTCGCAATCCGGAGGAATCTGGTTTGATGCCCTACACATAATGTGAAAATTATTATATTTCTCTGTGTAATTTTGTTTATAGTTTAATAAGGATTGCAGGCTGAACACCCAGAGTATTAAATGTTGCGCCACAGAATACATAATAGAGGTTGCGCGCGCACTGGCCATCACTATAGTATGTATGTGATTGTGTTGCGGTTTCATAGTAGTGCGGCTCTGTGTTTCGGGAATTCGAGCAACACGGTCTTCTTTCCCGGAATTCAGGAGACTACGCAAAGCAATCGATCCCACCCAGCTGTGTTTAAGATTCCTATATGGCCGCTGACGCTTAGCTCTTTCTGCAAATGAAAAACACGTACCTAATTTGCTATGGGGATAAATGTACGAAGCAAGTCGGCAGTTCCAATGACTGCACTGTGCAGGAGTCGTCACCTGGCACCAAACAATATTAGCAAGAATTTATGGCCCTCGACCGTCACACTGCCATCCAGCTAGGGCGTGTAAAACCGGAAGGTAAAAAAACCGGTTTTGAAGGTACAATTTCGAAATAACTCATAAGAATTCCGGAATTCCAACGAGTTATTATAATGAAAAACATAAAAAATGAATTTGATATTAAAATGAAAGATTACTAAAGTTAATAAACGTAAATATCCCTCGCCAATAGGAAGTTCCAATGATTGCACTGTGCAAGAGCCGTCACCTGGCACCGAACGATATTAAGGTAGTACGGAATTTATGGCCCTCGTTCGTCGTCACACTGCCAGCCAGCTAGGGCGTGTAAAACCGGAAGGTGAGAACACCGGTTTTGAGGTTTTGTTACCATTTTGGAGCTCGGTTTCGGAATTCCGATTTTGATGAGTTATCAGTTATATTCACGCAACATCCCTTGCCAATCAGCAGTTCCAATGACTGCACAATGCAGAAGTTGTCACCTGGCACCGAACGATATTAGCACGAAAATGGCCCTCGACCGTCGACACACTGGCATCCAGCTAGGGCGTCTAAAACCGAAAGGTTTTCGTAATTTTAACGGTTTAGAGCTTTCGATATTGCAGCTCAATCCCGCAATTTAATTTTTGATGAGTCACACACAATAAACGTTATTTAAAAAACTTAGTTTTCGCGGCGATCGTGACGTCGCGAGCGTTTACTTAGATATATACGTGAAAAAACACTTGCAAAGATAGTGCAGTGCAGTTGGTAGCAAAGTATATTCTTTTTCAAAATTTAAACATTTATACTTTCCATAAACTCAGTTTCAATGAATTTAAAGTTCCAAAAGTTGTCATTAAAATATCGGAACAACCTGTCCGGTATTCCGGTTTTTCCAATTTCCGGAACTCCGGTTCCCAACAGCTAGATCAAGCCCATATTTTACACCCCGCAGGCGTACCCTAACAGCGTTTGACTTACTCGCCCGAGCTCATACTCGTATCGCTCCATCGAAATTTAACGGATAAACCCTCCACAAATAGAACAAAATTTCCCTATTGATTTTTTGCCGCCGCTTTTTCGAAGGAAACGAAAAAAAATATTGAGGTAGCTATTTTTTCCTTTTATCTGCTCCTCGTTTACTTCACGCTTTATGACTTTGTATGAAATTAACTTCTTTTTATTTGTAGACTATTTTCAGTTTATCACGTGCGGAAAATTTTGGCTCAGACCCTGACAAATGTGAGCAGGTAGGGTAATTCTCCGAGCTGGCGTGGGGCTACAAATAGCCGGATCGATACGACAAGCCAAATCTATTTAACTGGGACGGCACGGCCAGAAATAAATGCGACTGAAACCTTTGTCCATTTGTCTCCGCGGGCTTAGGCAAAGAGAATTTCAAATAGACTCTACATACTTTGTAAATGCGCTACGTACGACTTGGTACGACATTTGGAATCATTCTAGTGTAGGACGAATTGAAATCGTTACAGAGACGTGGCTCTATAGTTAAGTTGGAATCGGAAAAGCGTGTGAAAGGTTAATTGATATGATTGAACTTTAGATATTTTCTGGCCCTCGCTAAAATATAACACACATACATATATATCTTTTATATTATCAATAGGTACACAGAGTTGTCAGCCTGTCGCCTAAAATTGCAATAAACATGAAATCATAAATCCCTAAGTCGTTTCTTACAACACCCACGGGAAAAATATGGAGTGATGCTATTCTAAGCCGGCACTAAAAACTAAACTAAACTTAAAAGTTTACGATTGTTATAAACCCGAACTTAGTATGTATTAATAAAAAATCTTGTTTGAAGATTACGTGCTGAAAATTCTCGAAATGATTTAACTGGAGCGGGTCGCAGGTGACATAAAGTTCAACCGTCGATTTATTTCAGCCATAAAACTTAATTTCTCTATGACAGCGCCAGCTAACTCATTAATCATATCGTAAGAATTAGGGTAAAAGGACGGCCTGTAGAATACTGGTACCTAAGTAAATGTATACTAGGCTACTTAGTATTCATATTTACCTCGGTATCAGTATTGCAAAATCCATTATAATCTTCGTAATTCCACGTACGGATCTTATGATCTAAATAAGAACTGAAATTTTTTTTTCAGTAGACCAAGACAGTACCTAAATGATTCACTATGGCATTTTATACACATAACGTCCATTTGAACGTTATTTTTGCGCTGCGCTATCGTTACAGCTATCGCAGCCTTAGGAAAATGCAAATTTCCACCTTAATCTCATATTAATACGACGATGCATGTCTAATGGCGCGTCAACGGATACGTCTGCCAAAACGGTTTGGTTTTTGTCGAACGGTTTGACAGACGCAACCATCAACGCACCGGTTGGGCATGCGTCATATATCATAGTCAAAACGGACGTTATGCATGTAAAGCGCTTCGTTTATTTTAACAAAATAATTTGACTCTGGCAAACTCTGAGGTCATAGTAAGTAGGTAGGCGGAAAATATGTGAAGGCCCTACAAAGGTTCTTATCTCGAAGGTGCCCAAAGAGCTCTGATTTGAATTTAGAATACTTTCACGGGTGAACAATAAGATGCTCGTCATTTTTCACCG
The DNA here is from genome assembly GCA_024500475.1 of Phthorimaea operculella. Taxonomy (NCBI): domain Eukaryota; kingdom Metazoa; phylum Arthropoda; class Insecta; order Lepidoptera; family Gelechiidae; genus Phthorimaea; species Phthorimaea operculella. The sequence goes on along the minus strand of JANFCV010000137.1, from coordinate 1,030,442 downwards.
CGCGTCTGAGTTTTAGGTGATCCATCACAAGTTTGGGTGTTGGGTATCATGACAATATTATCGAATAAGTTAGGATTCAAACGCTAATAAGGTGTCGTTTTAGAAAGAACTTGTAGGTAGCTACAGGTAAATTTATTTAGTAGCCATTGACATTCTTCAAAACAGGTATCCTATCTTAATTTTGCAAGTTTACCAAAGATATTGTTTACTTACCATGCAAATGATAAATTTTATGTTCAGAAAGTGCAGGAGAAAATACAATATTTGCACTAAGAGAAGTTGCAATAGTGCAGTTACACGGGTGGTTCTACGTGTACCTGAAGCTACTCATATAAGGAGTCTACTTACACTGGGCCTCATACAGTTCTCATCAAGAACCAGAATACGTTGACATCTTAAATTGTAACTCAAGTTGGTGCTGATAGTAGAATAAAGGTATCCTAATGAGCCAACTTAGGAACTTCAGCTTCAGAAAAGCTGAGTGTGCTACATATTGGATATTTGTCTTTAGGTTACTGTTTCCAAAGTTTCGAAACTACCTACTTAGTATTTGCCTGAATCAGTTATAAGTTCAAAAGTTCAACCGCAGAACAGATTCAAATATCGCAGAAAAGCTATTCAAAGGAACGGTGTTTGTTTCTTTCACTTTTAAGATATGTTCGACAAAATACCATCAAAGTACCAACAAAGACCATCAAATCAAATCAAATCAAAATGGTTAGTGTCAACCATTTGTTAGTGGTGGTTGTCAAAGGACTACAATAAAGATCACATTCAAATGTATAGTATGTTTTGATTACTGTAATTATTATTTCAGCAAAATCGGTCCAGTATTTTCAGAGATCAACTACGCTTTTCCAAAATGTTCGCGTCGGTGCGGTGATCGTAAGAATCGTGCCTCGTGTCGTGACATCACCATCGGAGGTTCTAGATTTTACAGTTTTTCTTTTGTTTGATTACGTGACGTAGCACGATTCATACTACAGAGGTAACAGAAAGGGTATTACAAGCCGAAAGGATGTCAAGGTACTCATGAAACTGAACAACTTTCCCTATGGAACATGGGAAGAAATATGAAAAAAAAATTGGGCCTCCCATACAAAATTGCCGATGAGCTAATTAATGTACTATGGGAGGTCGATATTTTTTTTTTCATATATCGACGTTGTTCAGTTTCATGAGTACCTTGACCTCCTCTCGGCTTGTTAAATATACCTTTTCCGTTACTCCCGGTATAATAAGTAAAGAAACTTTGAAACAGCATAACTGATTTTACAACGCTTTATCTCTGAGAATACTAGACCGATTTCAATGAAAAATAAACTGAAGTAATCAACACACTACAGATTAACATGTGACACTAGAAAATGCAATATTTTGACTCTTTGTTCTCGTCCATTAGATGCTGTATTTTGCTCACACATAATTGAACAATACTTTAAACGCAATGGTGCACCTACTGTACAACAAAATATTGCCCCTTCTAGGCCTGTGCCGAAAGGGTGGCGAGGTGTCATTTTACATCAAAGTTCCGCCAGGCGCGGTGATGGGTCGGCCAACGTACCGGAAAATAGCCTGCCGGGACGATACCACTCTGCATCGATACTGGCACCACAAATTACGGAAACGGCGTGCGGGGCGCCTATACAGATGGCTCACTTCAGTACTAGCAACCGGAATCTCAGGGGAAGTCAAGGTAACTAAGAAGATGATTGCCACAAACGTCATATTTCTTGGGTTTAGAATTAGCTCAGAATCATATAACGTTCTTTATCAGATTTTGCTGTTATAAACATTTTTATACTTAGATATTTTTGACAGTAGTAACCCTGGCTATGTAACAAGTGCCGATCGCGAAAATCTGAAATAGGCCCGGTGAACCTTCTGTAAAGTCTCTATTTTGTGCTGGCACCTCGGTACTAGAGATCTCTTGAACCATGTTTTCCCATGATAATCAAGCACTTTCCCGAAAGAAAATAAGGCAAATATACGAAAATTTTGCCATTTTAAAAGAAGTTTTACGTATATCTTGTTTAGTTCATAGTTCTGCTCATGTCTTTCGCGTGTATGTGGTAACTGACCCTACTATTACATACGGCACCTGTGGTGATCTTTCTCTCCAGGTGATGGTTTGATCCTATAAGACATTTAAAAGGTCATTTACTGTACATGCTGCCCGCTTGTGAAATGGAATTCCTTCAGAGGTAAGGAAAAGTACTAATGTGAAGAGTTTCAAATCCAACATCAAGAGGGCTTGGGGTTTCGACGTGGGTGACGTGGACAATTTGTAGGGCATATGATATATATTTATATAAAACTAGCTGCCCGTCAGCGGTTTCACCCGCTGCAACCTATTATTCCGCGGGAAAAAAGCATTACTCGCCAAGAGATGTCGCTGTTAGTTTTCGGCGAAAACGTTTAAAACGCGAATCGGCTCAGTCACGCCACCTTTGCAAAAATATTTGAATATGCGTGATCCCGTAGGAATAAGACATTTTCCGTGGTAAAAAGTAGCCTATGTGTTATTCTAGATACTCTTCTATATTTGTGCAAAATTTCATGTCAATCTAATCAGCCGTTTTAGCGTGATGTCGTAACAAACACACACACAAACATCCGCCTTTATAATATTATATTATATTATAATATTATAATATTATATAGTAGGAGGATTATATGTGTATTTTATAAAGTAGGTTTATTTATCATTTTATTTTATTATTTAAGAGTAAGATTTCAAATAAGTATTTAATATTTTTACAGTACCTTGTTTACCTGCAAACAACATATCCTCTGGGTATCTCAAAGGTTGACTGGAAGAGATCCCTCAATGGGATAAGTCCGCCTTTGTGCCATATATATACTTTTTCTTTTAATAATACTGTAAATGTTTAAGGTACAATAAAGTGAATACAAACATACATACGGCTAAAGGATTCCCAGCCGCTCGTTTCCTAGTTCAATGTTGCCAGAACATAGCCGCTTGTTTCCTAGCTCAGTGTTGCCAGATACGGATTTCAGACAGCTATTACTCATATACACGTTCTGTCAACAGATACCTGCAGAGCACTTACATTCACGAATGTTTTAGCTCACAGCTAGGTAGTTGCTATCGCCAGCAATTCTACGTACCCAGTTGAAGGACTTAATTACACTGGTTTTTCATGCAAATTCTAAGAATAAGCAGCATAAGTTGATCCATTACATGGACCTATTCAAAGGACCAACTTAGACCAGTCTAAGTTCATACAAATGCTAAGAAAAAAGCATAAGTAAGGTAATCAATTGAATGAGTAGGTTGATTTGCTGACGATGATAGCATCTTTAACTGCAACATGTTCGTCCCTTGAAACATATAATAATATTGAACATCATCCAACAATCACACAATATTTTTTCGTACCGCAAGCCAAAAATATATTTTCACTGGTTTTAGAACTCTAAATATAACATCGTATTTTCTCCGTCCAAGTTGTCCTATGTAGTTTATAAGAACAAATCAAATTGATGATGAAAATGGCTTGAATATGACGTCAAAGATTTTAAGGCATATTATTGGCCTCACACGGCAAGGATTATTAGAAAAAAAGTCACAATCATCATAATACGGGATGTGAGGGATGGTGTAACGAAAACTTTGCAGGCGTGCTTAGACCATGAAACTGAACAACTTTTACTATGGAGCCAATGGAGGGAAACAAAAAAAAAATCCGACCTCCCATACAAAGTCAGTCAGCTGATCGTGAATTTTGTATGGAAGGTCAAAAATTTTTTTTCTTTTCCCACCATTGGCTGTCAAGGAGAGACTAATTGGTAGTCTGAACAATCCCGTTATAACAATAGTAACTATATTCTATACTATTTACAGCATAACATACCTACCTACGTACATAACATGAAGTTTCGATACAGAACTTTACAACGATAGAACTACTTAAAAGGTTACTACTACTTAAGCATTGAAAAAGTTAAATCTTGATGTTCTTGAAGAAATCAATAAAGGACTTATGACTTTTTAAAACTCTTCAAAGCTCTAACTATTACTTTAACTCTTATGAACCCTGAAAACAACTCAGTTATTTTTGACAATAGGGAGGGGAAACTTTCGGTGACAGGGGTTGACCACGGGTAGTTGTGCAAATACAGCCATAAACTTGTTATGCCCGCCCGGCGCCACGCCGGGTTATAAGTATAATCAAATAATAGTACTGTGCACTGAAAGATAAGAAAACTCGGGTTTTATTGGGACAATATTATGAAATCTGTTTTAAACTTTTGCGGTCAAACATACTGACTAAAAATAGTGAAAACGGGGTTGTTACCACGAACGATTTTTATTTTTATCGTGCAATATTTAAATCCAGCTACATGGGCCATGATACTGAATAGAACCCCTCTTTACAATTTCAGTCATTATGAAAACTGTTTGATCTTTCTAAAGCTTAAGACATTATAACGGGTTTTAACTCACGGTAGGGGTATATCGAGCACCCAATATTTCGGCGATGTTGCAATCTTGGGTGCTCGATATACCCCTACCGTGAGTTAAAACCCGTTATAATGTCTTATAGTTTTAGTGATAATAACCACGGAACCTTAAAATCAAGTGTTTCTAAAGCTTCTTCTTGAGCATAAAGTAGATTACGTTAAACGTCGCGTAGTTTATCTGTTTTAGGTAATAATGAGGTAAAAGACTGGAGAACTAATGGCGCCACTCTTGAGTGTGCATTATTCTCTGATTGGTCAAAAATGTGTCAATCAATGTCAAAGATAAGTTAGTTCTTATTGGCTGTCGTTTCGTCATTTAGGTACAATTAAACCTGCCAACATAATCTGCAACATCTAATCTTAATCTTTGAGTTTTCCCCCCATGTATTCCCATATTTTTGTTAATCGCCATCCGGCCTGGCCTAAAGATGACGCAGAAATCTAGGATAAATGCTTATGCATCCGCCGTGCCAGAGTATTGATAAAACAACCTATCAATTTTGATAAAAGGACAGCAAAAATAACTATTCTACCTTTAGTTTCATGAAAACTGATCCAGAAAACGCACTCAATTTTACGGCAATATTTTTCTCCAGCAAGAATAGATTGGTACAAAAACTCGCACAGTGTGTAAATAAAGCCATAAACCAAGTTATGTCGTGTCCGGCACAGCGGCCGGTTCTTCTAATCAAATAAAATCCTGGTAGAGTCTACACTGACATGACACATTATTTTGTGAGGCACACGGGGTATAAACTGTAAAAATATTTTCAGTGCAGTGTGTGACCTGTGTGTGCTTTTTTTTTAAAACTATATTGTGCGCGAGTAGTGGCCCAGGCGGAAAAATGTTCCATTTGTGTAGATATGCATCTAAAATCTAAAGCCTGTTTCGCTGTCGTGTGTTGTCGGCTTATAATAGCATCGCCCTCTTTCTTTGGGTGTCGTAAGAAGCGACAAAGGGATTTAAGAGTTCATGTGTACCTATTATAGGTATGTATTTTGGGCGACAAGCTGACAACCTGTCACTATGGTGATACACAGTCTTCTGAAGGACTGAAAAACTTTTGTCTGACTTAGTGGTCGTCTTTTTACGCTCTGTCTACCTATTTATGTATGTATTTATGATTACATCTGCTCTAATTATTGCTTAAAATAAGTGAATGCATCTTAATTCAATACCGAAGGGCACTTTTAGTTATACTTAAGATGGAACTTAAGAGCCCAGTCTAATATTTTTTTCTTTGTTTAAGATGGTTAGAGCAATATCTACCACTATTTATCATTTCTGGCTCATGTAAACACCTCCTAACAAGCAACGAGTTTACGAGCACGGAATCTCATAAACTCACACAACCGCGTTATGAGATCAGGAAGAAATAATTTCTCACTTATCGTATTACGCCCCACACCTAGAAAGGTTTAGCTTCGTGCGTATATTTTGTAACTTTTTTCTTCTGTGTTTATGATAGAAGATTGTTTCAATAAAATTACAAGTATTTACCTACTAACTTCCGTTTTAGAATAAACACTGCAAACATGTGGCCCTAAAAGAAAACATCCTTTTTTTGTCGCTTACGGTGACACTGTGGTAGCACCGACTCATACTTAAGATACTTACCTACCTACAAAGCAACTGGAAGTGTAGGACCTAAAGCTTTTAATTGTATATCAATTCTGCATTTACGAAATCTTTGTGTCTTACGCGAAAATATTAGATCAGGGCGTAACGTAAGTGACATTTTCGTGGAATGCCCCTCAATGGTGTTCATTATTTTAATGACTGAAGTATTCCAGTTCATAGCCAGTACATCAACCTACTCGAATAAGAGACCAACTTGAGATCGTTTTTCAGACAAACAATAAGAAAAACCAGTACAGTTAAACAGGCTGATGTGCTAGCAATACCTACTTCTCACTTATATAATTTCTGTGAACAGATATTCAGTAAAGCGTCTAATATAAGGTACTTATGACAATTCTACCTTAAAATATTCAAATTACTGCTCCGCATTTCACAATTTCACGTCGTAGACGGTCTATATTCATCGTTTACTTTAGAATTTATAAGGAAAGAAATGTTTAATGCATGATCCACGAGAGGACAAAGGAATGCATGAGCGAATGGTCGTTTTAGAACAAATAAAATGAAGAGATAACCTAGGAATTCATTTAATGAAGTCCATAAATCAAATCTAACTAATAAAGAAAGTAAAATATGATCAATAGACTTTAAAAAATAGTTTTTCCGCAAGATATTCTCTTGAATCACACTATATACTCGTATAACAAGAAACTGCATCAAAATCCGTTGCATGGTTTAGGAGGAGTTAGCGAATTCCATGACAGACAGAGAAACGCAAAACGCGACTACATAATATTATTATACTATGTATTGATGTAAATAATTCGATTTTAAGATAATGTTGGCGAATTATTTTATTTTCTTTTCGCCATCTTTACTTACTACACCACCTCTCATGAAGTTCCTTGAGGGAAGTCTACGTCTTACGGGTTTGCTACAAACTGATGTGAAGATATGACGTGACTCCCTCTATATTACTCATTTCTTTAGATAAGTGAGTGATCGTGCCCTGTCCTCCATATGTTACAAAGGTCTTTAGATGTAGATTACCAGAATATACTTATTTTCTCACCTGGCTACTTTTCCAAGGGCTGCTTTCGTTTACTTAGATAAGAGACGTGTATTTTATTAAAATGGATTTTTAAAGCCGGTGCTCATCTGATGCTATTTTACGCATACTATTTTCAGTGGAACAGTCAGAGCCATTTTCTTAGCCAGCAAGCTAATCAACTTTATTGGAAACTCGATAGCGTTTCTTTTTAAACGTGTCCGGTCAAAAGTCACGCTACGTTGTCGGCTCGTAGCAGTTTTTAGTTACAAATCATTTTCCAAAAATGGTTTCATTGTGGAGAAGCTAAAAGAAACCCCTACACTAGAATTATTGCTTTTGTACCTATGTAAACTTGGCTTTTAAAAAGCTTTCATCTTCTTGTCCTCTTTTTATACGAGTGTTGCATGTGCAGTGCAAAATCATAATTAATATTTTACTACATTCCACACGCTTTTTAGTCTTACTTCTTCGAGTGGGACACCAAGTCGCTCAATGAACTCAAGAGTTTTTCAACCACTTACTGCAAGTAGCAGGGCTCTGACATGGTTGTGTAACCAACGACCGCCGTCTAAGTGAGAACCTCAGCTAGAAGCTTAGCTTATTAAGGACCACAACAGAAGACAGCAAGTAACAAACCACCACTCAACAAAACAACTCTTAACTCACATAAATTATAAAAACAAAAGTTCACAAGCTTATCACACTCAAGCTGAAGTCCAGCGGTAATTTATATCCCGCAAAAATAAAATCTTATCTCTAAATCCTTTCTCGTAGCGTACACGAAATAAGTTTAATTTAAATTCTAAGTGAACTCTGCATTTAAAACGAGTATTTTTACACGAATTTAAATTAAAAAGTGGTGTGGTATGTTGGATCTGATACACGAATGTTACAAATTTGCAAAACGTGCGCGTTATAATTTTGAACGTGGCTTATAAAAATCTCGTTTTAGTCATTAACTTTGTGACATAAAATTAATATTTTTATATTAAATGTTAAAAATATTAAACGTGGCGATAACCACTATTTACATAATACATAAAACCTGTAAATAATTAAGTGCTATCGAAGAAAACTTTCATAAACACAAAACATAATCAAACGTAGGTACAACGATTTTCAGCCATTATAATACTACAGCCACAACAACCCACTGTTGGACATGGGCCTCACAAATTTGGGGGTATTACCATACTCACCACGGTTAGCAGGTGGATTGGCCAGCGCAGTGCAAAATGTTGTGCTCGCAGAAAACGATGCTGTCCATTCCCTGGATTCATCTCTTAGTCGCCTTATACGACATCCACGGGCAGAAATGGAGTGATGCTATTCTAAGCAGGCCTCACACGACACCCAAGCCAGCCTCACACTTCAGCCATTAAACTTATCCGTAAAATACTAATAAATAAAAATAATAAATAATAAGAACATTTATTCAGTTGCCAACAAACATTACAATTAATTTTGATACACAATTTAAACAGGCGACATCAAGGTGGCACCGAAAAGGCGATGACGTTAGCTATGCTGTATAATAGTAGTAACTAAGTACCTAGATCTCCTACCTCCGGTCAAAGATATTTGATGCTACTTACACGCACGAACACGAATATCCACGACGGTATGTCAAACCTGTTATTCTTAGCTATTTATTGTTCCCAGGGATTTCTGAAACCCTAAAATAAATAGGTACCTAACGCACACATTTTCATTTTATATTTTTTTTATTTGCATTTGGACGGCAATCAAAAACTCTTGTACCTAACATTAGAATAATTTTTCCCACGTAGCAAGGTTCAAATGCTTTTTAAATTACGAATCCATTTTATCATTGAATGAAAACCAATACTGGGATTATACTTCGAATAAAACATAAATATTCAGTTTGCTTACGGCAAATCCGCATAAATTTCATCAATATCGATTAATAACTGGGTTATTATTTATTATTCAAGAAGGCGACGGCAGCCATTGGCCCCTATTCCCACTTCTGTGCTAACAACTTTCAAAAACGTATATTGCTGTTCTTGTTCAAAGTTTGTGTAACTGGCTTGGGTACAAAGTAGAAATGTGGAATCGTACTGATCGTAGCACAACCGCAGAGATTGTAATTTTAAAAGGCTTTATGAAAATGCAACTCGTAGGTAGGTAGGTAACATGCAAGAACAAAGTGTAGCAGAATTTTGCATAGTTTGGAAAATAATTACCCACAGGATGCAAAAAAAAAACGAATAATATATCAAAAGGTAAATCAGGCCATGTAACTGAACTAACAGAACAGATAACTAAACACAGGTCAAAATATGTACAAAATAATGAGCCCCTCATACGAAACGTGTTGGCCAAAATAACAAAAATACACGTATAATGTATCATATTATTCCACGGAGAGCACTCATGACCAAAGTTATATCAATATAAGTTGTACAAAACCCTGTGCACGTAATTAATTAGAGGATGTTCGTATCTTGTGTTAATATCTTTGATCTCTTGGGCTTTTCGCAACGTGCAACCCACTCGATATTTACTTGTGATATTTACTCAGTGTTGGTTATTGTAAACGTATCTTGATATGTATTGGGATTTCTTAATGCACTCACAGTGCTCTATTATTCTGTTAAATGAAAATAAGAAATGTTGTAAAATTTATTAGCGTCGGCTGGGACTTGATCCCGGGAACGTGGGGTACCGTATTACTGGTCTGCCAACTGAGCTACTGACGCCTGGCTGATACTAACGAATATCATATACCGAATACTAATTAATTCAGGATCCATTATAAATCTGCGCAAATTTTATCTAACTACCTACTGCCTATGTTATAGGTACCTACATAATACACAAATAGAACTTATCTTCCATAAAATACTATGCGCTGAAAAAGAGCAACAAATATTTACAAAACGTGAAGAAAAGAATGTAGATAATGAAGACGAGACACCTCGACCGGAAGTGCCCCCCCCCCCGCGCGCAGGGGACGATATCCGCTGGGACTCATTTCCGGTCCCGTGGAAACTTCTACGAATGAAGAGCTTGAGGGTGAAAAACCTGAGATAAATCGTTTTTCTTTTATTAGTTCACATCCTGTTGAAAAACTTGTATTCGTTACTTTATAAACTCAAGAAATGATTTCGTGAACTCGGTATAATTGAAAAAATCAAAACAAATAAACAGAAATACCCACCAAAACGCTCAATCACAATATCAAATGATTATTATTATATTATCATGTCATAGATATTTGAATACTAAAATATATTTGTCGTAGATTTCGTCATAGCCCGAGCGGCGACTGGTCTCATCCATACCTCACAAAAGAATAGAATAATTTAGCTATGTACGGGTAGAGGAGCTCGAGTACTTCGGATTGGTCGTGGTCTGCCGCGGCGCAGCTTGGCACGTTTGGCGGAGTAGCTAAAGTTTGCCCTCTGAAAAAGTTAAAAATATCTCATCGAAGAATAGAATGAGACATGGCTGTAGCGATAGGAGCAGTTTAGTAAAGCTTATAAATCTTGGTCTGCCGGCTGCTATCTTGGCACGTTTGGCGGAGTAGCTAAAAGTATGCCCTCTTAAAAAAGTAAAAAATATCTCATCGAAGAATAGAATGAAAATATATCGTATCGATAGCTTGCTTGAGTCTGCCTACATATATACTGGTCTGCCTGGCTACAGCCTGGCAGTTTTCCGGTCAGGCAGACCAGTATTTTCTAGGCAGACTTAAGCAAGCTATCAGTACGACATATTTTTATTCTTTTATTCGAAGAGATAAAATTTTACTAAAAAGTAAAAGTGGTCGGACAAAACTGCCAGGCTGTAGCCAGGCAGACCAGTATATATGTAGGCAGACTCAAGCAAGCTATCGATACGATATATTTTCATTCTATTCTTCGATGAGATATTTTTTACTTTTTTAAGAGGGCATACTTTTAGCTACTCCGCCAAACGTGCCAAGATAGCAGCTGGCAGACCAAGATTTATAAGCTTTACTAAACTGCTCCTATCGCTACAGCCATGTCTCATTCTATTCTTCGATGAGATATTTTAACTTTTTCAGAGGGCAAACTTTAGCTACTCCGCCAAACGTGCCAAGCTGCGCCGCGGCAGACCACGACCAATCCGAAGTACTCGAGCTCCTCTACCCGTACATAGCTAAATTATTCTATTCTTTTGTGAGGTATGGATGAGACCAGTCGCCGCTCGGGCTATCACAGAATATCAAAAATTTGAGCAAGAATATGACATGAATCTCTTCGATCCAAGTTATAATACCAACCCAAAATCCCTCATTTGACCTTTGTATACCTACCTAGTTGAAGGAAGCAATTGCTGCCGAGTTAATTGAATACCTATGCAGCAATCGTTTCATCTACTTATGTTTCATTGAATCCCAAAACAAAGCATGCAAATTGCAATGCGACAAATTTACCCCATTTAGATCCTGTTCGGCTAAAGCCTGCACAAGACAAATGCATCGAGTCGCTTATATTTCAGGCCGCGCCGTCCGAACAATCAAATAAGTAGATTTAGTTCACAGTATCGATCGCTCTATTCCTAGCGCCGAGCCAGACGGCCTAAAAGTTGCCCTGTACTATAAAACAAAGGGGGTACAGAAGGTTCTTCTCATCATTTTCGATACCTAACAATAACCTGTAAAACTTCAGGTTGCTACTTCAACCATTGGAGCCTTTTTGTGATCGGAAATCGAATTGGCTGTTGTGCGTGGAACAGTTGCGTAAGCTATTATCCCTTTAGATACGTAGCGCGTTTAACTTGACATGCTCATGCGTTGGACGTTTTCCGACTAAATGGATCCTTGTCTTAAAGCGGGTTTTTGGTGGTAGTAACTGGTTGGCGAAACTTGAGATTACCTATGTGTAACAGTGCTTTGATTAAGAATGATTTTCACTGTGCTAGGTCCAGAAGGACGCTAATATGATGTGATTATGGTATCTCACTAGTGGGGCATCTGTACGTATAGGCGCACTGCATGCTGTACGTAGTTCATGCCCTCCACCGTCTACCTATGTCTGTCTGCACGGCAAATTTAGCGCACCAGATAAGGCCGGTATCGAAAATACACGAGACTTTCAGAAGAAACGGAATCGCGAAAAGCCAAGAATTGAACACGAAAACTCAGAGAAGCGAAACGAAAATAAAACGGTGGCTGGATAAGAATAGCTAAAAGACAACATACTACAATGCTGGAATACGAATTGTTTTTGCTGTAGTAAGAAACAAGCCCCTTGGAATATTTCTATATTTATGGAATGTTTCAATTTTATGATTGACTAGCTGCCCGTCAGCGGTTTCACCCGCTGCAACCCATCTTTTAAACCCTTTTTTACCCCTTTAGGGGCTAAAAATCGAAAATTCCTGAAACACGATATTCCTTTTTTTAACTTTTTGATCTAATCGCAAATTTTGAGACAGATCGCATTTTAAAATAAAGATTTTTCATACAAACTTTTAACCCCTTTTTTACTTCTTTAGGGGTTAAAAATCGAAAATCCCTGAAACACGTGTTTCATTATTTTAGCTCTTTGATCTAATCACAAATTTTGAAACAGATCGCATATAAAAATAATTATTGCCCATACAAACTTTTAACCTCGTTTTTACCCTTTTGGGGGTTAATATTTGAGGTAAAGAATATTTAAAAACCTGCCCCTTAACTTACTCTATATACTAAAAAAAACGGCATCAAAATCCGTTGAGGGGTTTTAAAGATATAAGGAAACATACATACAGACACGGGAAGGGACTTTACTTTATACTATGTAATGAAATGATGATAATGATAAGGCTGATTCTTGGTTCTAAAAATAAATTAATATTTGGCTTAGCGAGGTAACAGCCTCAAGCGAACATATAAAGAATGTAAGAGAAAGCTACACTCCATCGGAAGGTAGTTGCATTCAGGCCTCAAAACTGAACAACTTCCCTCAAGCAAATAATACAGGAAACATCAAAATTGACTCCCTATAGAAGGTTATATCTTTGCACCCCTACCCGGCGGAAAAGATTTCAAAACCAATGAAAATATAGTCTGGAGAATAATTATAATTAAAGGAGACTAAGCTATTTACTGTATGATACCTATCCACACCAACAGGCTCCCATATCAATACATTTCGTGTGCAAATACCGGCTTATCCTAGAACGGCTGAAAAGTCGGTGGCTGGATGAAATATGGACTGGAATCGCAGCAGGCCGAGGCCCATAAATTCCCGGCTAATATCGACCAGGTGACGACTCCTGAGTCATGTGCAGCCGCTGTGAACCGCCGATACGGTTATGCTAAGCATAGGCGATTTTCACAAGTAGTGCATGATTCTCCGGTGTTTTCATTTGTTTAATTTTGTTAAATTTAAGAGTTTCGCGCTTCTAAATGAGGGTAGTGCGATACTCTCACGACGCGACGCTGCGGTCTTCACAACGCCGTGTCATCATTTTCTTTCACCACCTCAGACACGAAGTAAGTATTGGCTTAAATTCTCTATTTTGTGCCTCCGAGGAACGTTTCTTTACCATCATTCAGCGCGTAGACTCGATATACCTAAACATAACAAAATACCGGCGTTTTCGGATCCAGATCTGACGAAAGAAGTTTTGGGAATTCCATAGAAAAACTGAATCTCATGGCACACGTCGCCGCATCAAATTGTGTCTGTTACAGATTGTCATAATTTGTATGAAGGCTGTCACAAACCGCAATATCGTCGCGTAAGTATGCGATTCACCAAAGCACGGGTATCGAACAAACCTATTTGGATGATATTATCAATGCTTTCAGCGACGGGTTGAATCGGATTATTCTGTAATCCTGTCATTGTGTTTCGAGTAACTTGCACAGATACAGAGCTGTTGTGTCTAGGGCAAAGGATTTGTGTATCTTATATTATGGCACCTCCTATTCTCCTAATGCCGAAACTTTTATGTAATTCGATTTGTCATGCTGTCATGCAGAAAACAGCAATCATCATCATGTGGTGCCATCTTCAAATTGAAGTTTGGAGGTCAGCGTAGGAAAACCCACGCGGTCTTGAGCCGCCATTTTCAATTGGTTGTAATGGAGTCCGGTCTAGTCCCTGATGTCGCCTATACATTTCCTCCTCCAGGAATGTCAATCTTAATGCAGTAGAACTACTTACAAAACGGAAGCCATGAACTTTTACCGTAATATTAAATATTCAAGCCTGCAACTTTACTTCCTGTCGCCTTTGCAATTGTTCGATGTCTCAGAACTTTCTCGAACTTGTCACGAAACGTTAGTATTAACAGCACCACTTGAAGCTACCCATTGGAGGTATTTACTAACACTGGTTTTCCATACAGTTATTAGACATCATCATCACCTTTCTGCCCCTATCCGAAATCAGTTGATGTCGGCGCAACGTTTTTTTAGAACATAAAATCATGACGTTGCCTCTTACGAAACACCCAGAGTGGATTACGGGTGGCAGTATTCTTAGCCGCTAACCTCCTATAACCTATTAAGCATAACCAGCGCATATTCGTCCTTCGTCTTCGTTCGTTCGGTGTTTGTTCGTCATAAATGATTACATGGAGTGCTCTTGACACTTGTCTCCATATTCGTTAGTCATATTTTAAGCAGGTACTAGTTTTTCATACAGTAAATAATAATAACCAGAGCATGTTAATCTCTTCAAAGGTTAACTTGAGGAGCTCCTTACAGTACATTTATCAAACTTGCCTTGCCTCAATACTTGTAAGTAGTGCGGAGTTAACAAACACGCGACAAACTGTCTCGTCAGTTCGAAACTGTTCGTTTGCTTTGAATTTTTTATAACCACGTGCAAACTTAGAACCTGCCTCCCGAAGTTGGTTACAAATGGATGCAAGAACACCCAAAGGCAACATCGTTCAGTTTAAATTTGGAACTTCCGTATAAACAGGAAAAAGTGGAAATAAAGTTAGGTAGGTACTTAAATTAAAAATATAGGTGGCGCATAAAGAAGGGAGGCTCTTGGCAAGCAGTGGGACACAGAACAGGCTACGTAATTAATTAATTAATTTTCAAATCTAATCCCATTCTCATTGCAACAAAGTTACCAATCGTCGCTAGGCTTTGTCGACAATATACCGACAATCTGTTACTGTGGAGCCCTATGCCGATCGATGGAATATCTGTTCTCAAGCCCCCTGTTGCTTTGCATGCATTGGCAGTTTGGCAGTCACATTATCACGAAAGAGCGTGCAAATAAATTTTAGCGATGGGCGGTTTTTGAAGAACCTCATCCTTGAGATGGCGTTCTACGCCTCCAAAGACTTGAAGGGATTAGCTGTCAAAATTTGACACTTATACCATTTTAGTCTATGGCAGCGTACAACGCCATTTTGCGGGTTAGTTTCTCCAAAAAACGCCCAATGGTCAGGAATGTAGCGACTCTACAAAAAAATTAAGAGTACTTTATATCAGGCGACCGATGTACCTAACAAAATATGCAGCCTTTTACCACAGAAGACGCACTCCGCCATAGCAATTCAACAAATATAAATCTTTATGCGCGATAATAAAGTACAATTTCCTTCGCGCCGGCTTTGAATACCTACTTTTATATTAGCCTACTGATCGCGCGCGCAAGCAAAAATGAGCCGAATTGCTGCGCGCGAAAGTTCATTTGCCGCAGACCGCCTCTGAAGGTCACAGCCGGCACGCTTTGTAGGGATGCGAATTTCGAGATTTATATGAAAATAGGTACCTACGAAAAGTGTACTGGAGTACATTTCTACACCCAAGTAAAACAAAAATAAAATGTTTTGTTAAACGTAGGATATTGAAAGAAAATCAAAGCACAAATATTAGAAAAAATATGAAAATTGCATTATCATACAAAATTAACGAATGAGGTAGGAAGCTGAGTTACTTAATACAGAATTGATAAAATAAAATAAATCTCGTGAAGAAATGCGAACGGCATCGGAGCGCGCGCAACGTGCGGCACGCGGCAACCAACTGACTAACCTTACCGGGGGTGTCGCCGCACGTACTTGCAACTCTATACCTACGCCGCGGAGTGCGCCAGGCCTGCTTTTACATTTAAAACTTTAACCATAGGTACTAATTTCTGTTTTAAAGTGTATTTCAGAAGGTTATCGTAACTTTAACACTTAACTCGCATTACAGAGGGCTAGGGGAGTTGGATAATTCTTATCTTTTAGTTCCATACAGAAGAGGAAATGCAAGTACAGTATTTGTACAAGTTCATCTTTCTGTGACAGAGCGTGGATGGAAAAGAATTAAGATACCTAAAACGACGGTTTATGGATTAAGAGGTAATTGAGTAGGAAATTTTCTTAGTTTATTATTATTATTTCTTAGTGAGATCTCAGTTGATGTGATACGAAACTTGCCCACCGATTTGTAGCAGCCTCCTTACTCAGGAGCGGATCTAGGGTGTGGCTATAGGGGCGGGAGCCAGGGGCGCAGACCAAGGGGGGCGCAAAACCAGACTCGCGCCCGCCAGGGCGCGGGTTCGGAGTTCAAGCCTCGTAAGATTCGGGTTATTATTGAGAGCTAAGGGATAATCTTGCTTACCATAGGGCATAAATGGCGTTAAGGTGAAGCAATTATAATATTTTCCTGCCTGTTTTATGAGAACAGAAAAAATATAAATAAATGTTAAATCTGGTCTCCGTGCCTTCCTTGAGGGGCGCGGGCGCTACGACACGAAAAGGGACGCGCCCTGCCAAACTTTTCAAGACTGAAATTGCAAAGGAACCCAATACAACTCTGACGCCCTCTTGAAACAATCTTAATGGTGTTTGTCGAGCTCGCTGCGTTCGCAATCGCAATAAGTTTTGTGTCAGTGTGATCACGTTGTCCTTTAGTGCTGCCACTACCACACCAGATTGAGTGTAAAAAGTCGAGCTGTCTTCGCTCGCAATACGTGTTGTGTCTTAGTGATGCCCCCTCTCGCAGTCCATTAGCGCTGCTACCATCGCACCAGATTTAGCGTGAAAAGTCGGGCTCGCTTCGCTCGCAATTAGTTTTGTGTCTCAGTGACGCCCCCTCTCTCTGTCCATTAGTGCTGCCACCATCACACCAGATTTAACGCGAAAAGCCAGGCTCGCTTCGCTCGCAGTAAATTCTGTGCCAGACTGACGCCCCCTCTCGCAGTCCATTAGTGCTGCTACCACCACACCAGATTTAGCGTAAACAGTCGAGCTCGCTTCGCTCGCAATACGTTTTGGGTCTTAGTGACGCCCCCTCTCGCTGTTCAATAGTGCTGCCACCATCACACCTGATTTACCGTGAAAAGTCGGGCTCGCTTCGCTCGCAATCAGTTATGTGCAAGACTGCCCTTTCGCAGTCCATTAGTGCTGCTACCACCACACCAGATTTAGCGCGAAAACTCGGGCTCGCTTCGCTCGCAATACGTTAGTGTGCCACCCTTCTAGATGTCCGTAAGTACGAAAATGTTGATCTAAAATCACCTCTGACAGAACCTGAACTCATTTTTGTATAGATAAAGTGACTGGTAGCATTAAAATACCTCGATGACTCCTCGGAAACCGAGGGCTTGGATCGCGCCTGCAGAGGGGGGGCGCAAAGTTTGAGTCGAGCCAGGGGCGCTGGCTACCTCAGATCCGCCCCTGTCCTTACTTAATTAGCAACAATCATACGAAAACAAGTCTTAAAATCAGTGTTGGAAATAAAAACCTTAATCATAGTTAAATGTAAGTAAATAGAGGTATCTTGTAGAAGCAATTGATAAAGTTTTAAATTCTTTAAAATATAAGTTTTATCGGACATCGTTGTTTGAAAAAAACAGTTCTTTAAATGCATTTCTCGCGTGAGGTCGCAGGTGACGCGCCACGAAGCTCGTCCACCGATTTATGGCAGCCTCAAAACTTAATTTCTCAACGACAGCGCCAGAGAAATTATCGAGGAAGACAAACCGATGGTGCTTAGAAAAGTTCAGGGAAAATTCAAATGAATGGAAAGAGCTGTCGATGATCAATGGCCCCTAAGTATTTATCTCTTAAACTAGGATTTGTTTTTTAGAAGACAAATCTGAGGCTATCCTGCTAAACCAATAATAACTGTTCTAGCTTCGGTTACATTTTTTGCCGTCTGGTCATAATTATTTATTTGACTGGTTTGTTAGGACAAACTTGTTTTTGTTGTTTCGCTACACAGATTTCGAAACCCCAAGGCATGGGTGATGGGACTAGCCTATTTTGCGTAACAATGACTCAGACTTTTGTCAGATGTGGTGTAAATGCCCGTTCTTTACAGCCGTTTACGCTCTGCCTACCCTGAAAGAGATATAGGCGCGATATATGTATGTACGCATAATGGTAAGGAATGATTTTCCTTGTCTACGCTAGTCGAATCTCGTTGGTATAAGTGTTATAGATTTAAAAAATAAACAGTTTTTTACCTTAACATTAGACCAAACCAAAGAGCCGACTTTTCGAACCGCCTGGGAGAATCGGCCGCTTCGCCACTTGCACAATTTATGAGGGTAGTTAGGCGGACGCAGCCGCCCCGCGCCCCTCACCCCGTACCCCTCCGTCTGGAAAACAGGTGCAAGACCGGCTACCTACCTACTCCTTGTAATTGCCGCCCCTAACATAGGAATATATCACTACTGGCTGTGCACATCTGAAATCCAATTCTTAAGGTCTGTAATTAAGTTTTCATGTGGCAATAGGTATTACTCAAGACGTTTTACCTACAGCGACCCCGCTATTTTGTCAAAAGATGTCGCTAAAGAACATTATCACTTAGTATCTGGAAGATTATCAAATTGCAGTTGTAGTGGGCTGGTTATATCTGTTGTAAGATCACTAGTTATAAGAGGAGCCCTGTTGTGGGCACGCCCCAACAAGCGTAGGGTGACCTCCGCTGGCCAGATGGCACGATGACAAAAACGCGAGATCGTACACAAAAAGGGTCCTACGTGCAGCAGTGGATTGCTATGAATTGATTTGACATACATATCTACGGAACGAAATAATCACTTTATTTTATGAAGTCAGTAAACCTTCGAGTTTCTCTATCTCAGTAGCACTTTGTATCATTATTGGCACAAACTTTGTCCGTTTCTCTCCGGAATCAAACTCGCCCGAGTCAAAGGTTTTGTCAAGTTCAACACGCCAAAAGCAGAATAACTTCCACGACTCCGCTACTGAAATATTTATTGCTGAATAGGTAATGTTTATAACTTTGAGAAACGGCTAGAAAGCCGACTTTGCTGAATACAAAGCGTTTTCGGTTAATAATTTTGAGACGTTTCTAAAGGAGGAATTAAATTACTTGGCGAAAACTAATTTTGTTGAAACGTTTTGTTGAGTTATGGACAATGATGTTTAGAGAAACCATCATGAATGAAAACAAGAGTTGCCTATTGGGATTTTCACTTGTAAGAGTTGCCTGTTTAAGGTAATCCTGATGGCTAGCACGCGCACTGTAGAGAGACTCAAATCGTATGGAATAGAATCTTAGAGTAGAATTTATCAAAACAAGTGAAGATTTTTGACATAATTTGCAATGTCAGTTGCGGGTTGCATGCAAGTTGCTACACATGACATTTGTCCTACTAAAATACGAAACAAAAAAGAACTACAAATAAATTAAACAATACCAATGCCGATTGCAGCTCATTCTGTTTCGATTTTTAATACTATTTTGTGGGTGAAATTACTTGACTTGAAAAAAATCAAGATACAGCCTGTGTATCAAATCAAAGTTTTCTTTTTTCAATATGAACACTAGATTTGAAAACACTTCTTCGCAAGCTGAGATGGAGCAGCGGTTGATTAGTTGGCAAAGGGGGCGTCGGCAGTACAGATGTCAAAATACAGATGTCAAAAGATGCAAGTCAAAATCCTGTCTGCAGTGGAATGAAAAACTTTGCAAGGTTACAAAATAACATAATGCTGCTTTTACATCTAGTTTTTGTTAGTTAGTTCAGTTTAAGTAGAGGTCAGTCTTCAAAATAAGGTGCGGTACGTCCATGATTTATGCACGGAGAACTTAGCGAGGGTTCGATTCGTGGGCAGTGACAAATATCACCCTTAGCAACCTGAGACCTCTTCATTTTTCAGGCAGGTATCAGACCCGAGCTCTTTAGACATTTCTCACGGAAATAGGTATGGTAAACAGGTACCTTCAGGCGGTTCCGCCTTCATAGAAAGAACTTTACACTGTATCTTTGCAGGGATGTCAGTAAGAATGTAAAAATACTTATAGTATAAAAAATTCACCAGCTAATATTTTAAGAGGTGAACCAGCCCATGAAAATGAACAATTATCCCCAAGGAACTTTCTGTTGATATTTCGAAATATATTCCTTAGGGACTGTTGTTTAGTTTCATGGGCCGGTTCATCCCTTAAAATATTTGCCGTTAATTTTTTTACATACTGTATTTGTACAAAAAGATTTAACCTGTGGGAGGTTCAAGTTTATTTTTATTTTTCGACCCATGTTCCATGGGGAAAGTTGTTCTTGTTCATAGTTGTTGTTCATAGTTATCTTTACCTTCTTTAGCTTGTTATATATACCCTTTTTGTTACTCCGTATATTATGGCATGCTTTTTTACTCCTAATTTCGTACTGAACGGCAACAAACGCTGTTATAGGCACCTACTCCTACCTACTCGCATTATCGATTTGATTACATTCCGTTGTACGTAATCCTGACGGTATGCGTCACGGAATTCCCATTACTATCAGTTGTCGGCGTTTAGTATGTATGTTAGCTGCTTATTGAATAGTTTGGCGGATATACAATGTGTAGTAAATGGGGATTCAACGTCAATAGAAGAGTCACATCGCACTTACTATTTAACTACGAGTATGTGACTACCTACAATAATTAATAGATATGCAGACGCCAAATAATTTTAAATTGCATACCTTGTGTTGTGATAATTATGAATATAGCCCCGTCAATATCGACATAAAAATAAATAAACATTGCAAACGCGCATGTAACTACGATTTTTTAATATGTTGTAAGGTCCCTTGAGAGTAGTTAATACCCAAGTTTGCAACACTGAAAACCTTGTGCTGCCTCCACGGTGCTCAATAAACTGCGAAATTTTGGCCCATATTTCAGTTTTTTATAAAAATCTACCTTAATGAAGATTTCAAGTACGTTTCATCGAACTTTCTTAAAGATAACTAAATTTGCTACAATTTTAGCGAAACCTGAGTACACCATGTCTTTTGGTTGCAAAGATACAGCAAGTCAAAGATGGGCAATTCTTCCGCAGTGCTAAGAAAGGTGTGAAATTACAGAATTTCCGATGTAACAGCTCTTGTTACATTATTTTTTTCAAAATATCATATTATTATGTTGTCCGACTTGCACTTAGCCAGTTTTTAGGGTTCCGTACCCAATAGGGTAAAAAACGGGACCCTATTACTAAGACTTCGCTGTCTGTTCGTCCATCCGTCTGTCACCAGGCCGTATCTCATGAATCGTGATAGCTACAGATTTAAATTTTTCGCAGATGATGCATATCAAAATCCGTTCAGTAGTTTTCTCGCGTCTATCTCATGAACCGTGATAGCAAGAGAGTTAAAATTTTCACAGGTGATGTATTTCTGTTGCCGCTATTACAAAAAAATACTAAAAACCAGAATACAATAAATAGTAAGGGGGGCTCCCATACAAGAAACGTGTTTTTTTGTTGGTTTCTGTAAATAATGTTTCGGGGGCTGTTTCTCATGATCCGTGACAGTGAGATCTTTTAAATTTTCACAGATGATGTATGTTTATTGCCGCTATAACAACAAATACAAAAAAACTGGCCAAGTGCGAGTCGTACTCGCGCACAAAGGATTCCGTACCATCATTTATAAAAATGACAGAAATATCATATCTGTTGCCCGACTCGCACTTGACAAGTTTTTGGTATTTGTTGTAATAGTGGTAATAGACATACATCATCTGTGAAAATTTCAACCATCTAACTATCACGGTTCACGAGAAACAGCCTTCGAAACATTATCCACAAAACGGGCAAAAAAAACACGTTTCTTGTATGGGAGCCCCCCTTAATATTTCTTGTATTCTGGTTTTTAGTATTTGTTGTTATAGCAGCAATAGACATACATCACCTGTAAAAATTTCAACTCTCTAGCTATCACGGTTCATGAGATACACGCGCAAAAACTTCTGAATGATAGATAGAGATAGACATTGGCAGCACAGGGTTTTCAGTGTTGCAAACTTGGGTGTTAACTACTCTCAAGGGACCTAACAATATATAACAAAATCGTAGTTACATGCGCGTTTGCAATGTTTGATGTCGATATTGACCGGGCTAAATATGACAATCTACTTATATAAAATCTATGATGTCAAAGCGAATAACATTTTGGTGCTCTGTGATGTCAAATTAAAACGATATTAAATTCTGCTATTATCACTTTGTGTATCTACGTATGTATCAGATGCAAGGATATTTCAAAGTTCCCCCTAATAAAAACTAGCGTTAAAATAACGCAACGCAAAAACATGCGTTGTGTAACACCGCCAACGCAAGATTCTGCGTTGCACTGCCTTATTTTTCACGCAAGAAAAAAATACCGTACATCTGGATAGAAATGTCCTCTCGCATTTACTAAGGTTCAAGTTCAAGGACGCAATTTAATATTGCAGCCCATTTGTTGCTAAAAATTCAATTTGTTAAGAAATAAAAGGAAGAAAGCTTTTTAAGAAAAATACCGCACCTACAAGATAAAATGAGACCCAGATATTACAAAATTAATCATGACGCCACTTTCATAACCAAAATTGCGGGTTGGGCACAAAAATGTATTGCGATCATTTGTCTCTCCGACACCAAATAGTGATGGGGTGTAGAGCCAAAAAAGTAGAGAGTTCACAGAAGGAACACTCTGTAGAATTTTCGCGATTGTCACTTGATACATAGTCATTAGCCAAGGTTTCGCCTGTCAAAAATCTAAAAGTATAATAATATCACAACAACAAAATCTGATACAAGAACGTATTTATGATTGTGAGCCAATTTCAATCCAAGAAATATGACATTCTTGGCAACCATTTCTTAGTTATCTTGAGTTCCTCTCGATTCATTACAGTAAGCTTCAGTAAGCGTCAAAATCTTCACTAGTACTGACTGACTGAATGAGCCATCTTCCAAATTTGTGATAGGGCGTAGAGTGGAGAATGAAGTTGCAAGGAGTCCTGAGTGCTTATTTATTGATTTTTGTGATTCTTTAGAAGCAGTGATGGTGGAGCAAATTGGTCGAGGGAGGAGGGAAAAGGTTCGGCTACCCGCCTGGTCCGTTAACAGGGTGAAAACAGAACTCTATTACTGAGACTTCGCTGTTACTCTGTCTTTCACCAGGCTGTATCTCATAAACCGTAATAGTTAGAGAGTTGAAATTTTCTCGGATGCCGTATTATTGTTAAAACTATAAGACATTATAACAGGTTTTAACTCACGGTAGGGATATATCGAGCACCCAATATTTCAGCGATGTTGCAATCGCCATGATCACGGGTAAACTGGAGCGGCTGCGGGTGACGGCTAAGGGCAAACATATCTGTCTACCCTCATTCTTCTGCGTTTTTTCGGAACACTTGGGTCACTCTCGGTACTCACTCGAAATCCTACCGTGAGTTAAAACCCGTTATAATGTCTTATAGTTTTAGTGATAATAACCACGGAACCTTAAAATCACGTATTATTGTTGTTATGTAAAAACACTTTTTACAGGATAAAGGAAGTTACAACCCAAAATCGACACACGATAAAGCGAATCACGTAAGCGCGACAAATCGCAAGTGCGATTATCGGAAATTAGAATTCACTATAGTTCGAATCATGCAAGCCCGACTTGGACAAAAGATCGACATAACGCAAGCGCGACATAACGCAAGTGCGACAAATTACTGACATGGTTGCGAAGACCACTGACATGGTTGCAGAGTCTTCTGACATGGTTTCAGAGTCCTCTGACATGGTTTCACAGTCCTCTGATATGGTTACAGAGGCCTCTGAAATGTTTCAGAGTCCTCTGACATGGTTTCGTTTCAAAGTCCTCTGACATGGTTTCAGAGTCCTCTGACATGGTTTCAGAGTCCTCTGACATGGTTGCAGATGCCTCTGTCATGGTTTCAAAGTTCTCTGACATGGTTGCAGGGTCCTCTGACATGGTTTCAGAGGCCTCTGACATGGTTGCAATGACCTCTGACATGGTTGCAGAGTCCTCTGGCATGGTTACAGAGTCCTCTGATATGGTTTCAGAAGCTTCTGACATGGTTGCAATGACCTCTGACATGGTTGCAGGGTCCACTGACATGGTTTCAGAGGCCTCTGACATGGCTGCAGACCTAGGTAACCATGTCAGAGGTCATTGAAACGACGTCATGATATCAGCGGCCTCTGCATCCATGTCAGAGGCCTCTACAACCATGCCTCTGAAACCATGTCAGAGAACTTTGAAACCATGTCAGAGGACTCTGAAACCATGTCAGAGAACTTTGAAACCATGTCAGAGGACTCTGAAACCATGTCAGAGGACTCTGAAACCATGTCAGAGAACTTTGAAACCATGTCAGAGGACTCTGAAACCATGTCAGAGGCCTCTGCAACCATGTCAGAGGACTCTGAAACCATGTCAGAGGACTCTGAAACCATGTCAGAGGACTCTGAAACCATGTCAGAGGACTCTGAAACGAAACCATGTCAGAGTACTCTGAAACCATGTCAGAGGCCTCTGTAACCATATCAGAGGACTGTGAAACCATGTCAGAGGACTCTGAAACCATGTCAGAGAACTTTGAAACCATGTCAGAGGACTCTGAAACCATGTCAGAGGCCTCTGCAACCATGTCAGAGGACTCTGAAACCATGTCAGAGGACTCTGAAACCATGTCAGAGGACTCTGAAACGAAACCATGTCAGAGGACTCTGAAACCATGTCAGAGGACTCTGAAACCATGTCAGAGTACTCTGAAACCATGTCAGAGGCCTCTGTAACCATATCAGAGGCCTCTGAAACCATGTCAGAAGACTCTGCAACCATGTCAGTGGTCTTACGAAGTTAGTTAGTTAGTTACTCTGCAACCATGTCAGAGGTCATTGCAACCATGTCAGAGGCCTCTGAAACCATGTCAGAGGCCTCTGAAACCATGTCAAAGGACCCTGCAACCATGTCAAAGGCCTCTGAAACCATGTCAGAGGACTCTGAAACCATGTCACAGGACTCTGAAACCATGTCAGAGGACTCTGAAACCATGTCAGAGGACTTTGAAACCATGTCAGAGGACTCTGAAACCATGTCAGAGGCCTCTGCAACCATGCCAGAGGACTCTGAAACCATGTCAGAGGACTTTGAAACCATGTCAGAGGACTCTGAAACCATGTCAGAGGCCTCTGAAACCATGTCAGAGGCCTCTGAAACCATGTCAAAGGACCCTGCAACCATGTCAAAGGCCTCTGAAACCATGTCAGAGGACTCTGAAACCATGTAACAGGACTCTGAAACCATGTCAGAGGACTCTGAAACCATGTCAGAGGACTTTGAAACCATGTCAGAGGACTCTGAAACCATGTCAGAGGCCTCTGCAACCATGCCAGAGGACTCTGAAACCATGTCAGAGGACTTTGAAACCATGTCAGAGGACTCTGAAACCATGTCAGAGGCCTCTGCAATCATGTCAGAGGACTCTGAAACCATGTCAGAGGCCTCTGCAACCATGTCAGAGGCCTCTGCAACCATGCCAGAGGACTCTGAAACCATGTCAGAGGACTCTGAAACGAAACCATGTCAGAGTACTCTGAAACCATGTCAGAGGCCTCTGTAACCATATCAGAGGACTGTGAAACCATGTCAGAGGACTCTGAAACCATGTCAGAAGACTCTGCAACCATGTCAGTGGTCTTCGCAACCATGTCAGTAATTTGTCGCACTTGCGTTATGTCGCGCTTGCGTTATGTCGATCTTTTGTCCAAGTCGGGCTTGCGTGATTCGAACTATAGTGAATTCTAATTTCCGATAATCGCATTTGCGATTTGTCGCGCTTACGTGATTCGCTTTATCGTGTGTCGATTTTGGGTTGAAGTATGTGCTGAATAAGTTCACGCCTTTAAATAATCATATTACTGTACGTATGCTTATTTTACTCAAATACATGCGTAATTGCCGTGTGATGCCGGCTTAAAATGTCCTCACCACAATTCTACCCGTGTTGTAAAGAAGCGTCTAAGGGATAATCATCCAGGGAACGGGCAGCAGCATTCCTTGTAAATGCAACATCTTTAACTGCGCTCGCCAATCCGCCAGCCAAGCGTGGTGAGTATGGCAATACCCCCCGATAGGGGGAGGTGGGTAGGCCCATGTCCAGCAGTGGACTGTTTTACCTGTTATGGATATGGTATGGTTACGTAATTACGAAAAGTCATACTTAGCTTTTGATTGATTCAATTTGAGGACATGACTCGGTCAGCATTAGTCCCATCCCTAGTTATTGTATCACTTAGATCTGATAAATAAATGGCGACCACTTATTTTTAACTTTTGAAATAAGACAAATAAGTAGCCTTTACTTAGTTAGAACATTTACTTGCAAGTTAAGTTGACTTTGTTAATTTAAAATTATATTGTTTCAATTAAGAGAAGTTAAGATCGTCATTTGTTAGGCTAAGTAACGGCGGCCACTTTTATTTAATTGAAACAGAACATGGACAGTTTTCAAATTAAATTACTGTATTACTCTAGGTAGGTATTTGTCCAAGCTCTAGGTACTTCCATAGATGGAAATTTAAGGCAGTAAGCCTTAGGATATTTTATTGTGGGCCGTATAGGAAATTTAAGGGTGTATATGATAAGATAACGGTTTCAAGCGTCGCGATGTCGCAAGTCTTACGTCTCCGACGATCACTTGTTTGACAGATGCCACCTTACGTCTCACGTCTACTCTGTTGACTTTCGACTTTGAGTTTAATTCACTAAAACGTTGAATAACAAATTGAATGAAAACCCAGCGAAAGAATCGATCGGTCGCTGGGAATTAGTTGTAAAACTGTCCTGGTAGATGGAGCCCTACCACGCGTTGGTGGTCAAGATATAGGTACTTGGTCAATTCGCGGGCTTGGAGTGAGCCGCTGTAACCCAGTTGGTAGAGGCATCATCGAAGGTCGCTGGTTCAAATCCAGCCTGCGGTGAAAATTTTGCAAGTTTTCCTAAATAAC
The DNA here is from genome assembly GCA_024500475.1 of Phthorimaea operculella. NCBI lineage: Eukaryota > Metazoa > Arthropoda > Insecta > Lepidoptera > Gelechiidae > Phthorimaea > Phthorimaea operculella. The sequence goes on along the minus strand of JANFCV010000137.1, from coordinate 1,003,115 downwards.
TAAAACATTTTCTTCGTATCCTAGTTGGTTAAATAACAGTATATAAGGTCCTATTAAATTCACTGCAAATATTTGAAGGGCATGCGTAAATATTTGTAAGAAAAACATCTAAGGCATTTTTAAAAAATCTACACGCTAGATTTTTTTTCATGTTCAAACAAACTTTTTTATAATTATGTGAACACCTTTAACTGACCCGACTGACGTTCCGCCACGAAGATAGGATTCACTTACACGGCACGCACACTAACAACCAACCAATCACAATACCTTTTTTTGGCACGTAATTTAAATTCATCGAAGTGTGTGTTTCTAGGACAAACAGGGTGCCCTTTTTTCGTTTTGTATTTTTTTAGTTAAATGCAATTTTCTCGAAAACTAGCATATAGATTTCTTTAAAACTTGCCTAGTATATGCTTATATTTTATTTGATCTTCCCCTAAAATATTTGCAGTGAATTTAATAGGACCTTATATAAGCCCGTTCGTTAGCAACCGCGCGGCTTGTTAGTTCATTTTCCCGTGTTAGCATTTCCAGTATGAACTACATTTACATATCATGTTAGTTTATGTTATTAGGAAGTAAATGTAAGCAATGTCTTACAAGGTTCTACCACAAAATGGAGAGTTTACAGATGGATCACTCGATCCTATTTAGGATTTTCGCAATTGTTACTTGTCTCATAACCAGGGTTGCTAGATTCAATACAAGGATGAAATACAGATCTAAATCTGACACATGAACATAATAGGTATTATTTTGATGAGCCGATTTTAATGCAACCATCTTCTTAGTTCCCTTGAGCTCCTCTGAGATTCTAGTTCATTCCAGTATAAGTCAGTAAGCGTCAAAATCGTCGCTAGTACCTACTGAGTGAGCCATCTGTTATACTTACCATTACCAATTAGATATAGGAGTACCTACAAAACGGGTTTTAAAAAGTTTGATCGCAAAAAGTTTTAAAATAACTTAAAATAAGCAGTAAAAATACTGGCCACTTTGCAATAAACGACGGTTTACTCTCTCTGCACTCATTTTGGGGCGAACGAAATAATACTGGCAAATATTTCATGAGAGCGTTAATGCATACCTACAGCGCACTGGCTGGAAATTTTGAAAGAGAAAAAGAAAACAACTTAATTAAAAATTTCACGTTTCGAGTTGCCACTTCAATAAGGATTGTTTTACTGGCTGGTATTTCAGGCGGTGTCAAAAGTTTGATTCGAATTTCAAATTGAAAATGAAGTTGACTTCTCAAGGTTATCATTATCACGTTCGGGGTGCGATTCACAGATCGAGTGGTGTTGAGTGTTTTTGCATTCACGTCTCGAACATTCTCGAATGGTGAGATTCTGAGGGCGAGATCTGTTTCAATCTGTTTACGAAATGAAAACGTTATCTTATCCGTGTTTTGTTACTCGTAATCACTTACGTTACGTGATTCTTTTTTCTTTACGTGCTGTTGTCGCCGATTCGAAAGGTACGTAACTTATTTGTTTTTGTATTTTTTATCAATCTACCAATCTACCCATTTATGGTTTTTAACATAATACTAAGAGAAAACAATGTAAATTGATCACTTAAATTAGTAGAAGGATTAGCTGGCGTTAATATAAAAACTACGAATAAAATTGATGGGTATGCATTTTTTAAACAATTAAACTTACTTCCACAATTGTATCTACTCTCTATTTTTGTATGACAACAAAAACAAAATAGGGCTGTGCGTCGTTGCTTCACAAGTAAGGGAATAACTTAGGAATTCAATTTATAGTGCTGAGTGCAGCGCGGCTGTTGCTCTAACTTAGATATTGTTGATGTCAAGTCGCCTTAAGTGAATGAGGCAGGTCATGGTCTTGACTGTTATTTGTACTTTTATAGAAAATAGCAAGCATCCTACTTATCTTAATTGCCTCCAGTAAAAACATCGGTCTCAAATACTTACAAGATAGTTTTTGAATGTAGCAAGCAAATATTGAATTGAATTTGAATTTTAAAAAATTTGAATGTAGCTTAATAAACTCGATTTAAACGTAAAGAAGTGCCAGATCATTACCTTTAGTAGAAAATCCAAGAAAATTTCTTTTAATTATTTACTCGATGGTATGGTTATACCCAGAGCAATGCTCGTGAAGGATTTAGGCATTATGTTAGATCATAAAATGCTTTTTACCACACATTATGACTGCATTACTCAGAGGGCTCGTAAAATGCTTGGATTTGTCTACAGAACTACCAAACCTTTTAAAAATCCTCATTCCATGAAGGTATTGTTCTTCGCGTACGTCAGAAGCTTGCTAGAATATGCATCACCGATATGGTCACCGGTGTATACAACGCACCAGCACCAAATCGAATCAGTACAGCGACAGTTCATTAGACAGCTAAACTTTAGGACCTGGAGGAATAGAGATGAATATCACGCAAGCCTCTTACACTTCAGAATGCATTCTCTCGAAAACAGGAGAACTGTTGCCGACATGAAGTTTTTGTTTGATGTTGTAACCGCTCGTTTTGACTGTCCCGACCTCACTGCTCGGATTGGTATCAGCGCTTGCAGCATACGGACGCGACACCCGCGCACTTTCTATGCCGGGTTTTCACATACAAATTACGCTCGACATTCTATCATCAACAGGGTCGTTCACACTTACGAGTCGAATTTCAGCGATGCAGATCTTTTCTTTCTTTCCCGCAATCAATTCATTACATCAATTCTAAAAAAGTTCCCCTCGCTTGATAAACAGTAAGGACTCATATACGAAGCATCATTTCTTCACACACACTCATACACACTCACACAACATACACAATAAGCAACAAAATTAGTTTCTTTAGCTTACCCATGATATGTTCATTTAATATGTTAAACTCTGTTATTGGCTATTGAAGTTTTTAAGATGTATTTGTAATAACTAAATATGTGCTGTTGAGTTTACGAAATTAATAAATTAAAATTAAAATATTTCACTGGATTCAAAAAAGATTAATGCTCCAACGACATCAGCGACAATCAGATCTATCAGCCGGTCCCGGCCAGACGGGTAGCTACCATTTTCCCGAAACCATCTGCATTCCTTCCTTCTGCCAACTGGCATTACCTCCTGTCACCCGCCAAACTGTATAATACGCCAGAACGTATAAATCGCGCGCGTCCGCTAAACGCCGCCGTGAGAGATGCGACAGCGCAGTGTCCGCTTATCTTAATTGCCTTCAGTAATAACATCGGTCTCAAATACTTACAGGATGTCTTTTCAAACTGTAGAAAAAAAAACGTAATTAGGGTTTTAATCGACGTATTTTATCGCATGCTGCTAATGCTCCAATGACGAGTGTGTGACCATAATAGTTTTCATACTGTATAATACGCTAGAGCGTATAAATCTTGCGCGTCTGCTAAACGCCGCCGTGAGAGATGCGACAGCGCAGTGTCCGCTTATCTTAATTGCCTTCAGTAATAACATCGGTCTCAAATACTTACAGGATGTCTTTTCAAACTGTAGAAAAAAAAACGTAATTAGGGTTTTAATCGACGTATTTTATCGCATGCTGCTAATGCTCCAATGACGAGTGTGTGACCATAATAGTTTTCATACTGTATAATACGCTAGAGCGTATAAATCTTGCGCGTCTGCTAAACGCACCGCCGTGAGAGATGCGACAGCGCAATGTCCGCTTATCTTAATTGCCTCCGGTGATAGCATCGGTCTGGGATTTATCTGTGGCCGCCGTAGAGTATCCAGCGATCTCAGATCAAAACAAAATGTATACATAGGTGAAAGGAAAAGTTGGTAAAAAAGTAACCGGTAGTCCAGCCTGTGAAACTGAACAACTTTCCATAAATAATATGGATCAAATTATGCTAAACACGCTACCGTGAGCTATGCGACAGCGCAATGTTCGCTTATCTTAATTGCCTCCGGTGATAGCATCGGTCTGGGATTTATCTGTGGCCGCCGTAGAGTATCCAGCATGCTTAGATGATAGCAAAATGTATACATAGTAAGTAGGCTGTAATCAAGCAAAAAAGTAGACGGTAATCCAGTTCGTGAAACTGAACAACTTTCCCTAAATAATATAGATCTAAGTACACTAAACGCTGCCGTGAGCGATGCGAGCATCAGGTCTGGGATTTATCTGTGGCCGCCGTAGAGTATCCAGCATACTTAGATCAAAGTAAAATGTATACACAGGTGTAAGGAAAAGTTGACAAAAAAATAACCGGTAATCTTACTCGTGAAACTGAACAACTTTCTAGGATTTATCTGTGGCCGCCGTAGTGTCTAGGTTCCTTAAATCGAAGAAAAGTAAACACATATGGATAGGTGTATGAAAAAAATATTTCCTGGTCACAAACCGAAGTTGAATCCAAATTGTTTTCGACTCGTTAGAACTAGATGTTTCATCTGTAGTTTTCTGTTTATTCTAATGTGGGTAGCACATTTCGTAGTACGGTAAAAAGTTAAATTCTTTTTTAATGGCTATCGGGCTAAGCGATAAATCGTCTCTTGCCAGTTTATTGTTTCTTAGGGATCTTCTTTAGCTAGATTAAAACAGAAATCATAGTACGACCTACTAATTATTACTACGTCTAGGTAAAGCTTAGTACAAAACTTAGTACGTCTAGGTAAAAATTAGTACATTGCTGGACATAGGACAACCCCTATTCGGGGGGTATTACTAAACTCGATTGGTGCATATAGGTTTTAAGTATTTGCAGGTAACTGCTGCCTATTCCCTGGATTCATCTCTTAGTCGCCTATTACAGCACTCACTGGTAGACATGGGATGATGTTTTTTCAAAGCCAGCACCACACGTCGTGTGCCAGTACGGATGAACGAAAAATCTTTTCTATTAATATTCTTGTTTACGTTACCTTACCTAAGCAAGCGACTTGGGTTAGGCATCGTTTGATCCAAAAATAACGCTTTGTGCTTGGCATTTTCAAACAACGTAGGCTGGATCCCATCCCAACACAAAAATAGAATAAGACGTGTACGTTCTATCTGCAAACAAAAATGTTCTCCCTATTCATATTGACCACACAATTCGGTACATGACTATTGTCAATAGAACCTTTGAAATGGACTATCACGTGTTGTGCCTCTACAACTTTTGCACATAGGATTTTGGGATAAAGTATTTTAGTACTTTTTCGATGAACAACTCAGTACAATCCCGCCTTTAGAATTTTTGAACCAACCACCGGTTAATTGCTTGACGTAACGTACCTTACCTACTTAATCGGGTCGTCCATCAACTTGGTTTGCCACACAACTGAAGAAGAAGCACCGTCGAACTGCACATTAAGGTTTGAGAGTCTAATGTTGCAACGACTGAACTATGGAAGCAGTTTTGTTGTTATGAAGTTAAAATCTTAGCTGCGGACTTTTCAAGCTCCCTGCGTGTAATTTATAAGGTGAGAAACTTGCTTCTTTATGAGTCTACTTTTCATGTTAATAAATAATGACGTGAAGTTCTTACAAATGGCTTATTTTTCAGTTTATTTACTGTGATGAGCAATGTTCTAAAGTTTCGCATAGAGTTCAGTTATCTGTATGAAATTGTAAAATGTATGGATAGAGCGCAAAATGTATCTAGATATTTAAATAAGCTTAGTGCCGATGATAAAGATAGTAAAAACGGGTCGAGGCGGCAATTGTATTTGGAATGGAGTTTAAATCATTCTTTCCGCAAATGCATCTAGAGATATTTAAATAAGTTTAGTACCAAAGATGCTCTATAATGAAAACCACCATATCTACGTAAAGGCGGGCTGAGACGTACGCGGGTGCTGTGAGTAAGGGCGCCCCGTGCGCGTATTGGTATAGGTACAAAAACATCCGCACAAACCATGTGTTGTACATGCGTGTGTACTTTGTGTGCTTGCAGCGTGTTTTACGCGTGCACCACGCATGTAACTTACTAAAAACATCCACGCTATCTGAAAGTTTTTAAAGTGCAAATTGAATCACCCGAGTGAGGATAGTGCCAAAGAATTATCGATAAAAAGCACAGTCCAGGGGCCAGTTGGCACGGATCTGCCCGTCCCGGGTCGCGGGTCGATGCCTCATGTTAATAGCCCGGTGATGTATACTGCACATTACAGTTTCATGGTCTATCGGTTTTATACTTGGTTTCAAGGATGCTGCTCTTACAATCTTTCAGAAGCTTGGCTCAAATGGATTGGAGCCACACTCTAGCTCCAGCAAACCACAAAAACTCTACATCAATTCTACATCTTATAATGCGAGTGTGTTACCTGTAAAGACGCCCGCGCGCCGGCTCCTTAATTTGTGACAGTACATACATAGTCATCCGTAAAAGCATCCTCGCGGTATGAAAGTTCTGAAAGTGCAAATTGAATCACCCGAGTGAGGATAGTGCCAAAGAATTATCGATGAAGAGCACAGTCCAGGGGCCAGTTGGCACGGATCTGCCGGTACCAGGTCGCGGGTCAATGCCTCATGTTAATTAATAGTCGGATGATGTATACTGCACATTACAGTTTTATGGGCTATCGGTTTTATCCTTAGGTTTTATCCTACATGAGTTTCAAGGATGTTGATCTTACAATCTTTCAGAAGCTTGGCTCAAATAGAACCACACTCTATAGCTTCACTAAACCACAAAAACTCTTCATTAACTCTACATCTTATATTGTATCTAATTTGACAGCGAATGTGATGCAGTGGTTTGCCGGCCGATGCCGCATTGATAGGTGACTGCCTGCGACGCAAAAGGTTCTGGGTTGATTCTTGGTGGGTATTCACATACTTAATGTGTATTTCTTTCTGAATTAGGATCCCAGTCTGGTCTGTAATTTTAGCCTTATTTCATTTGGTCCAGATTTCAGTCAAGAAGAGCTAGCTCATAAAAAGCCTGTTTTCCCAAGGATTCCAATATTGAACTGCAGAGCAAAAACGCTGCATAAATTACCGTTTTATGACCTACCGATTTATTTTCAGATCCTCTCGATAAAGGCAGATAAAGGTGCGCTTTTTTATTATTTCTCTCGCCACCAATAATCGTTGTTCTTACTTTGATGAATGAGCTCGTTCGGTTAAAATGCGTTCATAAAGGTAAAAGCCTGAATTAAAAAGACCGATGAGTTATTTGCATGCATTTTCGGTCATAAATCACACATTTGTTCTTTGAAAAGTATTCTTCAAATATTGGATGAAATTTTACTAGTGACCAATCGATAGCGAAAACTCAGAACCGGCAGGTGATATGGAACAACTTTCGCGAAGGAACTTGGGCAGATATGCGAAAAAAAAAAATATCCTCCCATAGTAACCCAAATCAGGCGATCGGTAATTTATGGGAGGTCCAAATTATATATTTCAATATGTTCCATGGGTCGAAAGTTGTTTCTTAACACCAGCCAGTTCTGAGTTTTTGCTATGCATAAAATTTCACCATATAGACTTACCGACCTATATCCACTTGTTTTAAAATCCAAGCTCAGCATGCTTTTTTACGACTCCCAACCAACACAATAACTAAAGTATAGAGCATTTTTAATTCGTAATTATGTTTGTTTATTCTATCCCAAAATCGGAATCTACATAAAGTGTTAAAGTTATTTCACACAAAAAGAAGATTGCTTATAGAATTTCACTACAATAATACGAGGACCAAATTTATATAATTCCAGCCTACAATGACCCGAAACTCACGAGAATGGTCGAGTATAAAAGTTTATTGGCCTGCGAATAGCCTTCTATTCTGTTAAGCCTGATCTCAATTAAGATCCTATTATCTGCTATAATTTTAGGCGCCATTTTGCACGAACAGCTGTTGTAAATCTGTATCTGTTCTGTTAATAACTTTAAAAGGGTTGGATCTAAAGTTTAAATTTAAAATTTCCTTGAAGGCTCTCTTGTTGCGTTGTGATAATATAAAGTTGTTTTCCTACTACACGAGAGAGTAGTAGAGTTCGTAGAAATGCTACGGTTTTCTCGTAGCAAATGCTTGTTTTCATAGACTGTTTCTTAAAGTAGCTGCAATTTTTGCTGTAAAATTATATCATCTCTATTAACTTTGATATGCTGAATAGGTATTTGAACTTGCGATGCTGTGTCCCAAAACGTAACTGGTGTAAATTCGTTCTCATCATCATCCCACATCCACCCACAGTATATAGACCTCTTTCAGGCCGGCGGCACTCGAATTGAAATATGGGGGACAAAATTTTGACCAGGCTAAAACATGCGTAATGCTTGTACTGACAGGCGTGTATGCTGTTGTGTGCGTGGCAGGGCTACCACCTGCTACCAACAATCGGAGCGACTGAACAGGCGCGACAGCACTATACAATTAGACCTATAATGCCTATAAGTGCCTCTCTCTCGCACATTGGAGATACAAGCTAAAACTCTTTTTCCAACAAGATCTCAATCTGACATTGAAAGTGAAAAAAATATATATCATAATATCACACACTATGTTAAGTTTCTGTACGCAGTGACTTTGTACTGGCGCTCAAAATAATTAAATATTATTCAATGGTTTTTTTTTAGCACAGGTACAAATATTAGTTTTTTGTATAAACTTTGCAGGGTGTTTCTACTCACGATTCTAAACAACTTTTAATATGGGGCGATCTGCGCAATCGCAAAAATAATTTTGGATGTTTCATAGAAATTGAATAAATGTAAGTGTTTGTTACCTTTTTCCTGTGTTTTTCCGTTTAAAAGGCTTGACATTTTGATGTAATTTAGTAAATAGAGTAGAATGTGAAAAAAGTACTAAGTGACGGCCGATGTGGTGCAGTGGCTAGTGTGACTGCCTGCGACGCAAAGGTTCCGGGTTCGATTCTCGGTGCGGCACTCACAAACTTGATATTTATCACTTTGTGAATTTGTTCCCAGCGTGGTTATTACATTGCAGGCTAAACCACCTGATTGTCCGCAAGATAAATGCTTCCGTGCTTTGGAGGGCACGTTAAGCCATCGGTCCTGGTTGCGGTCTATGTTTACTTAGACGGCGATCGTAACTCAACTATATCAGAGGTCTACTAATAGTAGTAGGTGATTGAAAAAAAAGGGTTCATTGGGTCGTTGGTCGACTCAATGTCCCACACGAAGAGAGAGAGTACTAAGCACTCACACATAGGCTTTTGTACTGCAGAAAATATGTAGGTACCTAATTCTCAGGGGTAAAATGAAAAACAGCTGCGAGTGATGCTATGGGAAAAAAAATCTGGTATAACTAACTATTTGACGAGAAAAAGAGGCTAATATAACACTTCATCATGGGTCACATGTAAATCTTTAGTGTTTACCTTAGTTTTTATTTGATAACCAAGGTGATCCTGAATCGAGAATTTCCAGAGATAACGTATTAAATCAAATTAATTGACTTAATTTTTTCAAATTTGCCGTTCGAATAGAAGTATTGTCACGTAAAGTCATCACACCTCCACAGAAGCAATTTTTTTTTCATAGTATGAATACTTGAGTATTATGGCCTCTTAGTCTCGTCCATGATAGACGAAGCGGTAACCTGTCGTTATATAAAATCTCTGAATAGGTATGTATATTTATGACTTCTTTGCCGGAAAAGATGGTAAGACGACATAGAAGCTTTTCTCCCAAATTGGCATTCGGAAGCACAAGATCAGAACTGGTGGAGTGAAAGGGGGGAGGCCTTTGCCCTGCAGTGAGACATAGCGGAGGCTACATAAAATAATTACTTTTTTATTTACGGTAGGGAAGTCTTTTTCATATTAAAAAAAAAACAATATCTTCAAACGGCAATAGATGGCGCTACCAAGATGCAGGGGACTTGCCTGAGTAAATTCTCGTTTGATTTTGTTTTATTTGTAACAATGTTCAACGTAAGCACTTTTTACATTTATAAGTATTTTAGAAAACGCGATAAAACGGCATTCAATACTTACATTATTTTTAAGTACAAACTAGAATTTCGTAACGCTGTAAAAATTTTTCTTTTATAAAAAGCTGTTAAAAAGGTCTCATTGTATTGATAATTTTTTTTCTGTGCGCTACGCCGCCGCTACAAAGTTACCGCGCGGGATACCTACTCGGGCGGGGGTTTGGTATGATAAACGTAGTAGGTCATATTTTTGGCTCCAGATACTTCGACTTTTTGTTTTGGAAAACCTTGCGTTAGATGCGTAGGTACTACACATTTACTTAGATTATACCTACTAAACTAACAAATACTTACTGTACTTACGCTTTAACAACTTACTTTAGCATAGCACGATTACGTAGGCAAGTTTATTTTAACTTACTTACCTTGATCCCTGTGATGGAAATCGAAAAACTTTCAGTTCTTTATCGTCTCTGGTATTTTTGAAGCACCCGAACACGCTACAATAATGCGCCATTGTATACTTTTACAAAAATTTTGTTCACAAAATTCCTACTAATTACCTACCGTAGCGCGACGTGGCAACCAAATGTCAGTATCCTTTCATATCCTCTGACCGCAGGGCGACAGCGGGGGTGAGGTAGATATCAGAGAGGGGGTGTCAGTGTCGCTTGCCTCTTTTCTATTGCGTCAATCTCGCGGTCCTGTGCTAGTTTCTTCAAAAGAGATCCTGTCGACTTGGTGACGTCATCACACGATTGGGCTGATGGTCTGACCACTGACCTTTTTGGTCTCCTCTGTGATTGCATTTGTCCACCGTTCGCCTTAGACTCGTTGAGAAATTCGTTTAGAGCAGCAAAAAATAAACCATAGCTGTGCCACCGGTGTGAATGGTCACAAAATTCATTCATACAATTCAATTTCCTTACAATTCAGAACGTTCCAGGGGTCTTTATCCCATTGTAGGTTTATGCAAAAATATTTCACTCTTGCTCGCTTTAAGAAGCCAGGAGCCGTTTTGCCGTTTTGGTGTTCCGTCAGAATGTCCATGAATTATTAAGCTGGTTTTCCGAGTAAGCGCCCGGCTGCAGTATAACTCAAATGCTGTCAGCTGTTTATAAAATATTCACTGGATTACCGGATTTAAGACATTTTGTAGGCTTAAGATTTCATCTTGCTGACCTGTGCCTTATATCACTATTTGACTTTTGCGGCTGCAATTGGACATATATGTTGGAATAAGTTAAGGTATCCAAATCAGTCGCGCCGCGCGTCATGCCGCCGTCAAAATACCTGGTTCGTTTGGCCTTGTATGAGATACCAGAAAGTTTACGCAGCACGCCGTGAATATTTGCACGACGACGCTGTCACATTAACGGCACGCACTTCGCCGCATGAAGAAGGCAGCGTCCGAAATTTACACTGTCTTTCAGAATGGACTAAAGAAGGAGTAAGTTCAGTTGAGTGAATCAGTGCATTGCAATTCACGTGATTCTACCTCTAATACCTCCTGAAACAACCCTGCACAATTCCTTGAGTTTAATTTTATATTCGTCAGTATAAGTGCAAATCTTAAAACACCTGTCCTATCACTAGAAATCATGAATGATCAAAATATTTAAAAAAAAACAAGTCCGATTAGGACTGTCGACACATTGTGTATAAAATTGCATAAAATTCACCATGAGAGTCCCTGTTATTATAAGTTTTTAATTTTTTATTCTGTTGAGTTATTTTAAATTTTATTCTGTTTTTAACCGACGAAAAAAAACGGAGGAGGTTCTCAATTCATCGCGAACTTTTATGTTTTTGTTTTTTTTTTTTTATTTTTTATGTATGTTCACCGATTACTCAGAGACGCCTGTACCGATTTGGAAAATTCTTTTTTTGTTTGAAAGGGTGCACTGTCCAGGTCGTCCCATAGTCATCAGGTCAGGATCTGATAGAAGGATCTTGAGAAATTAACAAATTCTTCATATTTTGCGACACGTTTGAAGCAAAACGTACTTATGTTTACATACACGACTGACGTCTGCCCGTTGTTGACTGTCTGCCAAACATCTGCCAAAGATGTCCATCAAAAAAGGAGGTTGCTCTTATACCTATTAGTCATGTACGTTTAAGTATTTCATGAAGTTTCTATGTGCGCTTGAAACTCCTTAGAAACAGTAAGGTAGGTCGTGTAGATGGCTATCTTGAATGTTTAAACGAACTTGAAAAGTAACCACTAAAAATTATAAAATAAAAACTTTTTAGCAAAAAACATCACCGCCGAAAACTGAAAAGTAAAAAATAATAACTATTGTTACTATATGTACCTACCTATGTAATATTTTTGGAAATATCGTCTACCATATTGGAACTTAGAAATTCTGAGTCGGCGTCTTGAATTTTTACAAATTCACACGCTTCATTGGCATGACGCCGACTCAAAATTACTAAGTTCCAATATGGTAGACGATATTTCCAAAAATATTACATAGGTAGGTACATATAGTAACAATAGTTATTATTTTTTACTTTTCAGTTTTCGGCGGTGATATTTTTTGCTAAAAAGTTTTTTTAGTCGTTGTTGTCATAACGCAAGTATGAATAGGCTTTCCGCAGTTTTCCTACTTTGTGCTTTGACGATTCACTGAAAAGGTAATGCAACCTACAAATGCAACGGACAGAAGCGATTAAGGTAGACCCGGGTAATAAGGCCCACCTAACAACGAACCGAAATAACACCTTTAATTTTTCACCCTCAGGTAAAACAACGTTTGCAACGTATAGCTAAATTTACTATTGATTGACCTATATGATTTTTTTATGATTTTGACAATAAAAAGTTACAATTTTGATCCTTTTTCAAAACATCGATTTTTGGCCTTCCTAAACTGGGCATGTGTTATAAGGCCCCTGCCAATTTTATTACGTTTGGAGTTAAAGTAAGCGTTAATTACAAAAAAAGGTACACTTATATGAATGTTTACATATTATTGAACCTAAATAAAAGCAAAAAGTTGTGAAATCATCAATATTTTCCAAAAAGACTTCACTTTCTCAGTGAGGAAGAAAACAGCCTGGCAATCGAAATTTCTGGAGCTAAGTGCAAAAAAATTACCATTTATCCCAAAAGTATTTTTGTTTAGCTTAGAAAAAGGTATTTATTTTTAAAATTACTTGATTTTAAATTTTCATACATTGGGCCTTATTACCGGTATTTGGTTTAGATAGCCCCGATTGCGGGTTGCAAGGCCCAAATTAAAAAGGCTGTGTCAAAATTTATTTTTATTAATAACATAAGTGGATATAAAGATATTTAAAATTCCAAAAATTTATGGGCCTTATAAGACAGCAACAGTGTATAGAGGCCCCCAACAGGGCTTGTAAGGCCTATGCAACAACCCTGTGGGGCCTTCCTAACCGATCGGGGCCTTGCAACCCGTATTCACAATTTATGAATAAAATAGCGTTAAAACCAGACATACCTACACGAATATCAATGGAATGATAAATAAATAAATACATTCAAAAATAATCTACTAATAAATTGCAGTATTAACTATTGAAAACTACTGTTTAGCGGGAGCGCAAAATAGCAAAAACACTGGCCGTGCCCTAGGTCACCGAACAACCTGCCGTCACTGGCAAATTAGCGGCCGCACGCGGCCCGCTCCCGCGTCCCTGCGTTCCTATTGGTTCATTTTACGCTTGCTATGAATTTGGCGCCAACCGAATGTATTTTAAACGGTTTTCTGCGTTTGGGCCTTCGAAGACTGGGGGCCTTATACCCCCGATGTACCTTATAATGTTTCAGACGCCCCTCTATTCATTCTATTTCCTCCTCCACACAACGTTAGTGAATTTAGTAATTCACATGCCAAGTCCTGGAGTTTCCGCCGTGCCTGGGGCCAGTAAATGGAACACGAAAAACAATTACAGCCTCTACGAAACTCCGCAACTAAGTATAATAGGTAAAGAGGTAGTGACTCGTTGGTAGTGGCATAAAATCAAAGTGAGAAGAAACGATATTACTTTTAAAAGATAGGCTTGCTATGGACTATTTAGTTGGGATTAAAGCCTAAATCTGGCAGCTGATTTCTGTTGTGTTTGGAGCAGTAAACCGCTGATTTTAATGTTTTTTTAATGAAGAAACATAATCCTAATAACAGTTTTTTTTTGTTTATCTAACGACTAACCTTGTTAATTTAAGTTGAGGCTTATAGAGTCTCGACGTTTCGATGCTATACGTGCATTTTCATCGGGAGTCTGACAGGTCGCTCGCGCACGATAGCGCAGCCCACCGAGAACTCAGTTCCTGAAGATGCACGTATTGCATCGAAATGTCGAGACTCTATAAGCCTCGACTTAAATTAACAAGGTTAGTCGTTAGAATAATAAAATATGAGATATCCTTGTTCATTTAATAACTTAACAGCTTTTGTATAAGAAAACACGTATAAATGATACAAGACTCTCATCATGTCGTGAGTGCGATAAAGCTGCAAAATCACTTTTTCATCTATGTTTTTAGCGAATTCAGCGGCTTACTAGACACTCATAGAAGTAGTCTTTATCCAGCACAGATCTGGAATATTTTATTCATATTTTTTTCAAATAACATGTCATGGCCGCTTATACTATAATTTCCGACAACTAGTGAACTATTTTACTCAGTTAGCTTTACGTGCTCGTGTTGCTCCGTGAAGTTTAAAACACCCCTGAAATAATTAAGTACTTCAAACACACACTCGAATTTATTTACGGAAGAATATTTTTTACGTTACATACATAAAAAACAAAGCCTTTTCTTACCCGTAGCATAATTTTATCGAAATTCTCTACCAAACTATACCTACATATTTAATTAGGTTTGTGAAACATCGTAATAAATAACACCTAATCAGTTCTTGGCACTGGCTGAAATGCTTGTCCGCTATAAATTAAAAGAAGAAAGGATATAATCAATTGGCCATACAAGTTTAGGCCCCTCACAAATGCCTCGTAAATCAAAATGTATGGTCACGAAACTTGCAGTACATATTCCTTGTACTACCTAGATTATGCTGGTATAACTACTTTTAAATTATGCAACGGCAAGCTGAATAAAATGAGGTGTAGGCAGAGCGGCAATGGCCTTGTAAATATCAGTGGTTGCTACGTTTCATACAATATAAGAATGTCTGTTACGGATTATGACCTTCTTGGTCTGTGAAGATAGTGTTGCTTATGGTTTATTTTTTACTTTGACGTTTGTATTGATTCTGATTTCACATGACTCTTGTTGATACAAGTATTTTATAATAAATTACTAAAAAAATATCCAAAGTCTATAAATCGCGGATAAATCCGCGCCATGTGGGCTTACGAGCCGTATAGTAATATAACCTATGGATAATACATAGAGTAATATCGTCGAGGATTTTAGTTGGTACAATTACAAGACTCGCCAGCCAAGCACGAGCGCTACTACAAAAGGCTCCAAGAAACCGTGTTAGACGGCCACAAGTATCTATCTAATTATTGAACGTGTTGGCTCATCTACGGGTGCTACGGCGGAGTACGTAAGTCCCAACCAAAATTTCCCCGTGTGTTAATCTTTCTTTTTAATATTTCCCATTTTTATTTTCCCGTAAAAGTTTTCATACAAATTTCATCCAAATTTCCAAATTTTCATACAATATTTTTCCATTTTCCATTTTGTTTTGTTTGCATTTTGTTTCAAAACAAATACGAAATTTCGAAATTCTATTTTCCAAATTTTCAAATTGGCATACTGATTTGAC